>CM016625.1:45835567-46435567 GCA_005393395.2 Gossypium australe | reverse complement strand
GACAACTTGTGTGAGCAGCACCACGTAGCTACGTCTCGACTGACAGCTTGTGTGAGCAAGCCCGAGGATAGCTTGAGAGCGAGTTTATATGTGTTATGAGATTTGTGGTAGCATTGACTACATATGTGGCACTTATGTGCAAAGATTTTCGTGTATACAATAGTATTCCAAGTGGTTCAACAGGTATGAAAAAGATGAGAAAGTATGTGATTATGTTACGAGTTGGTACATGTATGTACAAAAAACTCAAAGGAAATGAATTCGATATATGATGAACTATTGGTAAGAATGTGATTGAGTATGTTATGTACATAAAGTTTTGATGACATTTAGGTTGATATACGAATGTTACTTATAAGGCAATTGTATGGTTGATGTTGTTTATTATTTGCATATGAACTTACTAAGCTATATAGCTTACTCCCTTTTCTTTCCCTTGCCTTATAGTGTCACCAGGATAGCTCGGGATTGGAGATTGTCGGAGATCCATTCACACTATCAACCATTATTTTGGTACCAATGAATTCTACATTTTGAGTTATGGCATGTATAGGGGACTTGGTCATTTTGTTATGTGTCGCAATTGATTTGGCCAAATGTGTTGGCTTATATTGGTTGAAAGTTCATTTTGTATAAGGCCATTGAAAATTGACTACAATTGGTATGAGTAATTTATTTGATGATGCTTTTCATAGATATGGAAATTTACATGATTTGAGATGACAAGCATGTGATGTTTCTGGATGATAGATGGTAGCATGTGAATGATGTGTTGATGTCTTGATTGTGGTTGATAGCTGCAATCAGAGCTTTAAAAATTTATAAAAGAATGATCAATCCTGGAGACTAACTCTGGCAACGATTAAAGGCAAGTGTACCTATCGAACAATAGTATAGCTTAGGCAAGACCGGATTATCGAACCCAAAGGAACTAAAAGTACTAATACTAACTTTCTTTTTTATTATTTAGCCTTAAAAACGGAGTGAAGTTGCTTTAAACTAAATTGTCGAAGACTTAAACTAAGGACCCAAAGACAAGAAGAATGAATTGGAAAATAACTTGAAGAAAAACTCAGTTGATTGCAACGATACCCTCAGGAAGAATCCACCTAGACTTCTCTTGTTACCTAACCCTAAATTATATGATTTCTTTACTTAGCTTGATCCGTGAGACTCCTTAACCTATATTAAACCCTCTCTCGAGGCGAATAACGTCTAACCCTAGGTTAATTAGTGGAACTATCATTCGCTTATAATAGCCTCCTAGGATAGCAGTAAATCGTTCAATGGACTCCCATATTAGGTTTCACCCTAATCTGGCAAAATCTCGTAACTCTATCTCTAGGCGTTCGATCAACTCCGCTTAATTATGTTAGATCTACTCTTAGGCAGGGTCTATTCCTCCTCCACCTAAGCACATTAGATTTGGATTAAGCAACATAATTAAGAACAAACTAAGTAATTATCATATAACTTAGAAATCAAATAACAAAATCCATCTAGGTTTCATCCCCTTCAGGTATCTGAGGGGTTTAGTTCATAATGAATAAAAAGAACATCACAAGAGAAAATATAAAACAAAACATAAGAAAACCCTAAAACCCTCTGAAGGAATTGAAGGAGAATTCCGCCGTCTTGAGTATAACTTCGACTTCTTGGGATGGATCAACTGGCTATCCTCGCGTTATTCCCTCACTCTGACCTTCTCGGCTTGGCTCCTTGGCCTCGCTTTCGATGCCCTTCAAAGGTGGTACTTGGGGGATAAATATAGGCTCTTGGAATGCGATTCTTTCCCCTTAAGTATCCTTTTCCGACTGAAATTGCTCTTTTCAGCGACAGAGGCAAGGCCATGGAGCACGCCCGTGTGTATCGAGACCAGACCGTGTTCGAATTTCTAATTTGAGGCACGGCCGTGTAAGGCAGAGTTGAGGCCGTGCTCTAGGTGTTCGTCGAGGCATGGCCATGCAGGCTTTGGGCCAGGCCGTGTCAATTTCATGCTAAGGCCCATTTACTCTGTTTTAAACCTATTTTGTGTTCTTTTCATCCTTGGGTGCTTTCCTAGGTATAAGACATGAAAAGAAAGGATTAAAAGCACCTTTTTATATAAATCAAGGAATAAATCATCAAAAAGCATCATAAATGTGGGATTAAAATATGTTACTTTTACGGTTTATCACCAAGGAGCCAAGCTGAAAAGGTCAGAGTTGTGGGAATCACTCGAAGATAGCCAGTTGATCCATCTCTAGAAGCCGAAATTCTACTCAAGACGGTGAATCTCTCCTTCAATTCCTTCAGGGAGTTTTAGGGATTTCTTATGTTTTGTTTTATCTTTTCTTCTGAGATGTTTTCTTTATTAGTTATGAACTAAACCCTTTAGATACCTGAAGGGGATGAAACCTAGATGAATCTTGTTATTGTTTTCTGAACTATAAGATAAATACTTGATTTATTCTTAATTATGTGCGCTTAATTCTTGTGTTAATGTTTCCGGGATATTAATCCAAGTATGATGTGTTTACGTGGTGGAGCAAAAGTCCCCGCCTATTCATAGATCTAGCATAATTAAAGCGGAGTCGTTCGCGCGCCTAGAGATAGGGTGACGAGATTTTGCCGGATTAGGGTGAAACCTAATATGGGAATCCGTAGATCGATTTACTGCTATTCTAGGGGGTTATTAAGTGAGAAAGAGATTTCCATTAATTAACCTAGGGTTAGACGTTATTCGCCTCGAGAGAGGGTTTAATATACGTTAGGGAGTCCTACGGATCAAGTCAAGTGAACAAATCATATGGTTCAGGGTTAGATAACAAGTGAAGTCTAGGTGGATTCTTCTTGAGGGTATCGTCTTAAATCAACTGAGTTTTCCCTCAAGTTATTTCCCAATTCATTCTTTTTGTTTTTGCGTCTTTAGCTTAGTAGTCGTTAGATCTAAACAACTTCACTTATTTTAGGCTAAATAATAAAAAGAAGGTTAGTATTAGTACTTTTAGTTCCTTTGGATTCGACAATCTGGTATTGCCTAAGCTATACTACTATTCGATAGGTACACTTGCCTTTAATCGTTGTCAGAGTTAGTTTGCAGGTTCGATCGTTCTCTTTATAAATTTAAAAGACTCTGATCACAGCGATCATGAAGCTCTATCCCAAGCAATGTTACAGGTTCTTGAAAGGGTTGCTAGAGCAAGTACTGGGTCAGTGGGCCGAGGGTCAATTTCTGAGTGACTCCGGTCTAATGGAGCGGAAATCTTCAAGGGTGTTTCTGGTGTAGCCCCAAATGTACCATATTAACCAGATTTAAACAAAAAAAAAAAAAACAAAGAAATAAAAACCCAAAAATTAAAAGGCATTACAACATCGTCCAGTATTACAAACCCAATAATAATAATAGGCCCAAATTTAAACCTAAACCCCAAACCCAATTATCCTAAGGCCCAAGCTAACCTAAAACAGGATAGGGTTTCAGAACCCTAGAACTTTCCAGCGCCGCAACAGTCACCCCACATGGGCCGCAACCGCTCCACGTCACCCCTCACGCGCGTCTTTATGGTGGTTTTACCTGCACTAAGAAACAAAAACAACAACAAATGCCCAACGAGGATAAAAGAAGTGGAGGGATTTTTTGTATTTTCTTTTTTCATTTTATCCCTAAAATCGGCTATAAAAACCGAAAGGGAAATCATTGTAAAGGGATTTTTTTTACGGATACACGAAATATACGAAATCAGGCAGCAAAGGTTTATTTTGTTTTTATTTTTTATTCATTTTTATCTTTTCGAATATACATATACATGCATATAATTTTTTTTAAAACTACGTATTCACATTTAATATAATATATATATAATATACAAAAAAAAAGAGAAGAAAACATACCTTGTAGGGTCCGGCCACCGCCCAAGGCGTCGTTGATGACGGCAGGCGACGTCGACCGGCGCCGGAATCCTCGCCGGGCCCAGGCCGAGAACGGAGAGTTGAGAGCAAACAAAGACTCTCAAAATTTTTTTAAAAGAAACTGGGAAATGAAATTTTTGAAAAAAAATGGGCTTTTATAAATGATTAAAACGACGCCGTTTTAGGCCTTAGTCCCACATGCCAAAACGACGTCGTTTCAGGGCCAGGATCCGCGCGTTGACCCGACCCGGGGAGGATTTTTATCCTTTTTAATTGCCAGTTTGGCCCTTCCGCATTTTTATCCTTTTTTAATCAATTGTTTTTTATTTTTTGAATTGGCCGTGTAATTTTATTTCTTTTTCATCTTAATCCTCGGATAAAACGCTGCGCATAACGGGCCAGGGATATTTTCCCTTTCACCCCCTCGTGTTTTTAGCGCATCGTAATTTAGTCCTTTTCTTTTTTCTTATTTATAATTATCCCCCAAACTTCTGTTTCAAGTGCAATTTAGTCCTACTTGTTATTTTTATTGATTTTAATAGTGTTACTATTATTTTTATTATTATTTTATTAATTATCAATTATTGTTATTATTACTGTGCTTCTTGTATTTATTATTTTGTTACTATTATTATTTTATTATCTTTAAATTATTGAATATAGTATTTGTTTATTTATTTATTTACTATTAGCTTTTATTTTTGTTATAATTTTATTTTATTTATTTTATTTATTTATATAGATTGTTCATTTTAGCTTCAATTTCATTGTATTTCATTTTACTTTTATTTTTGTTATTTATATTTTATTTTCATCATTATTATTTTATACAAATTAGCATTGTAATTTATTTTACATTTATTATAAAATCATATCACATTTTATCTGAATTTTGGAAATAAGCAATTACTTCCTGTTCTAAGATTCGAAAGAAATCGTGCCCTAACTTACTGGGTTTCGATTTTTCTCATCGAGTCTAAAGAACTAATTCTTTTTAAAATCAAAACTTATAAGTTAAATAAGATACTCATTATCGGGAATTCGAAAGTGTTGTGTCCTAACTCACTGGATGTGGCATTTCGTTATCTCTAGGTGAGTATTTCTAAAAACAAAGGCAATATTCTGTATTTGGAATCTTGAGAAATTGTGCCCTAACTTACTGGGCTTCGATTTTTCATCTGACCCAAATAACCGAATATCCTTCTTAAATTTAAATACATGAGTTTTAAAAGTCAAAAGACAAACTTAGTTTCGGGAATTTGAAATGTCGTACCCTAACTCATTGGACGTGACATTCTATTTCTTCGAAATAAGAGGGTCTTAGCATTCATTTTAATTTATTCAAATTTTCTTTTAAATAAAGAGAATCGTATTTTAAAGTCTCTTCAAATTCTCGACATTAAGACATTAATTAATCAATGCGGTACCAATTTTGGGCGTTTCGAGGGTGCTAATCCTTCCTCGTACGTAACCGACTCCCGAACCTATTTTCTCGAATTTTTTGGACCAAAGTCATCGTTTTAATAAATCAAAATATTTTAATGATAAATCTCAAGGTGACCCGATCACACCTCAAAAAGGATTGGTGGCGACTCCATTTTCGTTCTTAATGTCGACCCCGTTTTCTAAACAAAAAAATGGTTTCGACAACTTGGCGACTCCACTGGGGACATGAGAGAGTCGAGCCGTAAAATTGATTGTTTTCTGTCTTGTTGTCGAAAGTTGAAAATCCAATTTGAAAAATTACGATCCTATTATTGCATTTGTTCATATTGCTATTTCATATGATTACTGTGGTTTGAGTCTCACATCATATTGCATAAGGACCATTTTGGTCTTACCCTTTTAAGTGGGAGTGGGAAGCTACTCCTTCGTGAGGTTTTCACCTCTGTGCAGGATAGTGAATCGCTTTCGGGATACATCCGTACCAATGTCTTCGTGATATTTTCATCTCCGTGCAACCATAGGGAAATGTATTCCCCTGAACTGAAGTCGGTCTGTATGAGCCTATAATGGGTGAGGATCGAGGAATCTGCTGGTTCAGGTACCTCAACTTTAGAACCCCAAACCGCATATAGAAGACCCTATGAGATCACCCTAGATAGTACCACGATAAACCATAGTGGTCACCCGAATAAGTGCTCTATTTGTTTCTTTCTTGCTTGTTTTTACTTTGTACTAATGTGTTTCATTTTTTTTTTGCTATGATTGCATTACATACCATTTCACATTTGAAAGAGTGTTGATTCATGTTCGATTACTAAATTAGAGAGCCTATCATGGAGAATAAATTTCTTGATAAAAAGGAAGACAATACAGTTGTCTGTGTATTTGTAATCCGTTTCATATAAAGAATTTTGTCCTCTAGTAAAGTCTTCTAAAGGAGATTGAATCAGAATTGTCACCTTTTTGCATTCATTTCATGCATTCACATGGCATTACATCATATGCATTAGATTTCATGGGAAGACCCTGATTTGTTGAAATTATTTCAGTATTAACCTGGACACCAACAAAACCAAACATCCTTACGGTACCCGAACTATGTCTAAAGATATGGATCAAAGATTAGAAGGACTTGAACAACTCCAAAAGAAGATGCAAGATAAACTTCAACTGCAAATGCAAGAGCAGCTTGCTAAGATCCAGCAAGATATGATAGGCCGAATGATGGAATCATAAAGGAGTATGATGACTCAATTGACTCAACTACTGGCGGGAGGAATAGACAAAGGAAAGACCCCCATGGTTAACATTGAAGAAGATAATGAGGAACCACTCTATCCTCCGGGTTTTACCCCAACACATCCTGAGGTGTATCCTCGAAAAGGATCCGTCACAATTAAACCTCAACAATTTTAGGAGGGTGTTTCGATGCTGATGAATTTCCAAGCGAGATCAGGCTCTAACCCAGGGAATAACCCAACCAATCCCGTAGTCCTCGATCTGGATGATGTGACAGAAATGGAAAAAGCAAAAGCGGAACTGCTGAAACAATTTGAAGACAAGTGCAGGTGGTTAGAAGAAAAATTTAGAGCAATGGAAAATGGTGATTACCATTGTAGAATTGATGCCAAGGACCTGAGTTTGGTCCCAAATTTGGTGCTCCCTCCGTAGTTTAAAACTCTGGAGTTCGAAAAATATAATGGGACAAGTTGTCCTGAAGCTCACATAACCATGTTCTGTCAAAAGATGACAGGATACGTCAACAATGATCAACTACTGATCCACTACTTCCAGGATAGTTTAATCGGGTCAGCAGCCAAATGGTACAACCAGTTAAGTTCTGCCCAAGCTAACTCATGAAAAGACTTAGCACAAGCTTTTATGAAGCAGTACAATTATGTAACGGACATGACACCCGATAGGATTATACTACAGAATACGGAGAAGAAGCAGAATGAAAGCTTCAGGCAATACGCCCAAAGATGGAGGGAAGTTACCATACAAGTCCAGCCACCTTTTCTGGAGAAAGAAACTACGATGCTTTTCATCAACACCTTGAAAGCCCCATTTATCAACCATATGTTGGGGAGCGCCGCTAGGAGTTTCTCAGACATAGTAATTATAACAGTCCGGTTTAGACCCTAATGGAAACAATGGTTTCGGGACCACAAATCTGAGTTAGTAGAATATTTAAATATTATTTTCTGTGCCCTTGATATGTGATCCAGCATGTGTTAAAGTTCCGTAATTTAATTTGTCCGTATGTGTGCTTAATTTGAGAAAAGGACTAGATTGCATTTAATGTAAAGTTAGCATGATATTTGTAAATGTGCTTAATTTCGAACGATTCAACGGGCAAGTCTGAGATGCAAATGACTATATGATTTGCAAATCTGTTTTAGGTACGTCTGATAAGTACACATAGTGTGTATAAGAAGGTAAGTATATTCATAAACTTACCTAGATGAATTATGTATTTGAATATGAGATTGTAAATGTGATTCATGAATGGAAAAGCTATGAGTTAACAAAATATGTGATGATATGCAAGATTGAAAGATCAATGGCAAAGAAAATGTGCCAAGAAGAATTATGGTTATGTAATTGAACTGTTAATGAATTCATATTGACTATATGCCTTGAATGCTCAAATGTTAAGTTTTTTTTGTATTTGGCTTACTAAACTTTTGAAAAGCTTACTCTGTGTGTGTATTTACTCTGTTTTCAGATCGTCAAAGCTACTGAAGGTTCAGGGACCGTCGAGGATCATCATCACACTACTCAACTTGTTTTGGTATTTTTGGAATATATATATAGCTAGATATGGCATGTATAGGCTAGTCATTTTGGCTATGTTTGAAATGTGTATAATAGCCATAAGTATTGGTAATATGCTTGGGTATATATATATATAAATGGTAATGATGCATGTTTTGGTATGGCTAGATAGCTTAAGAAATGGTTAAAGATATGGTAAGCTTATGAATGCATAATGAGTTTCTTTGATTGATCAAAGAAGTGGATATGTGAAAGGTAAAGGTAGATGAATTATGCTTAATTGCATATGTGTTTAGTTGCACAATTTGTCATGGTTGAAGTTGCAATTGTAGGTGAAGATTTGATGATTAATTTGATATGTTTTGGTTGCAAAATATGCATGAAATAATTTAGTAATTTGCTTGTAGGTATGACCTTATAGTGGGTGGCATTATGGCCTTGACAATGGCCTATTTTGCCTACACGGCTATGGCACATGGACGTGCCTAATGGCCGTGGGAAAATGGCAATATCTATCTAAGTGTGCACGGCCTTGGCACACGGACGTGCCTGGTAGCCGTGTGATTTAGTCAGTATATGGCCTAAGAGCACAAGGCTATGATACACGAGCGTGCCTAGTGGCCGTGTGGAAAAGTCAGTATACATGCCTTGATTTGGCACGACCAAGACACATGGGTGTGTCTGGTGCCCGTGGTAGACACACGGCCTGCCCACACGGGCGTGTGTCCTGCATAACTTAGAAAAGTTTTAAATTTCTGAAAATTTTTGTATGTGTTCGGTTTAGTCCCACCCCTACTCTAAAGCATGATTAAGGTCTTGTTGACCTATTTAAGGGACACTTTGATTGCGATTGATGAATGGTTATATGAAATGTTTGTAAAAGTTTCTGATCTGTCCAGTAACACCTTTAACCTTAATCCGGCAACGGATACGGATACGGGTGTTACATTTGATTGGTATCAGAGCTATGATTTAGTCGATTCTCAAACTAACGTAGCGAGGCAGAGTCTAGCTATACATGCCATATATCTGAACTGTGATAGTGTGATGAATCCTGACGTGTAAAATATGATTTTCGTATAGTAATAGATCCCGAAAGAGCCGTAGCTGATGATGTAGAAAGTAATGCACCTACTCCCGCGCAAGGGACAACGCCCTCTAATTCGAGACCGGCTACGAGCGGTCAAGAGGGAGAAGTTAAACAAGTATTCTTCCAGATGATGAGTGAGTGGTTCACTCAGTTTGTAAGAAATAATCCGGCTATTTCACAATCTCCGCCCCCGCCTAATCCACCTCAGACATCTGTTATACCTCTGATTTCGAATCTGGATCTGTTGAACAAACCTCCGGTAGACAAAATCCATAAGTATGGGGCTAAAGAGTTTGGGGCTACCAGTGAAGACGATGCTGAAAAAGCTGAGTTCTGGTTAGAGAACACAATCAGAGTATTTGATGAGATGTCACTGAATCCCGAGGAATGTATTAAATGTGTTGTTTCACTATTACGAGGTGCAGCTTATCAGTGGTGGAAAACTCTGATTTCTGTTGTTCTGAAAGAGCGAATCACGTGGGATTTCTTTCAGGTTGAGTTTCGGAAGATATACATCAGTGAGAGATTTATTGATCAGAAACGAAATGAATTTTTGGAACTGAAACAGGGTCGTATGTCTGTTACGGAATATGAACGAGAGTTCGTGAGATTGAGTCAATATGCTTGTGAATGTGTATCTACTGAGGCAATAATGTGCAAAAGATTCGAAGGTGGCCTTAATGAAGATATTCGTTTGCTAGTCGAAATTTTTGAAATAAAAGAGTTCGTTGTACTTGTTGATCGAGCGTGCAAAGCTGAGGCACTGGGAAAAGATAAAAGGAAAGCTGAGTCTGATGCTAGAGATATGAGAAAGAGATTTCAGTCTAGATCATTTCAGTCTGCTTCGAAAAAATTCCGAGATGAGTATAGCCGTTCAAAGTTGAATGTGGGACATTCGAGTAGAAATCGAGATAGATCACAACTGATTTCTAAGGCTCCGGCAACTTCAGTGGCAAGTGTTGGAAATGTTCGATCCGAGAAACCTGAATGTAAGTATTGTGGTAAAAGGCATTCGAGAAGTTGTAGATTAAATGATCGAGCTTGCTTCAGATGTGGATCATTAGATCATTTTATTCGTGACTATCCAGAGTCTGTTGAGCTAGAGACGATTCAGAATCTGAGATCTGATAATGCTACAGCGAGAGGTAGACCTTCACAAAATGTAAGAAATGTCAGTGGTAGTCAGAAAACTACGAGAGAAAATGTTACGAGATCCGAAGCTAGAGCACCTGCCAGAGCGTATGCTATCCGAGCTCGTGAGGAAGCTTCATCTCTAGATGTTATAATGGGTACATTTACACTTTATTATACTTCTGTGGTTGCATTGATAGACCCTGGTTCTACACATTCATATATATGTATGAACTTAGTATTCAGTAAGACTTTTCCTGTAGAGTTTACCAAATTTGTTATAAAAGTATCGAACCCCTTAGGTAAAAGTGTCATTGTTGACAAAGTATGCAAGAACTGTCTGCTAATGTTTCGAGATAACTGTTTTCCTACTGATCTGATGCTATTACCATTTGACGAATTTGATATTATCCTGGGTATGGATTGGTTGACATTGCATGATGCTGCTGTGAATTGTAAAAGAAAGACTATTGATTTGAGATGTCCGAATGATGAAATAGTTTGAGTTGAGTCTAATGATTTGAATGGATTGCCTACTCTGATATCTTTGTTGAAAGCTCAAAGTTATATGAAAAAGGGGTATCAGGCATATTTTGCTTATGTGATTGATTCGAAAGTGTCGGAAAGGAAAGGTGAATCAATGCTAGTTGTTTGTGAGTTTTCTGATGTATTCCCAGAAGAATTGCCAGGATTACCTCCGATACGTGAAGTTGAATTTGGCATTGATCTGTTGCCTGGTACGACACCTATTTTGATAGCTCCGTATAGAATGGCACCAACAGAATTGAAAGAGTTAAAGACACAGTTGCAAGAGTTGACTGATAGAGGGTTCGCTAGACCGAGTTTCTCACCTTGGGGTGCTCCTGTTCTGTTTGTGAAAAAAGAAAGATGGCACGATGAGAATGTGCATTGATTATCGTTAGTTGAACAAAGTGACCACAAAGAATAAATATCCATTGCCCAAAATTGACGATTTGTTTAATCAGTTAAAAGGAGCTACCGTATTTTCTAAGATTGATTTGAGATCGGGATACTACCAGTTGAGAGTGAAAGACTCAGACATTCCAAAAACCGCTTTCAGAACGAGGTACAGGCATTATGAGTTTTTAGTTATGCCATTTGGACTAACCAATGCTCCTGCTATTTTTATGGATCTGATGAACAAAATTTTCAGGCCGTACCTAGATTGATTTGTTGTTGTATTCATTGACGACATTTTGATTTATTCACGTGATGAAAACGAGCATGTTGAACATCTGAGAATTGTGTTGCAAACTCTGAGAGAAAAAGCAATTGTATGCAAAATTCAACAAATGTGAATTCTGGTTATGTGAAGTCAATTTTTTGGGACATATAGTATCAGCCTTTGGAATACGAGTTGATCCGAGCAAGATTTCTGCTATTCTGAATTGGAAACCTCCTAGGAATGTGTCTGAAGTCTGTAGCTTTTTGGGACTAGCTGGTTATTATTGCCGATTTGTAAAAGGATTTTCAGTGATAGCTACCCCGTTGACTAGACTACTTCAGAAAGATATTAGATTTGAATGGTCTGATAAATGTCAGAAAAGTTTCGATCAGTTGAAAACCTTGTTAACTGAAGCTCCAGTGCTAGTACAGCCAAAATCAGACAAAGAATTTGTAATTTACAGTGACGCTTCATTAAATGGTTGGGATGTGTTCTAATGCAAGAAGGCAAAGTCATAGCTTATGCCTCGAGACAACTGAAGTCTCATGAGAAGAACTACCCGACACACGACCTTGAATTAGCTGCGATTGTGTTCGCACTAAAGATTTTGCGTCATTATCTATTTGGTGAGAAATGTCACGTATTTTCAGATCATGAAAGTTTGAAATATCTGATGACTTAGAAATATTTGAACTTGCGTCAAAGAAGATGGTTGGAGCTGTTGAAAGATTATGAGCTTGTAATCGATTATCATTCGGGTAAAGCAAATGTCGTTGCTGATGCACTGAGTAGGAAATCATTGTTTGGACTACGTGCTTTGAATGCTCAACTAGATATGTCTGATAATAGTTTAGTAATAACTGAATTGAAAACAAAACCATTTTTCTTATAGCAAATATACGATGCTCAGAAAATTGATAATGAAATAATAGCGAACGAGCTCAATTTGATTCAAATTCTGATTCTGAATTTATAGTCGTTGATGATTGCTTAAGATTTTGAGATAGTATCTGTGTTTCAAGAAATCCAGAGTTAATTCGGTTGATTTTGAATGAAGCACATAATAGTCATTTATCTGTTCATCCGGGAAGCACAAAGATGTATCATGATCTTAAGCAACACTATTGGTGGTCAGGTCTGAAACGAGATATTTCTGACTATGTGTTGAAATGTTTAATCTGTCAGCAAGTAAAAGCTGAACATCAGGTTTCGTCTGGGTTGCTACAGCCGATTTTGATTCCTAAGTGGAAATGGGATAGAGTAACAATGGATTTTGTTTAGGGATTGCCTCTAACTCTGAGAAAGAAAGATGCGATTTGGGTTGTGGTTGATAGATTAACGAAATCTACCCATTTTATTCCGATAAGACCTGACTACTCACTTGATAAGTTAGCTGAGCTTTATATTTTCGAGATTGTGAGATTGCACGGGGTGCCACTATCCATTGTATCTGACATTGATCCGAGGTTCACTTCACGGTTCTGGAAGAAATTACAAAAGGCTTTAGGCACAAAATTGCTTTTCAGTACAACTTTTCATCCGCAAACGGATGGTCAATCCGAGCGGATCATTCAGATCCTTGAGGATATGTTGAGATGTTGCATTCTTGAATTTAACGGTACGTGGGAACAATACTTACCCCTGATTGAATTTGCTTATAATAATAGTTTTCAGTCAAGTATCAAAGTGGCACCTTATGAAGCTTTGTATGGACGTAAATGTTGTACACCTCTATATTGGACCGAGCTCAATGAAAATAAGCTACACGGGGTTGATCTGATAAAAGATATTGAACATAAAGTAAAAGTAATTCGTGACAGTCTGAAATCAGCATTTGATCGTCAGAAGTCTTATGCGGACCTGAAACGAAAAGATATCGAAATTGAAATTTGTGATAAAGTGTTTCTAAAGGTATCTCCGTGGAAGAAAGTACTTTGATTTGGATGTAAAGGCAAGCTGAGTCCGAGATTCATCGGGCCGTATGAAATCATCGAGCGTGTGGGACCAGTTGCATATAGATTGAGGTTGCCCTCTGAGTTAGAAAAGCTTCACAATGTATTTCATGTTTCGGTGCTCCGTAGATATCGTTCCGATCCGTCACATGTGATTACTCCGTCTGAGATTGAAATCCGATCTGATATGACTTAGAAGAAAAACCAATCCGTATCTTACCTCCTGAAGTGAAAGAATTGAGAAACAAGAAAATTCTGTTAGTAAAAGTGTGATGGCATCGACACGGAATAGAAGAGGCTACGTAGGAGTCTGAAGATTTAATGAAACAGCAATATCCGAATCTGTTTAACGGTAAGATTTTCGGGGACGAAAATCCCTAAGGGGGGAGAATTGTAACAGTCCAGTTTAGACCCTAGTCAGAATAGTGGTTTTCGGACCACAAATCCGAGTCAGTAGAATATTTAAATATTATTTTCTACGCCCTTGATATGTGATTCAGCATGTGTTAAAGTTCCGTAATTTAATTTGTCCATATGTGTGCTTAATTTGAGAAAAGGACTAGATTGCATTCAACGTAAAGTTAGCATGATATTTGTAAAAGTGCCTATTTGATGTGGCTTTTAAAATTTGGAGGTCTAATGAGGCAATTTAACCATTTTAAGGATAGTGGATGGTTAAATGACAATAATGGCCTTGAATTATGTTTGTCTTATATGTTTATTAAAAGGTTAGTTGGTAAATTAATAATTATGATTAAAGTGTAATAATAAAACATGAAAATGGTTATTGTTATCATCTATACTCCATCAAATTTTGCGAAGAAAAGAAAGAACAAAAGCTTTTAAACATTCGGCTAGTTTGAAGCATAAATTAAGGTATGGATTTTGATCGGTTTTTGATAATTTCTACGTTTTTGCAATCATTGCTTTGTATACTTTGAAACCCATGTCTTAATTTTGAATATTGATGATGTCTGTGAAATGACACTTTGATGAACTCATGTGATTTGTGATGTTTAATAGTGAAATATAAAAGATATGTATATGAATATCATAGTTTGCATTTGAGTTTTTGGTGAATTTAGCTAATTAGAGCTAAATTGTGAAAATAGCATTTAAAGGGACTAAATTGTGAAATAAATGAAATGTATGGATTTGTATGAAATACATAAACATTCGGCTAAGCATGGGTATGTGGTGATTTTGTGTATTTGGTGATTTTGTGAATTAGGGACTAAATGGTCCAAATGTGAAAATGTGAGGGCTAAGTTGCAAATAGTCCTAAATGTGTGTTCATGGATTGAATTGAATGAATTAGTGAATGAATAGATTACATTTGAATATGTATAGATCAAGAGTCGAAGAAAACGGACTTAGATCGTGGGAAGGCGAAAGTAGTTGAATAACCGAGTCCGAACGAATATCCGAATCCGAGGTAAGTCAATATACAAATAAAAGTACTTGTATTGAATTATGAATGTTCTTATGATTATTGATAATGATGAATATATATATATATATATATATATATATATATATAAATGCGATGATGTATACATGAATTCCGAGATGGAATTGATATAGTGAAAATGTCCGAGAAGTCCCGTCTGAACCTAGGAATAGATAGGATAGTATATGTCATGACATAGGTGTCTGTTACGAGTTATCATGTAAGACCACGTCTAGGACGTTGGCATTGATTTGAGATTTCGTGTAAGACCACGTCTAGGACGTTGGCATTGATATGAGATTTACCTATAAGACCATGTCTGGGACATTAGCATCGTATTGATTTGTGTAAGACCCTGTCTGGGATAGTGGCATCAATATCTGATTACATGTAAGACCATGTCTGGGACGTTGGCATCGTACGATTATTTCGATCACTCTGAGTATCCTATTATATTCCGAACGGTTCAACGGGCAAGTCTGAGATACAAATGACTATGTGATTTGCAAATCTGTTTCAGGTACGTCTGATTAGTACACATAGTGTGTATAATAAGGTAAGTATATTCATAAACTTACCTAGATGAATTATATATTTGAATATGAGATTGTAAATGTGATTCATGAATGGAAAAGCTATGAGTTAACAAAATATGTGGTGATATGCAAGATTGAAGGATGAATGGCAAAGAAAATGTGCCAAGAAGAATTATGGTTCTGTAATTGAACTATTAATGAATTCATATTGACTATATGCCTTGAATGCTCAAATGTTAAGTTTTTTTTGTATTTGGCTTACTAAGCTTTTGGAAAGCTTACTCTGTGTGTGTATTTACTCTGTTTTCAGATCGTCAAAGCTACTAAAGGCTCGGGGCCATCGAGGATCATCATCACACTAGTCAACTTGTTTTGGTACTTTTGGAATATGTAAATAGCTAGATATGGCATGTATAGGCTAGTCATTTTGGTTATGTTTGAAATGTGTATAATAGCCATGAGATGTGGCTAGATAAGTATTGGTAATTGCTTGGGTATATATATATAAATGGTAATGATGCATGTTTTGGTATGGCTAGATAGCTTAAGAAATGGTTAAAGATATGGTAAGCTTATGAATGCATAATGAGTTTCTTTGATTGATCAAAGAAGTGGATATGTGAAAGGTAAAGGTAGATGAATTATGCTTAATTGCATATGTGTTTAGTTGCACAATTTGTCATGGTTGAAGTTGCAATTGTAGGTGAAGATTTGATGATTACTGTGATATGTTTTGGTTGCAAAATATGCATGAAATAATTTAGTAATTTGCTTGTAGGTATGACCCTATCGTGGGTGGCATTATGGCCTTGACAATGGCCTGTTTTGCCTACACGGCTATGGCACATAGACGTGCCTAATGGCCATGGGAAAATGGCAGTATCTAGCTAAGTGTGCATGGCCTTGGCACACGGACGTGCCTGGTAGCCGTGTGATTTAGTCAGTATATGGCCTAAGAGCACACGGCTATGGTACATGGGCGTGCCTAGTGGCCATGTGGAAAAGTCAGTATACATGCCTTGATTTAGCACGGCCAAGACACATGGGTATGTCTGGTGCCCGTGGTGGACACACGCCTGCCCACATGGGCGTGTATCCTGCATAACTTAGAAAAGTTTTAAATTTTTGAAAATTTCTGTATGTGTTCGGTTTAGTCTCGGTCCTACTCTAAAGCATGATTAAGGTCTCGTTGACCTATTTAAGGGACACTTTGATTGCGATTAATGAATGGTTGTATGAAATGTTTGTAAAAGTTTCTAATCTTTCCGGTAACACCTTTAACCTTAATCTGGCAACGGATACGGATAGGGGTGTTACAATAATGTTCGGTGAAATGATCCAAAACGCTGTGAGAAGCGGTAAAATAGATGCGGGGGAAAACGCCAAAAGATCAACTCCGAGAAAGAAAAAATGAGGTAAACAATGCAGGAGCATACAACAAATGCTACTCAAAGCAAATTACTGTTGGCCCACCAAGGACGACAACCACTTGCCTTCAGACCCCTCCAAGGCAGGAATCCAGCCAAAGAACGAATAAGAAAAGCTCTAGTTCACTCCTATCCCAATGACGTACCGAGAGCTATATCAGAGCCTGTTTGTCGCGCACGTGGTGTCCCCTTTTTACCTAACACCATTACAGCCCCCATATCCCAAATGGTACTATGCAAACGCTCAATGTGGTTACCATGAGGGAATTTCGGGGCATTCAATAGAAAATTCCAATGCCTTTAAGAAAGTCATTGAAAAACTTATTAAAATGGGCATTGTAAAATTTGATGATGCACCAAGTACCGAAAATTCGCTACCTAATCACACTGATGGGGGAGTAAATGCGATTGATGAAGAGGCAAGGAGAAAAATCAAGACTGATATCACAGAAGTGACAACTTATTTGAGATGGGTCTGGAAAGAAATGGTAAAAAGGGGGCTGAGCATGTCAGATCTTGAAAGAAATTGTGAAAACTCAAGGAACTATTGTGAGTTCCATCATGAAGAGGGGCACGAGATCCAAGAATACGCAGAATTCAGAGCCTTGGTACAAGGTCTGATGGACAATAAAGAGATCGATTTCTGTGAAGCAGTTAAAGAAAGTGTTAAGGAAATGCTGGAAAATGTGTACATCAATGCCATCCATGAAGAAATCACTGAAATAGGGACCTTGTCAGATATCCGCCCTTACTAACCTGGGAGTGTTCTGAATAATTGGACTGCAGAAGAAATTTCTGTAGTTTTTAGAACTTACTCAGAGTAATGTTCCGAACACACTTGTTGCTTTTAGCCTAGAAACAATAACCATTCCTTTGTGAAATAGACTTATGTCTAAACATCATTATGAAATACATACTTGGGATCATTTTGAATAAATATCCTCTCATTCTTTTAGATTCTTTCATTCTTTCTATCCAAATAACTATGTTAGATTCTTTCATTCCTTGGACTTGTTTTTCCAAATCATTCCTTCATTTCATTCATAAGCATACCATGCAAATTATTATTCTTAAATCCATTCATTCTTGGCATATTCCTTTGTGCCTACAGCAGGTCCTCAGATATCAATGACATGAATAACGCTGTTATAGAGTTAGAACTTCCTTTTGAGCAAGACATGTGTTTAGAGAGATCCTAGGACTTTGAAGATGACAAAGAATGTGGCTTATCTCCGAACTCGTTAAGAATGGTAAAACAAGAGGAAAAACAAATTCTATCTCATTGAGAGACAGTAAAGATGGTGACATTGTTCCATGATGTGATGCATAAATAAATCGAAGTTTATGTCGGTGATACGATTGCAAAGTCCTGAATAGAAAGGGGAACATATCCATGTTTTAAGGAAGTTATTCTTGAGACTGAGGAAATTCCAATTAAAGCTCAATCCAACAAAATGTACTTTTGGAGCTAGATCGGGAAAAATGTTGGGCTTCGTAGTCAGCGAGAGGGGAATCGAGATTGACTCAGACAAGGTCTGGGCTATACAAGAATTGCCTCCGCCGTGCACTCAAAAAGAAGTTCAGGTTTCCTAGGAAGGTTAAATTACATTTCTTGGTTCATTTCACAATTAACCGAGAAATGTGATCCCATATTTCGTCTTTTGAAGAAACACAATCCAAGCGTGTGGGATAATGAATGCTAGAATGCTTTTGATAAGGTCAAACAGTACTTGTCAAGTCCTCCAGTATTATCACCTCCCTGTTCAGATAGGCCATTAATCCTGTATTTGACAGTGTTTGATCTGAAACACCCCAAACCTATTTGTCCATCCGCTACACACCCCCGTACCTGCCAGTCACATCGTGGGGACTACTAAGTCGACCCTCCTTTCGCTACACTCCAAATTTGTGGTCTTAGGTCACCGCATACTGTGGTCTTAGGTCACCACTTTCAGATTACTGTGGTCTTAGGTCACCATTTTTCAGATATCACGGTCTTAGGTCACCGTGTTCGTGGTCTTAGGTCACCACATTCACTTCCCCTTTCAGACAAACCCATATGCCCCATATAATAACAATATGCATGGATATGCCAGAGTTCACATTCTTATTCTTATTCTCATGTTATAATTAACATATTTCATAATCCTAGTAGGAGTAGGAAATGTACCTGAGTACTTAGTACCATAACATGGTACCTTAGCCACTTTCATATTCTTATTAACACATGTTTTAATAAACATAGCCATAATACATATTATAAAGTAGTGTGGGGTACACACCTGATTTGCTTAGGGTTTCCAATCCAAATCGCGAGAAGCTTGATCTAATGCCTTAGATCTTAGATCTCTACATTTAATCAATCATTCAATACATAGTAAAGAACCATTCGGCCATAAATCCAAATCCTAGTAGGATTAGTACACTAAAACTTACCTTACAATTTCCAAATCCCGAAAGTATTCCTTGCCTTATATGTCTGTCGAAATCCCTATAACTTCATGTTAGATCAATTTCTAACATTTATTCATAACAAATAACCCTTAGCCGAATGTTAAATATGACTTACCTTGTGGATTTTAAATCCCGAAATTCACCGAATAACTAGGGAACACGCAGCTTATGGTGTACCTTCGGGAAAAGAACTTCTCTTTCCTTGTAGTCTACACTTAGTAAATCCCGAAAGATCCTTCCATATTCGGCAACCAAAATATGTATGGGGTTAGATTATCTCTCGGCTAATCTAAAAGAAAAGAATGGAAACCAAACTTGGATCTTACCCTTATTTGAAGAAATCGATTGCACCTTCACTTCAACCTTCAGAGATTCGGTTATGGCTAAATGATGCTCTCACAACTTTCAGCTTTTGGAGGGATTAGAAAGAAAAGAGAAGGAAGAATAAAGATGGAGGATTCGGCTAGAACACAAGGTATTTCGGCTTGGCAAAAATAAAAGAAGAAGAGGATTTGGTGAAGAGAATTCGGCAGAGGCTTTCAAAGAACAGAAAATAATGCAGAATGGCCTCTCCTTTCCTTTTATAGCCGAATTTACTAGGCTAGAGTCCCTTACTTGGCCACCACTCTTCTATTTTGATAACTTTATCCCTTGATTTATCACTTTAATTATCAACAAAACTTAATCCAATATTTATCTCTTATCTCCTAATAAAAATAACAATAATTATCCATCATTTATCTCTTGAAAATAATCTAAAATAAATCCATTATTTATCCCATTAATTGCTGAAATTTAAAGGGAATAAAACTCCCTTTTTCTAGAAGCCTTGCCGCCCATTCCTCTGCTTCTGGAAGCAAAAATAAAACTCCTTTTATTTGCTTCCCAAGTGACTCGAACCCAGGCCCAACACCTTGCATGTGGTGCCATTTCCAGAGGCCCTAAGTGGCATCTCCAGGCCACTTTTCCAAGCCTGTTTGTGTGTCAAATTTCACAAACTTTTTCTTTTAAGGCCACCTTGCCTTAATTTCCTCTTTTAAACTTTAAAACTCGACATTTCTAAGTCATTTCTAAGTTTCCAGAAATTTTCGTTCGGCTCTGTAAACTTGGCATTTCCTTACATTTCCAAGTTTCCAGAAATGTTCAGTTTCCTCTTTTGAATCATTTCCAAATCATTTCCTTACATTTCCTAGTTTCCAAAAATGTTCACTTTCCATTTTTAAACTTAACATTTCTATACATTTTCAGGTTTCCAAAAATGTTCATTTCCAAATCATTTCCATTCATTTCCGGGTTTCCAGAAATGTTCGAAATTTATTCCTAGTACATAAAACATGTCACTTCGTACAATTAAACCGAAATTGCATAGGCCCTTTCCAGGATGTTACATGATCACTCTTTAGGGTGTGTACTGGGTCAACACGATGATTTAGGAAGAAGAGAAAAGGCGATATACTACCTCAGTAAAAAATTCACTGAATGTGTGATGAGATATTCGCCAATCGAGAAATTGTGTTGTGCCTTGGTTTGGACGACTCGAAGATTGAGACAATACATGCTGTACCACACGACATGGCTAATCTCAAAGTTGGACCCGCTAAAGTATATGATGGAACCAACTGCTTTGAATGGAAGGATGGCTAGATGGAAAATTCTCCTCTCTGAATTCGACATAGTTTATGTGAGCCAAAAAGCTGTGAAAGGAAGTGCGGTAGCAGATTTTCTGGCCAACAAAGCTCTAGAAGATTATGAGCCCCTGAATTTTGATTTCCCTAATGAAGAATTAATGTATGTGACAGCTACGGAAGAAGACGCTGCAAAAGATCACCTTTGGAAATTGAACTTCGACGAAGCATGAAATGCTGTAGGTAATGGAATTGGGGCAGTCTTAGTATCCCCAAATGGAGATCATTATCCGTTCACATGCAAGTTGGATTTTGATTATACAAATAACATGGCAGAATATGAAGCATGCATCATGGGACTCCGGGCAGTCATAGAATGCAAAATTAAAAGGTTGGAAGTATATGGAGATTCTGCATTGGTGATCTACCAAGTGAAGGGTGAATGGGAGACAAGAGACCCCAAATTGATCAATTATCGAAGGATAGTTATGGGGTTAATTGAGGAGTTTGATGACATTACTTTCAATTATCTCCCACGAGACGAAAACCAGATGGCAGATGCTTTGGCCACTCTGGCTTCCATGATCAAAGTGAGCAAACAAAAGGATGTGAAACCCATTCAAATGAGTATTTATGAGGCCCCAGCTCGTTGTTACAATATGGAGGAAGAAGAAAGAGATGATCACCCCTAGTACCATGATATATTGTGATACGTGAGAAATTGTGAATACCCTGAACAAGCAACCGAGAACGATAAGAGGATGTTGAGAAGACTAGCCTGTGACTATGTCTTAGACGGGGAGATCCTGCATAAAAGAAGAAAGGATCAGGTACTGTTGAGATGTGTGGACGCTGTTGAAGCTAAGAAAATTCTGGAAGAAGTCCACGAGGGTGTTTGTGGAGCACATGCTAATGGTTTCACAATGGCTAGACAAATTATCAGATTCGGGTACTACTGGTCTACCGTGGAAGGAGACTGCATCAATTATGCTAAAACATGTCACAAATGCCAGATCTATGGAGACAAAATTCATGTACCTCCTTCGCCTTTACATGTTAGGACTTCCCCAAGGCCTTTCTCCATGTGGGGCATGGACGTCATCGGGCCGATCTCTCCAAAAGCTTCAAATGGTTATCGGTTCATCTTTGTAGTCATCGACTATTTCACCAAATGGGTAGAGGCTGCTTCATATGCCAGTGTTACTAAGACGGCAGTTAGCAAATTCCTAAAAAAGGAAATCATATGTCGATATGGGATGCCTGAGAGGATCATATCTGACAATACATTAAACTTGAACAACATCACGATTGCGGAAGACTGTAGTCAATTCAAGATTAGACATCACAATTCATCCCCGTGTCGTCCAAAAATGAATGGTGCAGTGGAAGCAGCCAATAAGAACATTAAGAAAATTATGGGGAAAATGGCTGAAACTTATAAAGATTAGCACGAGAAGTTACCATTTGCTCTCTATGCTTATCGAATATCAGTCAGGACCTCTACTGGGGCAACTCCTTTCTCATTGGTCTATGGAATGGAGGCAGTGTTACCTATCGAAGTGGAAATTCTTTCCCTTCGAGTCTTGTTAGAGTTAAAGTTCAATAAAGCAGAATGGATCCAGTCTCGATACGATCAGTTGAACTTGATTAAGGAAAAGAGGCTAAGGGATATCCGTCATGGTCAGATGTACCAAAAGCGAATGATGCGAGCTTATGAAAAAAAGGTTCGCCCAAGAGAATTTCACGAGTGAGACCTGGTATTGAAAAATATCCTCCCCATATAAAAGGATTTCAGAGGGAAAAGGATGCTAAATTGGGAAGGACCTTATGTGGTAAAAAAAAAAAAGCTTTCTCTGGAGGAGCATTGATTTTGGCCGAAATGGATGAAAAAACTTGCCGAATCCTATAAATTCGGATTCAGTCAAGAAGTACAATACTTGAAGAGGAAAAGAGGCCAAATTGAAAACCCGCAAAGGGCGTGATCGTGTCTGAAAGTCTTAATAATTATATATAATGAATGATCGAGCCTAGAAAGTAACTATGACAAGGATTTGAGGCAAGCGCACCTATCATTTGGTAGTATAGTTATGGCAAGACCGGAAGTATCGTATCCTCAAGGACCAAGAGTACTAGTAATTACTATCTTTCTATTATTTAGCCTAAGAATTAAGGGAAATGTTATTTAATCTAAAACTAACTAATTACTAACCTTAATATGCTAAGAATCAGAGAATGAATTGGGGAAAATTCTTTGGGAAAACAAATTGATTGAGACAATACCCGAGGAAGAATCCACCTAGACTTCACTTGTTATTTAACTCTGAAACAGATGATTTATTCACTTGACTTGATCCGTAAGATTCCCTAATTTATATTAATACCTCTCTCGAGGCTACTAACGTCTAACCCTAGGTTGATTAATTGAAATCTCTTTCTAATTAAAACCCCTAGTGTTGCATTAACTCAATCTATGAATCCCATATTGGGTTTGACCCTAATCCAGCAGATTTTCGTTATCCTATCTCTAGGGGTGCGATCAACTCCGCTTAACTATGCTAGATCTACTCTTAAACAAGGAATATTCCTCCACTGCCTAAGCACATCAATACTTGAATCAATATCCTAAAATATTAAAACAAGAATTAAGAACACATAATTAAGAACAAATCAAGTATTTATCATATAGTTCAGAAAACAATAACAAGATCCGTCTTAGGTTTCATCCCCCTCAGGTATCTGAGGGGTTTAGTTCATGCTTATAAAAGAATACATCTCAGAATAAAATATAAACAAAACATAAGAAAAACCCTAAAACCCCCCTGAAGGAAATTGAAGAGAAGATCTTCCGTCTTGAGTATGATTCCGGCTTCTTGAGATGAATCAACTGGCTGTCTTCGAGTAAATCCCACAATTTGGCCCTCTCTGGCTTCACCTCTTCGGCCTGCCTGAACGCCCCCCTTTTAGGTCACACTTAGGGTGTTTATATAGGCTTTTGGAATGTCTTTCTTTGCCCCTAAGTATCCTAATCCGTATGGAATTAAAACAAGTGACGGCAGGGACACGCCAGTGTGGCACGCCTGTGTAAATCGAGCTCAGGCCGTGTTCAGATCTGCTAAAGAGGCACCGCCGTGTGGATTTCTCCAGGCCGTGTGAATTTCGTACTTTGGCCCATTTTCTCCGTTTTTGGCTCGCTTCTCGTTCTTTTCATCCTTCGGTGCTCTCCTAAGTATAAATCATGAAATTAAAGGATTAGGAGCATCAAATTCCACAATTCAGGGGATAAATCATCCAAAATTATGCCAAATGCAGGATTAAAATATGTATATATTACTGTTTATCAAATACCCCCACACTTAAGCATTTGCTTGTTCTCAAGCAAAATTCTCAACTCACAATTAAAATGAACTTCCTCAATTCATAATATTCATCAATAGTGTTTCCTCATAATTCATAGATAATTTATACATTGATAATTTAAGTAGAAGGGTCCTAAAGATTCAAACAGTCAAAGTCATAGTTTTTATAGCATGAAAACATAGATGTTTTCCCTTACCTAAATAATTACCTCTGATTTGAAACCGACGAAAATTGATATCCTCAGTAAAGATTCACTCAAATCACTCAAAAGTGTTTAAGGTTCAAATTCAAAATTAAGCACTCAAAAGTCAAACATGAAAAGTTAATCCCATAGGTTTGCATGAAAATCAAATCTCCACCACTATAAAATGAGATGATACACAAATCAAAAAGGCCTTTAAAAAGGGTTGTAATGGGGCTCGGGTTAAAGGTGTGGATAAAGGCTGAATTAAAGGGTTAGAATCGAGATTGAATTGGCAAATTACCTAACTTAGAAAGATGAACTAAGACTCAAATAATTACATCAATTAAAATTTTATAACACGAGCTCCTTCTCAATATATGAAATTTTAAACGTATAAGCTAGAACTAATAATGGATATACTTTTTTTAAGAACAAATCAAGTAAATAGATTTTAACAATTGAAATAGAGAATGTAGTTAGGCACCTGATCAAATCAAATCTCGATATAAGGGTAGTCAAAAGAAATGTTGATAACAAATACAAGTTGGTTTTTGGGTTAATATTAGTGGGTGAGTCAATAAACGGTTTGTTAAGATCAAAGGGGTTCACTAGGGGCTAATTGTGAGGGTAGGCTTCTAGTGGAGTAAGTGGGTTAAATCCTAAGTGCCTTTATCATCTTTGTATATCAAATCAATGATGTGGTCTTGACATGTATAATCTAAGCAAGTTCTAGAATAACAAATCAATGTTGACACACTCATAATCAATAAAGTGAGCAAGAAAATATATATGCTCTAAAAGGCTCAAAATCTCACAAAAATTATGGGTTTTTGATACCAACCTTATAAATTTCAAACTTCAAGGTAATTATTAGGTTCAGGTAGACAACCTAACAAAATTTTTAATTTTGAAAATAGACTTATCATGCTTGATTCTCTAGTCTTCTAAAGTTTAAATCATCACTACACAATTATCAATGACTTAATCCAAAACATATCAATAAAAATCATGAATCAAAGGAAATTTCATTCTAATAGTAATATGAGAAAATTACTTAAGAACAAGACATAATTCAGGGATTTGAGAATAATGCAAAAAGTTAGGAACTTTTCAAAATAAAATTCACCCCCACACTTAAAATGTACATTGCGCTCAATGTACAAAGATATATATATCTAGAGATTAATAGCATGGAATCATAAGAGATATGGGTAGTGAAACTTCCTGAATTTTGGATGGATTCCGTGAGTCGGAGGTGTGGAAACTTGATTCGGAGGTGAAAGATAAGTTGGAGGGGGCGTCTTTTGTAGTGGTATGGTGGCCGCCAACAATCTCTGCGCTAGATGAAGAAATTGGGAAGCTTGTAAAGAATTAACCAGGAAATAATAAGAATAATTCAAAATATAGGAATTATATATTTAAAGAAAAGAAAGATAAAAAGGAGTGTATAAAGTAAAATAAAATTAAAAGAAAAGATTAATGGACTGAAAAGTCTTTATTGTTAGATGGTTCGCAATGTGGGTGTGATTTCTAAGGGCGTGGTGTGGTGATTCCCTAGCAGCCTTTAGAACCTAAACCAAAGAAACAAAATAAAATAGACTAAATTAAGCATAAGAGAAATAAAGAAAAGGAAAATAAAGGAGAAGGGAAAAGAAAAAGAAGAATTAAATGGACTCAAATGTCCTTGGCTCGGCGAATTAATGAAGCGGCCGACATGAACTTATTTAATTCGGTATCGCACGGAGAGACTGTGCTATGGTCCTTTCGCTTCTTCGACATGGGAATGGTTTCGTTGGCCTTACCTTTGGGCATTGAGTGATATTAGTAAGGATGGTGAAGAGAAATTATGGTGGCTAGGATTGAGAGGAAAGGGGTTTGGTAAGGAAAGAAGTGAGTAGAAAAGGGGGTTTATATAGAAATAGGGGTCTAGTGATTTCCCAAGCCCGTGTACCTTGGGCGTGCTGGGTCACACGGCCGTATCGCACGGCCGTGTTGTGCTTCGTTCGTTTCTCTCACGCCCGTGTAGTGGTCACCACGCCCATGTTGATAAAATAGTGTCGAGCACGGCTGTATCGCACGGTCGTGGTGTTTAGTCGGAGCCCGTGGCTTGGAGATATTTTTTTGTCCTTGGTTTGTACTATCTCTGCCACGCTGGTACGGAAATCTGTAGTGTCCACACAGCCACGGCGACGCCCGTGTACAAGGTCGTGTAGATGGAAATCTGTATGGTTAGTTGTAGTTAAATGCTGAAAGTAAAAATGAAAATAAAATAAAATAATAAAATAGAAAATATAAAAATTAATGAGGTTAGTGCTCGGGTTGCCTCCCGAGAAGCGCTCGTTTAAAGTAAGCTAGACTTACCTCTCATTCACACATTCATTGTGGTTTGAGGAGTTGAAACTCCTCACCCCTGTTATTGGTTCTAGGATTACTATATAGTTCGAGTCGAGTAACGTTTACCTTAAAAGTGCCAAACTTGGGATTGGTTACCTCGACTGTTCCGTGTGGGAAGATATTCAGTACCTCAAAAGGGATTTATTCATTTGTATCAAGGTCTGAAGTGGCAATCCGAGGGTCTGTTTTGTCCAACAATACTTTATCTCTGATCTTAAATTGGTGTGGCTTATCCTTAAGTTTGACATGGTTTTGCTTTGGTTCTGCTTCGTGTGTTCCTAATTTCTCTTTAAAATGCATCTTCCACTCGTCTAGTTCATCGATCTGAAGCCTTTGTTCCTCATGAGTTATTTCCTTGTTGGCATGAGGTCTAAGATCTGGCTCAGTTGTGTAGTTCCGTGGTATTTTCTATAAAGAAGGTTGAACCAAATGGTCATTAATAGAATTTATGTTCTCACCTTGATTACTTGATGTCCTAGCTGAATCAAGGGCCTGAAGAGTGATCGTTTCGTCACCTACACGAAGTATAAGTTCAACTGTACCAACATCAATTTTAGTTCTGGCAGTTGCTAAAAAGGATCTTCCTAAAATTAAAGGAATATTGTTGTCCTCAACCATTTCTAAAATGACAAAGTCTACTGGGAATATGAATTTGTGAATTTTTATGAGTACATCTTCAATTATACCCCTAGGAATTCTAATAGTTTTATCAGCTAATTGAATGCTCATCCTAGTTTGTTTGGGTTTCCCTAGACCTAGCTGTTTAAACATTTTATAAGGCATAACATTGATGCTTGCCCTTAAATCAGCTAAAGCATTATCAACAGATAAACTACCAATTAAGCATGGAATTGTAAAACTCCCTGGATCTTTTAATTTTTGTGGTAGTTTATTTTACAACATTGTTGAGCACACTGTGTTTAGTTCCACATGCGCCTCTTCGTCTAACTTCTGTTTGTTTGTCAGAAGCTTTTTTAAAAATTTCCTTGAATCTGGCATCTGGGAAAGAGCTTCAAGAAACGGTAAGTTAATATGTAATTTCTTTAAAAGTTTAAGAAATTTACCGAATTGTTCATCTGTGTTGTCTTTCTTCATCGCATTGGGATATGGTACACGAGGTTGGTACTCTTTAATTACCGGTTTTGGTTTGTCATGACTTACCTCAACCTTACCTTCCTCTACCACATTCTCTTGCCTTAATTTGGGCTCATCTAACCCTTCACTAACATGAGCTATTATGGCTTGAAGTTGCTCCTTTGGGTTTGTTTCATTGTTGCTTAGCAAACTGCCTTGTGGTCGTTCTGATAGGATCTTGGCAAGTTGTCCTAACTGGTTCTCGATCCCTTGACTCGATGCTTGTTGATTTTTAAGTGTTGTCTTGGTGTTTTGGAAACGAGTTTTTGACACCGCGATGAATTTTGTTAGCATCTCTTCAAGGTTCGGCCTTTTTTCCTATGGGTAGGGCTGTTGTTGAAAACTTGGGAGGGGTTGTTGTCTTTGGTTTCCTTGACCACCCCATGAGAAGTTGGGGTGGTTCCTCCAACCTGGATTGTAAGTATCACTATAAGGGTTATTTTAAGGTCTAGAATTATTACCCATATAGTGAACTTGCTCATTTTCAGCGCTTGGGTTGTAAGGTGGATATTCTGTATTGCTCACCCTCCTCCATTCGTATCACACTGCATAGCTGGATGTACCTGCAAAGAACCACGTAAACCATCAATCTTTTTATTTAACAGTTCTACCTGGTTTGATAGCATGGTAACTGCGTCGAGGTTGAAAACACTAGCAGCTTTTTTTGGCCTTGTCCTCGTGACTTGCCACTAATAGTTATTCAGTGACATCTCTTCAATGAATTCATAGGCAGCCTCAGGTGTTTTGTTATTCAGGGTTCCGCCGGCGGCTGAATCCATCAACTACCTGGTTGAGGAGTTCACACCGTTATAAAAGGTCTGGACCTGTAGCCACAAGGGTAACCCATGGTGCGAGCACCTTCTCAATAGATCATTGTATCTCTCCCATGCATCGTAAAGTGTTTCTAAATCCATCTGCACAAAAGAAGAGATATCATTCCTCAACCTTGCCGTTTTAGCCTACGACAAATATTTTCACAAAAATTTTTCGGTCATTTGTTCCCATGTAGTGATTGATCCTCGTGGTAACGAGTTCAACCACTGTTTCGCTTTGTTCCTCAATGAAAAGGGAAACAACCAAAGATGAATGGCATCATCAGAAACGCCATTTATTTTAAAAGCATTGCAAAATTCTAGGAAATTCGCTAAGTGATTATTTGGATCTTCATACTGCAAACCATCAAACTGAACAAATTGCTGTATCATCTGAATTGTGTTAGGTTTCAGTTCAAAATTATTTGCAGCAATAGCAAGTCTAACAATACTTGACTTAATTCCTATTAAATTAGGTTTAGCATAATCATACATAGTACGAGGAGCAGGATTTTCGGCCACCACCGGAGGTAGCAGATTATTATCAGCCATCTCTTCGGTAGTATTAGTTTTATTCCCTTGCTCTTATTCTATGTGTTGTAACCTTCGTCTTATTTCTCTTCCATTTCTGCGAACGGTACCTTCTATATCGCTGTCAAAAATCAAGGGCCCTGACGGGTTCATTCTAGTCATAAACTAGAAAAACCTATCAGAAGCAAAGAAAAGAAAATAAAAATTAGAAAAATAAAAATAATGGCTAAAGTAATAAAAATCAAGTATTCCTAATATCTTAGTCTCTGGCAACGGCGCCAAAAATTTGATCGTGTCTGAAAGTCTTAATAATTATATATAATGAATGATCGAGCCTAGAAAGTAACTATGACAACGATTTGAGGCAAGCGCACCTATTGTTTGGTAGTATAGTTATGGCAAGACCGGAAGTATCGTATCCTCAAGGACCAAGAGTACTAGTAATTACTATCTTTCTATTATTTAGCCTAAGAATTAAGGGAATTGTTATTTAATCTAAAACTAACTAATTACTAAGCTAAAGATGCTAAGAATCAGAGAATGAATTGGGGAAAATACTTTTGGGAAAACCAATTAATTGAGACAATACTCGAGGAAGAATCCACCTAGATTATTTAACTCTGAACCAGACGATTTATTCACTTGACTTAATCCGTAGGATTCCCTAATTTATATTAACACCTCTCACGAGGCTACTAACGTCTAACCCTAGGTTGATTAATTGAAATCTCTTTCTAATTAAAACCCCTAGTGTTGCATTAACTCGATCTATGGACTCCCATATTGGGTTTGACCCTAATCCAGCAGATTTTCGTTATCCTATCTCTAGGGGTGCGATCAACTCCGCTTAACTATGCTAGTCTACTTTTAAACAGGGAATATTCCTCCACTGCCTAAGCACATCAATACTTGAATCAATATCCTGAAATATTAAAACAAGAATTAAGAACACATAATTAAGAACAAATCAAGTATTTACAATATAGTTCAAAAAACAATAACAAGATCCATCTTAGGTTTCATCCCCCTCAGGTATCTGAGGGGTTTAATTCATGTTTATAAAAGAATACATCTCAGAAGAAAATATAAAACAAAACATAAGAAAAACCCTAAAACCCCCTGAAGGAAATTGAAGGGAATATCTTCCGTCTTGAGTATGATTTCAGCTTCTTGAGATGAATTAACTAGCTGTCTTTGAGTTAAACCCACAATTCTGCCCTCTCTGTGTAACATCCCCAAAACCGGCCCATTCACTACGACCGAATCTGGTTATGTCACTGCGGAAAGACGGTTGAAAATCTTTCCGACTTTGGAATAAACATTATAATTTGTTGACTTTAGAAAACCATGTCCCTTTAAATTTATAAGTAAAACTTTGCAGTTATAAAATGTCCAAATTAACAAAAAAAACCTTATTAAACATATTTTGCATAAGTAGGTTGCTAAAACAAAAATCATTTTCACATAGTAATTCAGGTTAACCAAGCCATGATTAAAATAGTACCAAAAATAAATAAAAGGCCCTTATTACAACCCAATATTCAGACAACATACTTAAATATCATAAGTGCATAAAATAATCAAAATATCATCTTCGGCATGGGCCACCTTGTCCTCTCCGATCCCGGTCCAGCTTTACGCAACACCTGAAAATGTTAAAGGAAAAAGGTGAGTCACCAAGACTCAGTGTGTAACCCTTTTTCACCGATTAGTAAAACATCATGCACAATCATTAACAAGCTTATCATGCATCCAATTAATATGCCCCAACCTAGCCATTTCCACTGGTGGTGCCAAACCACTGGTGACCCAAAGTCACGATATTCATCAAGGTGGTGCCAAACCACTGGTGTCCCAAAGACACGAATGTGATACCAAATCACTGGTGACCGAAGTCACGAATCATATGATGGGGCCAACCCATCGTGTGATACCAAATCACTGGCGACGATCCCGTATCTCAAAAGTGGGGCCAACCCACGGTGGTATTAACCACAGGGACAAGTCGCTATGAGGTGCCAAACCTCTGGTGTCCTAAAGACACAAATGTGATACCAAATCACTGGTGACCGAAGTCACGAATAATCGAGTGATGGGGCCAACCCATCGTGTGATACCAAATCACTGGCGTCAATCCCATAATATCAATCGTGGGGCCAACCCACTGTGGTGCGAAGCCACGGGGACGAGACGCTATGAGGTGCCAAACCTCTGGTGTCCCAAAGACACAAAATGTGGTACCAAACCACTGGTGACCGAAGTCACGAATAATCGAGTGATGGGGCCAACCCATCGTGTGATACCAAATCACTGGCGTCAATCCCATAATATCAACCGTGGGGCCAACCCACTGTGGTGCGAAGCCACGGGGACGAGACGCTATGAGGTGCCAAACCTCTGGAGGTGCCAAACCTCTGGTGTCCCAAAGACACAAAATGTGGTACCAAACCACTGGTGCCCGTCGGCACGGATATCACTGCCCCCTCCACTCGTCAACCCACCTCAATCAATGATATGCATTTAAACAGAATCATGTCAAACATGTTTAATCAATAACATACACTGGGTTATCATCAACCACATATCGTAACCACATATGTCAAATATGCCATGCATCGACATGCATCATAATCAGGCTCACATCGACAGAGACTTACCTGAACCCATGCTTATACCTTTATGGTATTAAGTCCAACGCTACATCAAATCCAATTAACACACAATATATTTAGCACATTTATTAATAGAGAAGTGTGTATGTACACACCTGCTACAACGCAAGCCTTAACCAAAGAATCGATCTGAGACCCTTGATAACCTCGATAACCTTGCTCCTATAATTGGCCAAACAGGAACATTAGAACCAAGACCATTCGGCCAACCCAAATAACTCTAGAGGGTTAACACTCAACCCTTACCTTGCAAATGATTTGGTTTCCTACCAAATCCCGAACCAACCAATGGTTCCTCAGACAATCGGCCTCCCCCTAAAACACAAACAATTAGTCTCACAAGCCGAAACTAAAAGAATAAACCATCATCAACTTCTTACCACCACTTACCAATCGACCAAACAAAGGTGACTGCTTCACTTGATCGCCACCAAAATCTGGAGACCCTATAACGAAATGATTACCCAAAACAAGAGATTAACACCCTTCCAAACCAATGCTGAAATCAACTTTTACCCCTAGCAAAAGTCGACAGAGAACAGAGAGGGAAGAAATAGCCATTCGGCTAAACCACATACCTTCCTTTAAACCCGATTGGAATCAACTAGAAGAGATCCACACCATACCAATATTAGGCCAAAGAGTAACCTAAAAGGGGAGGGAGATTCGGCAACACAAGGGAGAGAGTCGGCTAGAAAACAAAGCAAGTTTCGGTACAAGTTTCAAGAAGAAAGAAAAAGGCATGAGAGGAAGAAGATGACTATTCGGCTTAGCACAAAGAGAAAAGAGAAGAGAATGGTGAGAGGGTGTATAATTCGGCCAAAGAACAAAAGAAGAAAAAGAAACAAAAGAAGTAAACCCCAAAGAGCATTCGGCTGCCAATAACAATGAAAGGAGAGAACAAAGCAAGTTTCGGCAAGGTATGATGCTTGGGGTTTTCGGTTTCAAGGAAGAGAAGAAAGGTGTACTACTTGAGGGTTCGGCTAGAAGCAAAATACCAAAGAGAAATTCGGTTTTGGTACTAGCAAGGCTGACCGAAAAACACCATAATGACCAAAAGAAATTCGGCACACTGCTCCCCTTACTTACCAAAACCGGTCACTCCCCCAAATCAAGAATCCCAAGATTCGGCCACCTCCCAAGCTCACTCATGGCCACTAATTCAAACTAATTTGAATTAGTCAAATCCCTTAATTCACTCCTTTCCCTCTATTTGAAATATTGACTTGGTCTATGGCAGAGTTTGAACTGCCCACAACTTCTCCCCTCATTGGCGTCAAAATGAAAGACAAAAGGTGACTTCCGCAGCTCGAACACAGGACCTCCCTTTGCACCTTGAGGCGTCACCTTTCAAGCTCTAGAGTGGCGCCTCCTTGCCACTCTACCAAAGCAGTTTTGCGACGAACCTTCCCAATAATTCTCTTAAGACCCCCAAAAGCCAAGCTCCCCTTTTAACCACTAAAACCAAAAATTTCCTAAGGCATTCCCTACCTTCCAGGGTTCTCCAAACCCCCTAAAAACTCGTCCAATCACACAAGAAGCCTATCAACACTTGAGATATGCACTAAATGCATAACCCCTAGAACCAGGGTGTTACACTCTGGCTTCACCTCTTCGGCCTACCTGAATGCCCCCCTTTTAAGTCACACTTTGGGTGTTTATATAGGCTTTCGGAATGTTTTCCTTTGCCCCTAAGTATCCTACCAAATGGAATTAAAACAGGTCACGGCAGGGCCCGTGTGGCACGCTCGTGTAAATCGAGCTCAGGCCGTGTTCGGATCTGCTAAAGAGGCACGGCCGTGTGGATTTCTCCAGGCCGTGTGAATTTCGAACTTTGGCCCGTTTCTCTTTCTTTTCATCCTCCGATGTTCTCCTAAGTATAAAACATGAAATTAAAGGATTAGGAGCATCAAATTCAACAATTCAGGGGATAAATCATCCAAAAGTATGCCAAATGTGGGATTAAAATATGTATATATTACGGTTTATCAGGGCGCTTAGAGACCTTCTCTAAAAAAGATGAAAAACGAAGAGGCCAAGGTGAAAACCCGCAAAGGGCGCTTGATACCAAAGGGGCTTTGAGTCGAAAACCCGAAAAGGGCGGCTCAAATTGTGATCGGGCATGCGGTGATCTCGCTATACCTGAATTAAGAAGAAAGGAGAGATGTTACGTCTTAGGGCATACTGAGTACTCTTGATCTCCTAAACACATATTGAGCTTAAAATGGTCTTTAAAAAGCCCGTACAGGAAAGCTCAGGCTGTGATATCTGGGGCATCTATCTTTTCCCCTCATCATTTTGTATCCTAGCAATGTTTGCTTTCTTTAATTAACCTATTCTTTCCAGATTTCGTTTCTGATAAATCCCATTTTTGTCCATCATTATGATCATTTTCAAGCATTTTGTATTGAAATAATGATTAATGGACTAATAATACTTTCACAAAAGGAGTTTTGTATATTACTCTAGAAACTTCTAAATAATACGAGAACTTGAAACAGGACTTTTATTATGAACTCACCAAGCCTAAGGGTTGGAAATATTTGAGAAGGAAACTTTAAACAGTGATCATTTCTTCGGACTTTCTGTCAGAAATGTCGATTGAACAAGAAGACAAGATATTACGTCAAGAGATACAACTTGGAAGAACAACGAGCAATGACAACCCCAAGCATTTAAAAGAGGATCATTCCCATGAAATTATGCATTCATGCAAAACACATTTAGTTAGGAGCATTTGATTCATTCTGATCATTGCATCCTAATCATTTTACATTTAAAAATGATCATTCTCATGACATTCTGCTTTCATGCAAATGTCATCCATAATATCATTTAGTTAGGAGCATTTGATTCATTCTGATCATTGCATCCTAATCATTGTACATTTAAAAAAGGATCATTCTCATGACATCCTGCATTCATGCAAATGTCATTCATAATCATTACACATTTAAAAAAAAGGATCATTCTTATGACATTATGCATTCATGCAAATGTCATCCATAATATATTTAGTTAGGATCATTTGATTCATTCCGATCATTGCATCCTAATCATTTGGCATAAACATAAGAATATGAAATCAAGTCTACAAGACATGTCCCCAAGAGGACGGTATAGCAACATCGGTGAAATTACAGATCTTATCTCCCTAAGTAGTAGTGGAGCAGATCAAAGATAGCGAATCTTATCTTTCTGAGGTAGAAGGGGAGCAGATTTTAGCCACTAGCCTTATCTTCCTGAGGTAGCAAGGGAGCAGGCTGAATATTATAATCTTATTTTCCTGATGTAGCAAGGGAGCAGACTAAAAATTGTAGATCTTGTCTCCTAGAGCTAGTAGTAGGGCAGATCGAAGATGGCAAATCTTATCTTCCCGAGGTAGGAAGGGAGCAGATTTTAGCCACTGGCCTTATCTCCCTGAGGTAGCAAGGTACTAGGCTGAAGTTTATAGTCTTATCTTCCTGATGTAACAAGGGAGCAGACTAAAAATTGTAGATCTTTTCTCATCGAGGTAGCGGTGGGGTAGATCGAAGATGGCGAATCTTATCTTCCCAAGGTAGCAGGGGAGAAGGTTTTAGCCACCAGCCTTATCTCCTTGAGGTAGCAAGGGAGCAGGCTAAAGTTTATAGTCTTATCTTCTTGATGCAGCAAGGGAGCAGACTAAAAAATGTAGATCTTGTCTCCTCGAGATAGCAGTGGGGCAAATCGAAGATGGCGAATCTTATCTTCTCGAGGTAGCAGAAGAGCAGATTTTAGCCACCAGCCTTATCTCCCTAAGGTAGCAAGGGAGCATGCTGAAGTTTATAGTCTTATCTTCCTGATATAGCAAGGGAGCAGACTAAAAATTGTAGATCTTGTCTTCTCGAGATAGTAGTGGGGTAGATTGAAGATGGCGAATCTTATCTTCCTGAGGTAGCAAGGGAGCAGATTTTAGCCACCAGCCTTATCTCCCTGAGGTACCAAGGGAGCAGGCTGAAGTTTATAGTGTTATCTTTCTGATGTAACAAGGTAGCAGACTAAAAATTGTAGATCTTGTATCCTCGAGATAGCAGTGGGCCAGATCGAAGATGGCGAATCTTATCTTCCCGAAGTAGCAGGGGAGCAGATTTTAGCCACTGGCCTTATCTTTCTGATGTAGTAAGGGAAAAGGTTGAAGATTATAGTCTTATCTTCCTGATGTAGCAAGGGGGCAGACTAAAAATTCTAGATCTTGTCTCCTCGAGATAACAGTGAGGTAGATCGAAGATGGCGAATCTTATCTTCCTAAAATAGCAAGGGAGCAGATTTTAGCCACTGGCCTTATCTCTCTGATGTAGCAAGGGAGCAGGTTAAAAATTGTAGTCTTATCTTCCTGAGGTAGTAAGGAAGCAGACTAAAAATTGTAGATCTTGTCTCCTCGAGATAGTAGTGGGACAGATCAAAGATGGCGAATCTTCTCTTCCCGAAGTAGCAGGGGAGCAGATTTTAGCCACTGTCCTTATCTCTCTGATGTAGCAAGGGAGCATGTTAAAAATTGTAGTTTTATCTTCTTGAGGTAGCAAGGAAGCAGGCTGAAAATTGTAGATTTTGTCTCCTCGAGATAGTAGTGGGGCAGGTCGAAAATGGCGAATCTTATCTTCCCGAGGTAGCAGGAGAGCAGATTTTAGCCACCAGCCTTAACTCCCCGAGGTAGCAAGGGAGCAGGCTGAAGTTTGTAGTCTTATCTTCCTGAGGTAGCAAGGGAGCAGACTGAAGATTGTAGATTTTGTCTCCCTGAGATAGCAGTGGAGCGAATCGAAGATGGCGAATCTTATCTTCCCGAGGTAGCAGGGGAGCAGATTTTAGCCACCAGCCTTATCTCCCTGAGGTAGCAAGGGAGTAGGCTAAAGTTTGTAGTCTTATCTTCTTGAGGTAGCAAGGGAGCAGACTGAAGATTGTAAATGGTGAATCTTATCTTCCCGAGGTAGCAGGGGAGCAGATTTTAGCCACCAGCCTTATCTCCCTGAGGTAGCAAAGGAGCAGGCTGAAGTTTGTAGTCTTATCTTCCTGAGGTAGCAAGGGAACAGACTGAAGATTGTAGACGGTGAATCTTATCTTCCTGAGGTGGCAGGGGAGCAGATTTTAGCCACCAGCCTTATCTCCCTGAGGTAGCAAGGAAGCAGGCTGATGTTTGGAGTCTTATCTTCCTGAAGTTGCAGTGGAGTAGACTAAAAATTGTAGATCTTATCTCCATGAGGTAGCAATAGAGCAGATCAAAGACGGTAAATCTTATCTCTATGAGGTAGCAATGTAGAAGATTGAAGCCACGGACCTTATCTCTACCTGAAGTTGCAGTAGAGCAGACTGAAGATAGGAAATCTTATCTCCTTGAAGTTACTGCGGAGCAGATTGAAGCTACAAGTCTAAATTCCTTGAATTGGATCGAAGCGCTAGTTCTCATTCCCCTGAAGAGGTAGCGGGATGGAATGAACCTACTCGAAGAAGAAAAGCATCGAAAGAAGTCAAGATTTGGCAAGACTGGGAAAATTTGGCCCTTTTTGAAGTCTTTGCTCTATTCTCGTTACACGATAATAAGTAAAGAGGGGCAGCTGTAACAGGCCCAATTTGCTCGGGCCCAGTTAACCCTATTAACCAGATTTAAACAAAAACAGAAACAAAACAATAAAAACCCAAAAATTAAAAGTCCATTACAACATCGTCCAGTATTACAAGCCCAATAACAATAATAATAGGCCCAAATTTAAACCTAAACCCCAGACCCAATTATCCTAAGGCCCAAACTAACCCAAAACAGGTTAGGGTTTCAGAACCCTAGAACTTTCCAGCGTCGCAGCAGTCACCCCACGCGCGCCGTAACCGCTCCACGTCACCCCTCACGCGCGCCTCCATGGTGGTTTTACCTACACAAAGAAACAAAAACAACAGCAAATGCCCAGCGAGGATAACAGAAATGGAGGGATTTTTTGTATTTTCTTTTTTCATTTTTATCCCTAAAATCGGCTATAAAAACCAAAAGGGAAATCATTATAAAGGGGATTTTTTTACGGATACACGTAATATACAAAATCAGGCAGCAAAGGTTTATTTTGTTTTTATTTTTCTTCCTTTTTATCTTTTCGAATATACATATACATACATACAATTTTTTTAAAACTACGTATTCACATTTAATATCATATATATAATATACAAAAAAAAGAAGAGAAGAAAACATACCTTGGAGGGTCTGGCCACCACCCACGGTGGTGTTGACGACGGGGGGCGGTGTCAATCGGCGCCGGAATCCTCACCGAGCCCAGGCCGAGAGTGGAGAGTTGAGAGCAAACAAAGACTCTCAAAATTTTTTTTAAAGAAACTAGGAAATGGAATTTTTGAAAAAAATGGGCTTTTATAAATGATTAAAACGACGCCGTTTTAGGCCTTAGTCCCACATGCCAAAACGACGTTGTTTCAGGGCCAGGATCCACGCGTTGACCCGACCTGGGGAGGATCTGCGCGTTTTCTTAAAATGGTATAATTGCCAATTTGGCCCTTCCGCATTTTTATCCTTTTTAATTCAGTTGTTTTTATTTTTTGAATTGGCCATGTAATTTTATTTCTTTTTCATTTTAATCCTCGGATATATTTTCCCTTTCACCCCCTCATGTTTTTAGCGCATCGTAATTTAGTCCTTTTCTTTCTTTTTATTTCTAATTAGCCCCCAAACTTCTGTTTCAAGTGCAATTTAGTCCTACTTGTTATTTTTATTGATTTTAATAGTGTTACTATTATTTTTATTATTTTTTATTAATTATCAATTATTGTTATTATTATTGTACTTCTTATATTTATTATTTTTATTATTTTGTTACTATTATTATTTTATTATCTTTATCTTATTGAATATAGTATTTATTTATTTATTGATTTACTATTAGCTTTTATTTTTGTTTTTCTTTTCTTTTCTTTTATTTTGTTTATTTATTTAATTTTTATTTTATTCTTTTATATAGATTGTTCATTTTAGCTTCTATTTCATTGTATTTCATTTACTTTTATTATTGTTATTTATATTTTGTTGTCATCATTATTATTTTATGCAAATTAGCATTGTAATTTATTTTACATTTATTATAAAATCATATCACATTTTATCCGATTTTTGGAAATAAGCAATTACTTCGTGTTTTAAGATTCGAAAGAAATCGTGCCCTAACTTACCGGGTTTCGATTTTTCTCATCGAGTCTAAAGAACTAATTATTTTTAAAATCAAAACTTATAAGTTAAGTAAAATACTCATTATCGGGAATTCGAAAGTTTTGTGTCCTAACTCACTGGATGTGACATTTTGTTATCTCGAGGTGAGGATTTCTAAAAACAAAGGCAATATTCTGTACTTGGAATCTTGAGAAATTGTGCCCTAACTTACTGGGCTTCGATTTTTCATCTGACCCAAATAACCGAATATCCTTCTTAAATTTAAATACATGAGTTTTAAAAGTCAAAAGACAAACTCAGTTTCGGGTATTTGAAATGCCGTACCCTAACTCACTAGGCGTGACATTCTATTTCTTCAAAATAAGAGGGTCTTAGCATTCATTTTAATTTATTCAAATTTTCTTTTAAATAAAGAGGATCTTATTTTAAAATCTCTTCAAATTCTCGACATTAAGACATTAATTAATCAATGCGGTACCAATTTTGGGCGTTTCGAGGGTGCTAATCCTTCCTCGTACATAACCGACTCCCGAACCTATTTTCTCGAATTTTGTGGACCAAAGTCATCATTTTAATAAATCAAAATATTTTAACGATAAATCTCAAGGTGACCCGATCACACCTCAAAAAGGATTGGTGGTGACTCCATTTTTGTTCTTAAAGTCGACCCCGTTTTCCAAACAAACAAATGGTTTCGACATGGCAGAATATTGGTTAGAGGCTACCGAGTGAATAATGGATGACCTCGACTGTACTGTGCAACAGAAATTGAAAGGAGCAGTGTCCCTACTGCGAGACGAGGCATACCAATGGTGGCTCACTGTGAGAGAAGGTACACAGGCCGGCTGTTTGACATGGGACTTCTTTAAGGTGGCCTTCCAAGGAAAATATGTTAGGGCGAGTTATGTGGATGCCCGGAGGAAGGAGTTTTTGAGTTTGGTCCAGGGGAATAGGTCTGTAGCAGAGTATGAGACAGAGTTCATGCGGTTGAGCCGGTATACTCGGGGCACAGTCGCGACTGAGTATGAACATTGTGTGCTGTTCGAGGATGGCCTCCGAGATGAGTTGCGGGTGCTAATAGCTCCGCAGAGGGAAAGAGATTTCAGTGCCCTTGTTGAGAAGGCCAAGATTGCCGAGGATGTGAAACGCTCAGAGCATCAGAACCATGAGGAAGATAGGGGTAGAAATAAGAGGGATTTTGGGCCCTCAAGTTCTTTTGGGGGGCCTAAGAAGAGGCTTAGATTCGATGGGCCAGTCTGAGCTAGGGTCCCTGTTGTTGCAGCTAGACTGCAGCCTTGCGCTAATTGTAGGAGATCTCACCAGGGGGAGTGCTGAAAAAGAACGGGGGCATGCTTTAGATGCGGGTCAATGGATCATCAGGTCAAGAACTGTACACAGAGGCCTATTCAGATGCAAGCCGCAGGTCAGGGCTATGTTTAGCCGGGGAGAGGTGGTCAGGAGCCACCGAGAGGCCGTGGTCAGACCAGAGGAGGAAATACTTTGGGACGAGGTCGGGGAGCACCGAGCAGAGGTGTTGGTAATAACTAGGCAAGACAGTCAGCTTTGGTCTATGCTGCTCAGCGTCGAGAGGATGGCAACGCTCCTGACGTCATAATGGGTACGTTCCTTATTTATAATGTACCATATACCGTTTTAATTGATATTGGGTCTACACACTCGTATGTTGCATGTACTGTGTATGGGACGTTGGGTTTGCAGTTCAAAATTATTGATAGTGAAATGACGGTGATCAGTCTACTAGGACAGTCGATTAGAGTGAATAAGTTGTTTAGAGGCGTGCCCCTAGAGGTCCAAGGGGTTATCTTTTCGGTGGATTTGATGGAACTGCCGTTTGGCGAATTCGATCTTATTTAGGGCATGGATTGGCTAGTGAAACACCATGCAAATTTGGATTGCGCTGCTAAGCGTATGGTATTGAAATCTTCTAAGGATGAGGAGGTGGTTGTGATAGGGGAGCGAAAGGATTATCTATCTAATGAAATCTCAGCATTAAGGGCCGAGAAACTAGTTCGCAAAGGTTGCGAGGCGTTCTTAGCTTATGTCAGCATATCTAATTCTAAAGGTCCTTTTGTTGGGGATGTTAGAACTGTGAAGGAGTTTCTGGATGTATTTCCCGAAGAGCTTCTGGAAACACGAAAATTTACTTATTTTTACTTGGCCTTTTTAACATAAAAATCATGTTATTTCGGTTAAATTCTTGTCGAAAAATAATTAAATATTATAAAATAATTAAATTGTGCTAAAAATATGAACATGATGAATTTTAATTAATTTTATAATTAATTTTTATTTATTTTGACTATTTTCGGCAGATTCGCAGAAAGGGCGAAAATTGACTCGGCAGACACTGCTCGAAGAATAAACCCGAGAAGCAATCTGAAGTATCGAGGTGAATTTATTTCCAGCCCAAGACGGTCCGATTATGAATATCAAATCATAATATAATTAATTTTAATTTATTCCCAATTTAATTTGGGCTAAATAATTTATTACTACTTAATTATGGAAAAAGGGTCCAGCTAAACGCACTAGTTGAACCGAATTCAATGAACCGAACCAGCAACCAATTGGGCAGCCCAAACCATCCATATGCTGGCCCAAATCAGCTTATTAGCTTATTAATTAAGCTTGCAAAGAAGCCCTTGAAGACTTGTCAAAGTTGCTTTCAACCCCCTCCACAATTAGTGGCTTTGTAGATTTGCCCCATGCCATATTTAGCAAAGTTGAAGCCATCAACCTTGCCACATAGGTGGCCGGCCAAGGTGTGGCTCTTTGGCTGCTATTTTTAGCAAAATTTAGCTGCCGCATTCAGCTATAAATACCACCCTTGGCTGATCATCCAAATCATCCCTCAATCCCTCAACACTCTCATTCTCTCATCACTTCTCTTCTCTCCATTCTCTCTTTTTCTCCAAAAACCCAAGCTTTCTTGTGCTGATTTCTTCTCTTGGAAAGAGGTGTTTTCTCAGCCATTTGGAGCAGCAATTGGAGTGTTCATAAGCCACCTTGATAGCCGAGGACAACGGAGAACTAAGAACAGAGCAATCAGTCAAGCCACGGAGAAACACCGGATTTGCTTCTTGTTCCCTATCTCTTTATATTTCGTTGGTGTTTTGAAAAACATGTTTATGAATATTTATGCTATTGGAATGGTTAATTTAATCAGCTTAGCTTGAATTTAATTCATGTTGGGTTGATTGCATTTCATCCTCTTAAATTATTAAAATTGTGTTTATGCTGTTATAGGCCTCGGTAAAATGCTTGATTAAGTAAAATCATGCCTAAGTTATCTGGCATTATAATTGTTTAGATTACTAATGAATTAATTATTTAAACGCATTGAAATTGTAATTAATGGATAGAGTATTTAGTCAGTGCATGTTTAATTCTTCTAAGGTAGCTGAAGATTATATTAGCATTGTATTTGGTGATACATATGCCTTGCATAACTTGCAAGATTTTTGTGATTAAACTGTTTCAAGGTAAGGATACTTTGTTACCTCACATGGTCTTTTATATGCTTATTACGTTGAATTAATCGTTTGAATTGACATACACTATAGGAAAATAGACTTTTTGCGGCGTTTTTTTGCCTTTAGCGGCGTTTGTAAAAAACGTGCAAAAAGAGTAGATATCAAAAAGAAGCATGCAATAAAATCAGCACTATTATCACAGCACACAAAGAAGTATTAATAGGATAACAGTTTATATACAAAGAAACACGTGCCAAAATTCACCAGAAGCAAGATACTATAAAGAACAAGAAGCTAGCTCTGTGATTCCTTCAATTAAATGTCAGGCTGTTCTTCAAACAAATCAGGCAGACGCCTTCTCATTGCAGCCTCCAAAGAGGTAGCCTGGTTCCCCGGCACTCCATACCATATTTTTGGATCACCAAAGTGCATATAGTTTAGAGAATACAGATGGTGGTCCTCAACATGCTGCTCAAACCATAATAAAGTTAAAATGAGAAAATGAATGAGTCACCAGTCAAATTATCAAAAAGGGATTCAGACCTAAAACACAAAAGAATAGAAAGTATAATTCACGTTGAATATTTCATTAAAAATCACAGTTAGAGAGAATGTTTACAGTAAAAGGTTGCATTTGCAAAATGTTTAAATTTATAAAACTCTTTGCAGTTAAGCAACCATAGAGGATCATGCAACAATAGGGGACCATACTGCCAGACAAATTCAAAACTACAAGTTTATGAGAAGCATGTTGCACATTTCTAAAAATGAATAACAAAAACAAGAATGGACAATGTTGTGTTCCAGTATCATTTATATCCTAATTTATTTTAATCATGTGAACTAAGAGGAATGCTATTCTAGATATTTTTATGCCTTACCAAACAAAATGATGAGAAGCACATCCCCACATAGAGCCATGGCACTAGAACTCCAGATATATCGCATCCTTCAAAAGATAACACCGAACCTTGTAGGCATGGGAAATTATTTAGGTTCCAACCCGACGTTGCATATTTATCTGCATCATTTCCAGTTAACACAGAAGACACCTTAGGAAAGCCACTGCCAAATGTTCCTGTTTCCAAGTCAGCTCCATAATATACCTGCAATACAAAAGCAAACTCCAGTAGAAGTAAACAAGGATTTCCATCATATATACAACTTACATTATCTCGAGGCTTGTCATGGAACTAAAATCAGGAAGAAAACGAGATAACCCAAAGCTACCAAGATATCTGAAAATAATCTTCTTTGGTCGTACAAAGAGTCGAGGCAAATCCACCGTGAGAAGCTTTGTCAAAAACCTGAAAATAAATGTAGGGAGACAAAATATGAGTAAAGTAGAAAAATGAGATACAGAGAAGCAGTCAAACCTAGAAGATACAAAATAACACCTAAAATAAAATGAAAATATTAACAAGAAAATAGCCAAAGAGAAATCATCTGCTCCATCACTGGGTAAAATATTTATATAAGCTGAATGATGCATAAAAAAAGTATATTAATAGTAGCAGCAACAATAATTAGAAGTACTAGTTAATGAATGCCAAATTTAGTACCCATTTTATACGCAGGAAGGGGAGATTATCATAAATTCATAACAGAGAGATTCTTATAATATCAAGAACATTGAGGTACAACTACACCAAGCTTACGTAAAATCTTAACTTAAAACTACAAGTAGACTAGTAGGCTAAAATGCAAAACAAATGTCTGCCATTTGCCTCTACTCTAACAAGTTCTAAAAACCTACATCAAGAAATCTGTAATTTAATGACTCCAATGCTGTGAAAGGGAAAGAAAGATGATATTAAATTGATAACAGAAAGGTTTTCATAGTATTTGCTTCAGGCAACCATTTCATGTAAATGACTCCTATACTTAGAAAGTCTTAACCCACATACCAGTACAAAAAATAAAATAAAATAAAAAATGTTTACAAACCAAATCAGTAAGCTTGAATAAATTACAACAACTGTGAAATAAATTGCACTTACATTGAAAGAACTGGAATTGCTGGTATTGGCCGTACATGCACAAAAGAAGAGAAAAAAGGAATACGTATCAGCATCTTCAATGGAAGTCAGCCCATAAATAGTGAACTCCTAATAATTTTTTATTTAAAACTTACACAAAGGGATTGAAGGCAATCTCCAAAGAAAAAAATACTGTAATGAACAAAATCACAATGTTTCTCTAGACTACATAGTTATATAACCAAAATCGAAAAACTATATACTCTCTACAAGAGATTAGCATGAACTGTTTTCTTCTGTTGCCATCTAATTCTTCGCCATCCAGTAATTGTTTCTACTAACATTTCGAGTCAACAATGAAATGAACACAATAGTAACGAGCAAACATGAGTCATTGAAGAACACTAAGTAAATTAAGCAATGCTAAAATTTTCAAATTTGTCCTAGTTTCCCTTGACAGTAGACATACCAACACCTTAACAAATAACTTCTTTATTTATTTTTAATTTGTAGTTTAAAGATAGAAATATGTTTAAGAAGGGAGCCATCACAATTACATACCCATCAAGTTAAACAAGCGAAATGGTGATAACTCAAACTTGATCTTCGGAAGAGAAACAAAAGCCCACGAAACAGCTCCAATGAAAGGTTACGTTGGTATCAATCGCAATTTGACCCAGAGTTTTCCATCAATATCAAAATCTCGAACATCGATAGGCACGACAATTGGGATAATACCAAATTTTAACGACAACATTAACAACATGAGAGCACCACCAGTATAACGAAGTCCTATTTGATACCTGTATCAAAGTAAATGGAAGTTAGTCAAAATGCACTTTCAAATTCGCAAAATGGAACCTCCATAAATAATCCCCAAATCATAGCAAATTAAGTATCAAACTTGACATCATACAACAGTAGAATGGAGGAAGAAGAGGGTAGCTAAAACTGGAAGCAGAAGATTGTAAAATGATCATTTAGTATGGGTAATGAGAGGAAGATCTTTAGTGCCCCAATTGAAAAGTGGGGATAATAGAAACCAAAGTTGTTGGTGACGATAATAAACATGAATAAACTAGAGAATTATGTAAAGGCAAAGCAAACGGCACAAGGAGCTTGGGATGCTGCAAAGGGAACAACGCAAAAGATAAAGGAACACAATGTATTTTCAACTTAGTTAGACTCTAAAAGTGAACAAGGAAAGGATTGACCTCGATTCGTCGCAGACTGTATAGACGTGAACCGCTGGTAGATCTTCTTTGTAACGAGGCATGTTGAAAATTGTTGGCTTTTTACCACCAAAACTCACTACGCACTCCTCGTGCCAACGCTGACCCTTTTGTCGATTGCCTGCAAATCTCGATGTATCTTTTTAGGGTATTATTGATCATTTGGATAGTGTAAACGAATATTCGGACAGCTTACAATGACAACATAACATGTTTAAAAATAACATCAACTGTAATTTTGTTTTCTAACTTATTTTCGACTGCATTTAATCACCAAAAATGCAGTGCAATAACTAATTTTAGACTCATTTGTACACCACAATTTGCGGCACTTAAACACTTCAATTTACATCATTTGAGCACCTCAATTTACAGTAATTAAACACTTCAATTTACAGCATTTAAACACCTCAACTTACAACACTTTAACATCCCAATTAACAACATTTATACAACTCAATTACAGCCATAAACATCTCAATTTCCAGCAACTAAACAATTCAATTTGCAGTACTTAAAACAATTCAATTTGCAGCACTCTACACTTCAATTCACAGCATTTAAACACTTCAATTTACAGCACTTTTAACACTTCTTGTCACATTCTTATATTGTATCAACAAAACCCTCAGTTTAATAAAGTTTAGGGTTTTTTAAAATATTTTTTACTTATTAGAAAAATGTATACTATTATATAGTTTACGTTAAGTAATTTATCTTTTACAGCACTAGAAGAGACCTACTTGAACAACAATTTTTTATAAAACATCTAGGCCAAACAAATCCTAAGCATCGAATTTCAAAACGAACATGTCAGTTGATCCAATATTTCAAGGAGAGAGAGCAGGAGAGTACCAAAAGCTTATTTGAAGAAACACAATTATTGGTTAAGCAGATGCTTTAAATTAAATTGCTTCTGGGAACTGGGACCAATTCAGAGTAGTAATATAAATAACATCAGGCATGATTCTCTACTTACATACTCCAGACCTCCTAAAGCTGGGAAATGCCAAAACACCATTGCCAAGTCTGATAGAAAATAACCAATAGAGAACCGTACAAGACATGTTATCACCATCCAGAAAAACTACCAAATAAACTCTACATGCGTCACAACTCTCACCGGGTTCCTAGAACTAAAATCAAGCCAACACAGATGCAGTAAACAATTTACATAAGGATGCTTTTTGTTTAGGCAATTAGTATTCTGCTAAGCAAAGATTTAAAGGAAATAAAAAATAACACAAAAGCTATAATATTAAAGAGAGGGAAACAAACAATCCAAAAATAAAGAACAACGTATAGTAGACGATAAACAAACAAAAATGAAGAAAAAGACCGACATATATAGATCTGAAAGACGGAACGAAACAGTATTTCTAAAGCTGAAAACCAAATACCCTGAGAAAAACCCACTGAAATACAAGTAAAAAAGCATGGAGCTGAAACTAAAAAAGAGATTGATACCTGAAATGAGTCTCTACTGAAGCAGCGAATTTCAAAAATAACAAAAACCAGAAACGCCAGAGAAAACTTAGGGTTTCTCTTTCAGGAAAACTCTCTTCCTACTCTAGCGTGTGTTTTTATGGCTTGTGGATACCCAAAGCTAAAAAAGAATGACAAGAAAACATTGAAAAGAGTCCGAAAGTGAGAGAGAATCACCGAAAGTCTCCTCCTCTGACAAACCCAAACCCAAACCCTATCAAATCTTCTTCTCACTTTGAAATAGATACTTGTACAAATCCTTACAAGAATCATATATATAGAATCTCTCACTTTATACTTCGTTACTTATTGCAAGAAAATATCAAATTTGGTTCGCTTGTAGAAATTTCCACATGGTTAGTTGGGTTTGTGATTCAAAAGAAAGAAAGAAAATTCTGCTGATGAGAAGCAACGATACAAATTTTGGGGACTTAGTAAATTTAGGGTTTGAAAAATAAAAATCTGGTTTACAAGAATAGTGAACTTAGTTTTTGAGAAGGGAAAAAACGATACAAATTTTGCGGTGTTTTTTAGCAAAACGCCATGATAGCTTATTTTTTGTAGCGTTTTTAACTATAACTCTATTTTTTGCGGCGTTTTTACTAAAAACGCCACTATAACTTTATTTTTTGTGGGGTTTTTTACAAAAATGACATTATTACACAATTTTAATTTTTTTTTTCATTTCTAACCTATATTTTTCTTTGTTTTTTCTTTCAAAATTTTTGTACTGAGATTATCATTTTTTTGAATTTTTATTTTTATTATATTTTGAGTATTGAAATTTTTAACTAAAATATTAAATATTAACTTTTAACTTTTTAAGTTTTAAATTTTTTAATTTTTTATTATTAAATTTTAAAAATTTAATTACCATTATCAACTCTTTTAGGATTTTCTTTTTTCTTTCTTTTTACATCAACGTTATTCTTTTAAGTATGGTCTGCATTAGTTGTTTAGATTTTTATATAAATGGCATTTAATTATATGTATACACCTAAATTTTGATATAGATACATCTCAGAATTATATATGAATTTTGGTTTAATGTGTAATTCTAGATGTGAAATTCTAATTGTAGTTTAAATGTATAGTTGAAACTTTAATTTTGATTTAATCGTACACATTATTTTAAAATATAAATACATCAATATATTTTTATATTGAATAAATATAAATTTTAATGTATGCAATATATAAATAAAAAATGATGTTATTATATCAATAATTGTGTTAATATTTTACAAGATTTGGATCAAATTAAAGTTCATGTATACAATTGCACACTAAACCATTGTTCATGTATGCTTTTGGGATTTAACCCATTTTGATATATATATTTTTTAAAATAATAATTTACATTTATCTTATTTAGATTTATATTCTAGAAAATCCAAGATTAATCCCTAAATCATAAACCCTAGACCCTAAATATTATACCCTAAATCACAAACCCCAAACCCCAAACCCCAAACCCCAAACCATAAATCCTACTCCATAAAACTCGAACCCTAAACTCTAAACCGCAAACCTTAAACCATAATCTGAGACCAAATTTTTGGGAATTCATGTGGCCAATGTTAGTGTAGTACAAAACATATATTTTATATTCTTATATTAAATAAAATGGATGTAGTACAAAATGGATGAACCTCAGCAAATTCCAAATGTTTTTTCAGTTTTCAAATAGTATCCCTAAACCTTAAATCCTAAACCCTAAACTATAAAACATGAACCCTTAACCCAAAATAACAAACATTATATCATAAACCCTAAAACTCTAAACCATAGACATTAAACCTTAAATTCCAAACCCTAAACCCTAAAATAAAATATATTTTTTAGTGGCGTTTTTATTAAAAACGCCACTAAAGCTTACCTTTTGCGGCGTTTTCCTAAAAACGCCACTAAAGTTAAAAAAATATAAAGCTTACCTTTTGTGGCGTTTTTAGCGGCATTTTTAAGGAAGCGCCGCTAATGCTCAGATCTATAGCGGCGTTTTTAAGGAAGCGCCGCTAATGCTCAGATCTATAGTGGCGTTTGGGCCAAAAACGCCACTATTGCTTAACTTTTTGCGGCGTTTTCTTTCAAACGCCACTAATGTATAATATTTGCGTCGTTTTTTATTAAAACGCTGCTAAAAACGCTGTTAAAAGTCTGTTTTGGTGTAGTGATAGGAATATGCGAGAGATTGTTTAATTTAATAAGTATGTATGTGCAATAACATGTTTACCTTTATAAATCTGTTTAATCGGTCGAATTGACATAGGAATATGTACAAGAGATGAATGGATTTTTGATTTGTAAATATGTTCATAAGTTAGCAAATTACCGAGTTGCCGTGATTTATTTGTAACAAGTATAAGCATAAGTTTAATAATTCTAAGTTAAGAAATGTAATTAATCCAACACAATTATATCATCTTGATTAAAATCAGCTTTTGAAATCGTGCATTAGAGCTTTATTTTATTTTATTTTACTTTGTTTTTTTAGTTTTTAAATATTTCTTAAATCCAAATATTTTCCCTTCACCAAAATGTTTGAAATCATTTTCATAAATAATTCTTTTACAGTCCCTGTGGGTATGATAAGTCGACATTTACTTGTCACTTTATTACTTGTTGCGATTGTGTACACTTGCACATTTCCACCGTTCCAGCTTCCTAGGTTGCCTCCAAACCCTGAGGTCGAATTCGTATCGAACTCTTACCTGGAACAGCTCCGGTGTCCATCGCCCCTTATAGGATGGCACCGAAGGAGCTGGTAGAGTTAAAGGCTCAAATTCAAGAACTACTGGATCGAGGATTCATTCAGCCGAGTGTGTCTCCTTGGGGAGCACCAGTGTTATTCGTGAAGAAGGATGGGTCCATGCGCATGTCCATCAATTATCGTCAGCTGAACAAACTGACGATTAAAAACAAGTACCCTTTACAAAGAATAGATGATCTGTTCGACCAGCTATAGGGAGCTTCAATTTTCTCCAAGATAGATCTTCGATATGGGTACCATCAGCTAAGGGTTACGGAGGTGAATGTGTATAAGACTGCATTCAGGACTCGTTATGGGCATTACGAGTTTCTGGTCATGCCGTTTGGATTGACGAATGCACTAGCAGCTTTCATGGATATGATGAACCGGGTATTCTAGCCCTATTTGGATCGATTTGTAGTGGTGTTTATAGATGACATTCTAGTGTATCCAAGAATCGAGGAGGATCATGATTCGCATCTTCGAATTGTATTGCAAATACTGAAGGAAATGCAGCTTTATGCAAAGTTCTGCAAGTGTGAGTTCTGGTTGCGGGAAGTGACATTTCTGGGTCACGTGGTGTCCGCCTAGGGGATTAGGGTTGATCCTCGAAAAATTGAGGCCGTATTGGATTGGAAACCACCGAAGACTATATTTGAGATTTGAAGTTTTCTGGGTCTGGCTGGGTATTATAGACATTTTCTGGAGGGGTTTTCATTAATTGCTGCACCTCTAACTAAGTTGCTGCGAAAAAGGTTACCATTTAATTGGACTGATAAGCAGCAAGAGAGTTTTGAGAAACTGAAGAAAGTCCTGAATGAAGCCCCCATGTTAATACAGCCAGAGTCGGGGAAGGAATTCATTGTCTACTGTGATGCATCGCACACTAGATTAGGATGTGTGTTGATGCAAGAGGGTAAGGTGATTGCTTACGTGTCTCGCCAGCTTAAGCCTCATGAGGCGAATTACCCCACTCACGACTTGGAGTTAGCTGCAGTGGTTTTTGCATTGAAGATTTGGAGGCATATTTACACGGTGAGAAGTCTACTATTTACACAGACCATAAAAGCCTCAAGTATCTCCTTACTCAGAAGGAGTTGAATATTAGGAAACGAATATGGATAGAGTTGCTTAATAATTATGATTGCTCGATTGAGTACCATCCGAGTAAAGCTAACATAGTAGAGGATGCACTGAGCTGTAATGTTGTATCTGATCTGAGAGCAATGTTTGCTCATCTTAGCCTATTTGAGGATGGTAGTCTATTTTTTGAACTCCAAGTGAGACCGACCTGGATTGATCAAATTAGGGAGAAGCAGTTGCTGGATGAATCATTGGTTCCTCGTTTTCGACTGGTTGAGAAGGGGGAGACTGCGAATTTTGAGCTGAATAGTGAGGGAGTACTATGCTTTCGTGGGAGAGTCTGTGTACCAAGGGATTCTGAGTTAAGGCAGTCTATACTGCAAGAGGCGCATAGTAGTCCATACGCTATGCACCCTGGCAGAAACAAGTTATACCGAGATCTACATGAACTGTACTAGTGGCAAGGGCTTAAGCGCGAGGTTACTGATTTCGTGGGTAAGTGCCTGACATGCCAGCAAGTTAAGGCTGAGCATCAACTGCCTTCTGGATTACTACAACCCGTTAAAATTCCACTCTGTAAGTGGGAGAAGGTAACCATGGACTTTGTTAGTGGGCTACCCCTAACGCCTACTAAGAAAGATTTGGTATGGGTTATTGTTGATCGAATGACTAAATCTGCCCACTTCATACCTGTCCGCACTGATTATTCGTTATAGAAATTGGCTAAGTTATACGTGGCTGAGATTGTGAGACTGCATGGGGTACCAGTGTCTATCATTTCGGATAGAGACCCTAGATTCACATCACGATTCTGGAGAGTGTTACACGAAGTTTTGGGTACAAGGTTGGATTTCAGCACGGCATTTCATCCTCAGACTGATGGTCAGTCAGAGAGGGTGATCCAGTTATTGGAGGACATGCTAAGAAGCTGTGTAATTGATTTCAAGGGTAGTTGGGAAGACTACTTGCCGTTAGCAGAGTTTGCATATAACAACAACTACCAATCCAGTATTCAGATGGCACCGTACAAGGCGTTATATGGTCGTAGGTGTCGCACCCCTACCTGTTGGACAGAACTTGATGAGCGGCGAGTTTTGGGGCCAGAGTTAGTTTCTGAAACCGAAGAGAAGGTAAAGTTGATTCGAGATCGGTTAAAAGAAGTAGCTGATAGGCAAAAGCCGTATGCTGACTTAAACCGTAAGGAGATAGAGTACTCTGTAGGGGATTATGTCTTCTTGAAGTTCTCACCATGGAAGAAGATTTTGAGATTTGGACGGAAAGGCACATTGAGCCCTAGATTCATCGGACCTTATCAGATATTAAAGCGTGTGGGACCGGTCGCCTATCGACTTGAGTTACCTCCTGAGTTGAATCGGATACATAATGTGTTCCACGTCTCCATGCTGAGGCGATACCGTTCTGATCCCTCACATATAGTGCCGGTGGAGGAGATCGAGGTTAGGCCTGATCTAACTTTTGAGGAAGAGTCGGTGCAGATATTGGATCATGACATTAAATTGTTAAGAAGGAAATCTATTCCGTTAGTCAAGTGCTTTGGCATAATCACGGTTCAGAGGAAGCCACGTGGGAGCCTGAGGAGGCGATGCGATAGCAATACCCTCACCTCTTCTGACCAGGTAAATTTTGAGGCCGAAATTTCTTTAAGGGGGTAGAGTTGTAACACCCCAAAAATGTGAGGTTTGTAATTTTGCTGAATTTGCTTAAATTACATGATGTGCTTGAATGGCTAGTTATTTGAGTGTGTTTGGGGGTTTTTAGGAAGCCTGGGTTCGAGTCTGAACCTTGGAAAATTTTAATTTTTGCTCATAAGTGAAATTGGCGGTTAGCAATAGGACTTATGTATAAATATGTGTCTTTATGTGTCACAAAAAGAGCTTGTGATTTAGTGGCTGTGGCGTCTGAGATGGCAAGGGGAGTGGGGTTCGAATCCCATGACAAACAATTAGGAGGTTTTTATTTTATGAGTGGATTGTGCAAGAGGTAAAGTTTGGATCAAACTCTGCAGAGAGGTTGAAGACTTGGTCAAGAATTTCGAATGGGAGGCAGGGAGTAATTCAAGGAGGATTCGGTCGAGAGTTTAAGGGAGTTGGAGGTGTGTAGGAGTCTTGGCCGAATGTGAGGAAGCATAGGTAGGGGATTTTCAGCTAGGGGGTTGTCAGTTGTGCATTTTCAGCAATTTGGGTGAGTGAGGAAGCTGAATTTTCTCTTTGGTTTTTTAAGTTTTCTTTTGTTTCGTTTCAGGAATCATTCCTTTTTGACATCTCGTGCCATCTTTTACCTTTCGGGTTTTATTCTTTCTTCTCCTTTTCATTGTTATTTCTCTGTGCTACCTACTTGCTGTTGAATCACTTCTTCTCTTTTCGAGTTCTTCCTTGGCTGAACACAACTCTTCTTTTCCTCTTGATATTCTTTTCTTTTTGTAGCAAGTTAGCCGAACCCTTTCTCTGTTGAACCCTTGGTTCCTCTTGTGTTGGCCGAATCTATTAAGGCTTAGGGGTCTTCTTCTCTTAGTTCTAGCCGTTTCCGAATCTCGTCAATCGGTTGGTAAGTGGTGGCTATATCTAGATTGGCTTTTTCTCCTTAATCGATTTTGTGTCTCTTGGGCCGAAGTGTTTGTCCCTAGTTGCCGTGGAGATGTGTTTTGCTAACACTTTTTTTCTCGTCGATTGTTGTTAGGGACTCGTTTTCCTTAGCCAAAGGGGTGGGCCAAATACTCTTACACTACAAGAGATCGTTCGTTCGTGGTAAGTAAAGTTAGTTTGATTAAAGCATTTCAGTTTTATGGATTAACAAGGGTTTGTGACTGATTAATGGGGCGGTTGTTGTCATAGGTGTCTTAGAAGCGCTTCAAACCACAACTCGTAGCAGATGTGTAATCACACACCCAACACTGTATTGTTTGAATGCGAGATAAAAGTGTTCTCATACTCTGGTGCTACTGTGAATCGGCAAAAGTAGACAAGCTGAACTTTTGGCATTTGTGGGTCCTCAAGCGTGCGAACCCTCGTAGGGATAAATCGAACCACAATTGTTGGCGCTAGATCGTAGAGGCCGTCACGGACGTTCCATGGGCTTAGGTCGTAAAATTACCGAAATATCCCCGATAGGTAAATTTACCGAAATGCCCTCGATGGGTAAAATTACCGAAATACCCCCGATGGGTAAAATTACCGAAACACCCTCGATGGGTAAAATTATTGAAATACCCTCGATGGGTAAAATTATCGAAATATCTTCGATGGGTAAAATTATCGAAATACCCTCGATAGGTAAAATTATTGAAATACCCTTGATGGGTAAAATTACCGAAATACCCCCTATGGGTAAAATTACCAAAATACCCTTGATGGGTAAAATTATCGAAATACCCTCTATGCGTAAAATTACTGAAATACCCTCGATGGGTAGAATTACCAAAATGCCCTCGAAGGGTAAAAAACTCGAAATACCCCCGAAGGGTAAGATTATAGAAATGTCTCTGAGGGGTGAAATTACCATTTTACCTCTACCCGCCAAAATGACCGTTATACCCCTAGTGGTAGTGTAAGTGATGTATTAGTGATATTTGTATGACTATTTATGATTGTGACATACTGTATACACGAGTTATTTATGACACGAAATTCTGCATTGGGGCTGGGATTTGTATCTGAAGGAAGTACTGTACTAGTGGCTCTGCCACCTTTTACTGATCTAGTGGCTTCGCCACGTATTCTGATTTTAATGGCTTGGCCACGTTTACTATCATTAGCAGCTTTGCTGCGTTACTACTAGCAGCTATGCTGCGATATTGGTGTGTTGGCTAGGTGGGTGGACTTGGTCCCCACATGGTGTGTTGGCTGGACTGGGTTGGGTTGCATCTCTATACTGCACTGTTATGATTTGGGCCTAGACCCACTGATAAACCGTAAAAGTAACATATTTTAAGTCCACATTTAGCATGCTTTTGGATGATTTAAGCCTTGAATTATGTAAATTGGTGCTCTTAATCCTTTGTTTTCATGTTTTATACTCAGGAGAGCACCCAATGACGAAAAGAACGAAAAATGGGCCCAAAACTGAGTAAATGGGCCATATCACGAAATCCACACGGCCTGGGCCCTAGCCACACGGCCGTGCCCCATTCAACAGGCTCCAACACGGCCTGGCCACAACTTACACGGGCGTGTGCTATGGGCGTGTCCCTGCCATCAGAAAGAGAAGTTTCACTCAGATTAGGATACTTAGGGTCAAAGAAACACATTCCGAAGCCTATATAAACACCCTAAGTGTGACCTAAAAAGGGGGAGCCCGAGGTTTTAGTCAAGGGGCATCCAGCTAGGCCAGAGGAGGCAGATTTGTGGAGATTTACTAGAAGAAAGCCAATTGATCCATCTCAAAAAGCTGGAATTATACTCAAGACAGAGGATCTCTCCTTCAATTCCTTCAGGGGGCTTTGGGGATTTCTTATGTTTTTTTTTTCTTTTCTTTTGAGATGTTTTCTTTTATTGTTATGAACTAAACCCTCAGATACCTGAGGGGATGAAACCTAAGATGAATCTTATTATCGTTTGTTGAACTATATGATAAATATTTGACTTGTTCTTAATTATGTGTTCTTAATTCTTGTGTTGGTATTTCCGGGATATTAATTCAAGTATGATGTGCTTAGTTGGAGGAGCAAAAGCCCCTACCTAAGAGTAGATCTAGCATAATTAAGTGGAGTTGATTGCGCGCCTAGAGATAGGGTGACGAGATTTTGCCGGATTAGGGTGAAACCTAATATGGGAGTCCATAGATCGAGTTAATGCGATTCTAGGGGTTTTAATTAGAAATAGATTTCAATGAATCACCTAGGGTTAGACGTTAGTCGCCTCGAGAGAGGGATTAATATAACTTAGGGAATCTTACGGATCAAGTCAAGTGAATAAATCGTCTGGTTCAGAGTTAGATAACAAGTGAAGTCTAGGTGGATTCTTCCTTGGGTGTTGTCTTAATCAATTGGTTTTTCCGAAAGTTATTTTCTCAATTCCATTCTTCTTTGTCTTAGAGTCTTTAGTTTAGTAATTAGTTAATTTTAGATTAGATAAACAATTCCCCTAATTCTTAGGTTAGATAATAAAAAAAGAGTTAGTATTAGTACTTTTGGTTCCTTTGGGTTCGACATTCTGGTCTTGCCTAAACTATACTACTGTTTGATAGGTGCGCTTGCCTCAAAAATCGTTGTCATAGTTAGTTTCTTGGTTCGATCATTCTTTTTATAAATTTTAAGACTCTGACACGCGATCACCCACTCTGATACTGTATAGGGCTATGGCCCAGGCTGATTTGTTTCTAAATAGGGCTTGGCCTAGACTATTATTGCATAATAGGGGATTACACACTAAGTTCTCCTAACTCACCCTTTTCATTTAACTGTACATGTAATCCCCAGCCATAGAGGATTTGGAGCTGCAAGGGACTCGGAGGTGGCCACATGTTCGACAGTATTTTTAATTTTAGGTCTAGCGTTTAAATATTTTATCTCGGGTTTGATATTTTTGTAATAAGGCCATTTGGGATTTAACTTTTATATGGTATTTTCTTTTAATTTCTACCTGCTAGACTAGGAAACACGGGATTTCTAAAATAATAACAGTTTATAAAGAAAACTACAATTTTCAAACCTTAAGTTAACAACTAGAACTAGCTTCCGCGATATTTAATCCTGAATAACAAATGATATGACCATTGAGTGAGTAACAAGTTTTTGATTTTACAACCCCGGCGTTTTCAATAAGATTTAAAATTCAATAAGGAGCTATTGTCGACCAGCCCGATTATCAAACGACACTTTGATGTGACACGTTAGATCCGGCCATAACATCTAGGCCAGGTTTGGGGTGTTACAACGCATGCCTATCTTCCTAACCCGTGTGGTATTTATTTTCTAATTTGAACCTTCAAGGGTTTTCACACGGCCAGACACATGCCCGTATCCCTCACACGGCCTCGTCACACTCGTGTCTCAGCCCGTGTACCAAAACCATGGCATTCTATTTATGACATCATCACCTCACTGTGGTCACACGGCCAAGGCACACGCCCATGTCCATCGCCGTGCCTGCCACACGGCTGAGACATATGGACGTGTCTTTGCCCGTGTGTTTACTACTGAGCATACTGACTTGTAAACCTAGCGTGCAAGGGGACACACGGCCAATCAACATGCCCATGGGGCTGACCGTGTGTCACACACAGCCTAGACACACGCCTATGTGTCTACCTGTGTGGACATTAAAATGGCTATACTCCAAGCCAAATGCCACCCTACATAACAACCATACTTATACCATTTCATTACAACATAACTCATGACTCTAAGGCACTTCCAAGAACTCAAATCAAAGCATCCACACAAGCATAAACTTCATGATTCATCATCAATGAATATATATAAACTTGTCAAGTATTGGCCCAATTACAATGACCATTTACAAAATGAATTCGATAACATAAATAGCCAACACTTTGGCTAACAAATATGACATAACAAAGTACCCAAGTCCTATACATGCCATACTCAAAATAAATCTAACTTTGTTTTACCAAAAAGATGTCGATAGTGTGATTTCGAACTCCGGCGTCCCACGATCTTCGAGCTATCTTGGGAATACTACAAGGAAAAGGGAAATGAGAGGGGTAAGCATAAAGCTTAGTAAGTTTGCATGAATAAATATCAACATAAAACTTATAATGTCATTCATTTATTCCATTGAATAAAACACAAGTCTTAAGCTCATTTCCATAACTTACTCATACTTACTCTTATCTAGTATGTATCATGCCACATATTGCAAACATTTCTCGTGAATTACTCACGAGTGCCTGTATTCACTCAATCACATAGCTTTAGTACTAATCTCATTTCTGTCTCTAAGCTTATCTTTTTCATCCACTAAATCATTAGTGATATTAAAAAATTCATATTCATCGTCATTAACATAAACACGAAGCCGATGCCACACCCCAGATGTGGTCTTACATGGGGTTACCTCTGAGTGCTGATGCCATATATCGGGTATGGTCTTATACGGAGTTTCACATCAAGTATCGATGCCATATCCCAGATATGGTCTTATACGATTCTCAAATTCAATACCGAAGCCATATCCCGGATATGGTCTTATATGGGATCTCAATTCGGTACCGAGGCCATGTCCCAGACATGGTCTTACACGGGACCTTATCCATTTCGTGTCTCGATGATAGTATTCTTACATTTATTATAGTCGAACCGGGACTTCAACATCTCAAGTTTTATCATTTTTTCTCAATCAACACCATTACTCAATTTCATGGAATATCATGCATCATTATAATATCAAACATTCTCAAACATACTAGTGTAAATGTTGAATTTATCACATACAAACTTACCTCGATTTCAAAATAGGCTAGATTGTCGATCTAGTCTGATACTTTGTTCTTTCCCCGGTCGAGGTTAATTCTTGGTTCTTCTTTATCTATAATAGTAAATTAGCTCATTTAATTGTCACATTAATAAATGCATTCCAATAATCATGCTTTGGCAAAATTATTATTTTGCCCTTAGACTTTCGCAAAATGACCATTTTACCCCTAGGCTCGGAAATAAATTCTAATCAAATTTCTCCCTTTAACAAGCCTAGGTGAACATTTATTTCTCTTATGACTACCATCAAAACTCAACATTTCATACATTTACTATATATTTTACAACCTTTACAAAAAGGTCTTTTTAGGTGTTTTCATGGTAACACCTTTCACAAAAGTTGTTCATCTAACAACTAAGACCCATTTTCTTCCATAAAAAAGCAGTAAGCAACTTAAAATCTCTCATGGCAAAACTCTAAACTCTTCACCATTTTACAAAACAGTCCCCTCTTTAGAAAGCTTAAGCTTTAGGGGTTCCAAAAGTACAACTATCATCAAGAAAAACCATTAAAATAACTTACTTGTAGGGAGAAGAGTTTGCTGAAATTTTTGAGCTTTAAAACCCCTATTTTTCTTGTGTTTTTCGGTGGAAGAAGATGAGTAAAGAGAGGGGTATCATCTTTTCTTTATTTTAATATTAAACCATCAATTTAGTCACCAAATCCTTACCAACTTGGACCAACTTTGACTTTCTTGTCCCTATGGCCAGCCAACCATGATTTAAGGGGCTAATTACCCTTTAAAGACCTCCAAATATTATTGCATAGCTATTTGCCACCCTTAGCTTGAAATTTTGAACTTTTGCACTTTATGCGATTTAGTCCTTTCTCGCGATTAAGCACGAAATCGCTAAAATTAAAGCACCAAAATTTTTATGCACTTATATAATCATGCTCTAAGTCATAAAATAACATAAAATTAATTTTATCCGATCTCAGATTAGTGATTTCAAAACCACCATTCTGACTAGCCCCTAAATCGGACTGTTACAACTGTACTCTCACATTTCAACCAGAAATTATAATCATAATAGACATAATCATTTCTGTCAAATAGATATCTCTTACAAATAATCACATGGAATCATAGGAAAATCCAGAATAGCGACATTTCAACATTTGGAATTACACAGGATATATGAAAATTACAACCCATATAGAATGATATCAATTCCGATGATATCTTAGAAATTGTACAGAAAGAACAATGTCACTCATAAATACTGAAATCCGTAGTAACATAAGCAATGTAATCTTCACATATATTCAACACAGCAAATAGAAATAGAATATTAGCCTTATACAGATTTTACCGTCAAGTTTTCATATTCACACAAGGGAATAAATACCAGAGAAAGACATAGTAATGTCGAACATAACCCAAACAGACCAACGATACTTTCATCTATTAATATGTTTAGCTAGCGTTCTCATACGATAAGAATTCCTTCTAAAATTAAACAGTTACATATATTTTTTAGGATAATTATACACATAGAATGCCCATAAGAAGTCATAGTAACTGTCTGACTACAACATAACCACTGCACTCATCCATCAATACAATTCAAACATTATTCAACTGTCTAATTCAGTCATCATTAAATTCATAATATCCCATCAACAACAGAAATCAATCCAGAGAAGCTTCCAGTTGATACTTTTTTTTAGATAACATACTTGAATAGGTCATTTAATCAGAGTTAACTTCTTCTGTAACAATGACTTTACATAATCTGAATAGTTTTCAGAACTATCCAATCTCTCTTTTAATACTGTCTTCATTCACTGATTCAATCTCTTTTCTGACCACGTTATTAATCTTCCGAACACAGACTTCTGTCACTCCACACTCGTGAGCTTATTTAACCCAAATCTTACAGCTTTCATTATAACATTTCACTAATATGGGGGTGAGGGTAGTAAAGCCTCAAATTCACATAAGACATACTATCGCAAATAGCCAATTCATTACTAATTTCACATTCTCAAATCATTTAATAAACTTTTGCTTTTAATCACTTTTGTTCTTAACATACTGTTCATATGCCAACTCAAATCACTAATTCACAATCAAAGCATTTCAGATAGCAATCATAACTCAAATATCATATCTCATATGCTCATATGATTACAACATTTATCAATAACAACATGTCATACAATTTGATTCTTACCTTTATGAGTTTCAACTCATAATCAACACATTTTCACTCAAACATTTGAGTATTTACTTCTGTACTATCAGAATTAGCTTGGTTGGAAAACATATCTGTCTCATCAAAACAATTTTCGTTAGACTCGGGATGTAACGCCTCAAAAATCCTGAAACTTTAAATTTCTGTGCATTGATGTTGGTATTTTGAGTAGCATTGATGTTGGTATTTTGAGTAGCACTTAGGATATTTTGAGGTTTCGGTTTTTGATAAAGTGTGTATTAAGCCAAGATTGATCGTTAAGTGGTGACTATTGTAAGTTTGTGATTAAGGGGTTTGCAGCACGCTTTGTAACCAGGTGTGTATAAACACTATGCACACACGAAATCGGCAATGCCGGAAAGTCGAAAAGCCGAAAGTGGCTAAATGGGCCCTGTGGGCCCTCAGGCTAAGTTTGATGAAATGGATTAATTTGATTATATGAGTTGGGTCAGGCATGCATGCTACATGATCTGGATTTGTTTTGGGCCTAATGGGTCATATGACTGAGATTTGGGCCTAGTTGGACATAAAAATGTGATGTGGCCATTATGGGTTATATAAACGTGAAATGGGTTGATGGGCTTTATGGGGACATAGACTAGTATGCTAGGGTTTTATGGACTTTAGGCTTAGTACTGAACATGTCTGTGGACAAGTCGCTAGGTTAGAGTGCGGTAACGGACATGTGCATGTCTAGGATTAGATCTAGGGAGAGCTTGGTACTTAAGCGGCCCTAGCGGCCCACCTCCTCTTCTCTAGAATCCTACCTGGTGCATAGTGTCTGTTCGCTTTAGCTGCAAGGACTTGTTAATGGGCCAAAGTTAATAACTAAAACCCGAGAGGGACCAAATACCCCTAGATTTGTAAAATTACTAAAATACCCCTAATTTGAAAATAACCAAAATACCCTTGGTTTGAAATTACCAAAACATACTTAGATTTGTAAAATTACTAAAATACCCCTAATTTGAAAATAACCAAAATACCCTTAGCTTGAAAATTACCAAAACATCCTTAGATTTGTAAAATCACTAAAATAGCCCCGAATTGTGAAATTACCAGAATAGCCTTGGTTTACAGAATTACCAAAACATCCCTAATTTACAAAATTTCCAAAGTACCTCTGTTTTGCAAAATTACCTAAATCCCTGTAGAGTAGATTTACGGAAATATCCTTGGGTTGTGAAATGACGAAAATACCCCTATGTGATGAGTATGAGTTTTGTGGAGGTTGCTTATGTGCATGTTGCATTCATATGATATCCTAATTAGGATGCATATGGGTGGGAATTATAGTACGGAGGAAGATTTGAGGATTGATCGTGTCTATCAAAGTCTTAAAAATTTTATATAAAGAATGATCGAGCCTAGAACTAACTGCGACAACAATTGAGGCAAGTGCACCTATCGAACAGTAGTATAACTGTGGCAAGACCGGATTATCGAACCCAAAGGAACCAAAAGTACTAATACTAACTTTCTTTTTATTATTTAGCCTAAGAATTAAAGGAATTTGTTATCTAATCTAAAATTAACTAACAACTAAGCTAAAGATGCAAAGACAAAGAGAATGAATTTGGGGAAATACTTATGAGAAAAACCAATTGATTAAGACAATCCCGAGGAAGAATCCACCTAGACTTCACTTGTTATCTAACTCTGAGCCAAACGATTTATTCACTTGACTTGATCTGTAGGATTCCCTAATTTATATTAATACCTCTTTTGAGGCTACTAACGTCTAACCCTAGGTTGATTAATTGAAATCTCTTTCTAATTAAAACCCTTAGAATTGCATTAACTCGATCTATGGACTCCCATATTAGGTTTGACCCTAATCCGATAGATTTTTGTCACCCTATTTCTAGGCGCGCGAGCAACTCCGCTTAACTATGCTAGATCTATTAGGCAGGGAGTTTTGCTCCACCACATAAGCACATCAATACTTGAACCAATATCTTAGAAATACCAAAACAAGAATTAAGAACACATAGTTAAGAACAAATCAAGTATTTATCATATAGTTCAGCAAACGATAACAAGATTCATCTTAGGTTTCATCCCCCTCAGGTATCTAAGGGTTTAGTTCATAACGATAAAAGAATATATCTCAAAATAAAAGATAAAAGAAAACATAAGAAGACCCTAAAACCCCTTGAAGGAATTGAAGGAGAGATCCTTTGTCTTGAGTATAACTCTGGCTTCTTGAGATGAATCAATTGGCTATTCTTCGAGTGAATCCCACGATTCTGGCCTCTCTGGCTCGGCTCCTTGGCCTAGCTGGACTCCCCGCTGGACTCCCAACTAGACTCCCTCAAGGTTGGCCTCTAGGGTGTTTATATAGGCTTTTGGAATGGCTTTCTTTGCCTCTAAGTACCCTAATCCGAATGAAACTCTTCTTTGTCACATCAGGGACATGCCCATGGCACACGCCCGTGTGAATCGTGGCCAGGCCATGTTCGAGTCTGTTAAGGAGGCACGACCATGTGGTCTTGGGCCGAGGTCGTGTTGATTTCGTGATATGGCCCATTTACTCCATTTTTGTCTCGTTTCTCGTTCTTTTCATTCTCTGCTGTTCTCCTGAATATAAAACATGAAAATAAAGGATTAAGAGCACCAAATTACACAATTCAAGGCTTAAATCATCCAAAAGTATGCTAAATGTGGGATTAAAATATGTTCATATTACAGTTTATCAAATACCCCTACACTTAAGCATTTGCTTGTCCTCAAGCAAAATTCTCAACTCACAATTAAAATGAACTTCCCTTATTCATAATATTCATCTATAATGTTTTGGCATAATTCAAAGATAATTCATACATTGATAATTTAACTCAAAGGGTCTTAACGATTCAAACAATCAAAGTCATACATTTATAGAACGAAAACATAGGCGTTTCCCTTTACCTAAATAATTACCTCTGATTCGGAATTGACAAGAGTTAACATCCTCAGTAAAGATTCACTCAAATCACTCAAAGTGTTTAAGGTTCAAAATTAAGCACTCAAAAGTCAAACATGAAAAGTTAATCCCATATGCTTGCCTGATAATCAAATCTCTGCCACTGTAAAATGAGATGATACACAAATCAAAAGGTCTTTAAAAAGGGTTATAACGGGGCTTAGGTTAAAGGTGTGGATAAAGGCTGAATTAGAGGGTTAGTGTAATATCCTGGATTATAGCTTATGCATTAATACTAAATTATATGAAATAGCATACTTATGTGTGTTGTGAATGTGTATTATGAGTTTTGTGAACCCTAGTGTGTAGGGGAATAGCTTAAAAAATTATTTGATTTTAAGTTTAGTAGGGGAGCTAGGCTAAGGAGGCCTTAAGAAAATTTGTAAGGGAAATTTGGCATGAAAATGGGCTTGTTAAAGTGGTTGCAAAGCGCCACTTAAAGCCTCTGTAAGTGACGCCACAAGTAGGTGCTAATGGGCCAAGGTTCGAGTCACAAGGGAGGCAAAATAAGAGCTTTTATTTTACGGCAATAAGGAGTAGAGGTGGACGGCATAGGGGGACTGGGGAAGGAGCTTTAGATGGGTTTGAATTCTTTTAAAATTCGGCTAAAGCTAAGGAGATAAATGTAGATTTATTTTAATTATTATTTTGAATAGAGGAAGAAGAGATAAAATAGGAGAAAAGCAAGGAAAGGCTAGTGTTTGAGTGTTAGCCGAAATTCTTAGCAAGAGTGTCCATCTTTTTACTTTGCTTTTCTTATTCTTTCTCATCTCTTTCTCTAGCCGAACTTCCTCCTTCTCCTTTTCTCATAGTTTTCTTTTCTAGCCGAAATCTTCTTCTTCCTATATTCACCATAGCCGAAACTCCTAAGCTTCACACTTTCCCTCTCCACATTCTTAAAAGGCCGAACCACAATATTATTTTCCTTTTCCATTGAAACCGAATCTTCATTATTTTCCTAAGCCATTGCCGAAATTCTTCCACCTCATCTCTTCACAGTCTTGGCCGAATAGCAACCAAGTTAGAGATCTCTTTTGATCCCTTCTCAAATCGGTTTGGATAGGTAAGTCTGCTATGGCCGAATCTCTATTATTTCTCCTTATTTTTTCTCTGTCGACATGTGTAGAACAAAAGCCGAAATTTGGCATTTAATCAAACATGAAATCGGTTCTTTTAGGAATTTCGGGATTCTACTATAGGCGCCTACAAGGGAGGAGGCATTCGGGATTTTTAGATCAAAGGTAAGCAAATAAGATCTTAGGCCGAAGGCCATTTTATTATGTTTTAATGTTAGATTAGATCTAACATGTGCCTATAGGAATCTCGACATCACTAAAGAAGCAAGGATCCAATTCGGGATTTAAGAATCACAAGGTAAGTGGACATATGTATTCGGCCAAGGCCATAGTTGGTATTTCAGATCTATTTCTTATTTGTTTAAAGCCGGAACTAACCAAGTCAAGTGATTAAGTTTATAGCCGATTACAAGAGGGAATATCGTAAAGTTTCGGGATTTGTGGAGTGATCAAAACGACAACAAGGTAAGGATTCGGGATTTGATTATTTGGCCGAATGGCCTTTAGCTAAAATACTATATGTTGGCCGAATGTAGAGACTAGGGATCTAGGACGCTAGATCGGGATTTTTGGGATTTCAGTGAAAACATTAAGTGAATTAGGTGTGTACCCCACACTAATTCTTAATAGATTTACGGTTTTAAGTTAATATATATATGAATAAGAATGTGAAAGATGTGACTTAAGATACCATTCAATGGTATGGCATATTCAGGTACGTTATTCTCCGAAGCTACGTTAATAATGTTATGAATACCTGTTATGACACATATGTGAATATTGATAAGAATGTGAAATAAGGCATAAGACATGTTATTTGTATGACTTGTATGATATGGGGCATATGGGTGAATATGAAAAGGGGAAGTGATCTGGTGGTTTTATACCACGATATCTGAATGTGGTGACTTATGTCACAAATATTTGAATGTGGTGACTTATGTCACAAAATATTATCTGGTGGCTATGCCACAAATTTATAAGCGCGATGAGCACGTCGTCTGCAGCGACTGCCTTCGATGATGTGTAGCGGAGGGAGGGTTGACTTAGTAGTCCCCATGGTGTGATGGTTGGTACGGGTGATGTGTAGCGGATGGCATCTAGGTATGGGTTCGGGTTTGCATCATTATCTCTATCTGTTATATGTATATGTATGATATGATATGAATACCTGAATCGTTGGGACTTAGTGTTGGCTGTACACATTGAGTCTATTTGACTCACCCCGTTGTGGGAATATTTTTCAGGTGACGATCAGTGATGGACCGGGTCGGCAGGAGCTTAGTGGTGGCCATGCTCAGCACGAGATTAATTTATTTGGACTTTTTATTTTAAGTACTTTAAATTTATTCTGGGTTTTGTTTTTGATGTAATAAGGCCACTAGTAGAAACTGTTTATGCATGCATGTTATTTATTTCAGTATGATACAATTTTTATCAAATTACCGTTTAAGTAATATTTTCAAAAAAAAAAAATAAATTCTAAATGTTTTGATAACTCATCACAAATTCGACAATACTTCCAATTTATGATTTTCAAGTACGAAATTAAAGTTTTAATAAAACTTAGACCTTTTAATTCGAACCCAACACAAGGTAAAATTTTATTCAAAAACATCCAAGTTTTCCAAAGTAACAAATAGTTTTTGAACCGTTTTACTCGAAGAACATACCAGATCTGGTCGAGGCTCGTGGGCCGGGTTTGGGGTGTTTCAGTTTGGTATCCGAGCCCAGTTTTTTAACTCTTGGCCTTGGTTTTAAGGCCCAAAACGTTTTCAAGTTTAAGCCCAAATGAATTTTGTGAAAATTTTTGGTGAAATGAGCAGGTTTCTGGCATGGCACCTAAGTCTCCGACCCGAAGTCCACCAGGTAAGTACCCCTACCCATTGTGTGAATTATTGTATGATTTGTAGAAGGGTTTAAATGGAATGTAGATTAGCATACTAAGTACTTGAACCCTAGGACTAGTTTACCCCAACAATTACATAAGACTTAAAGCCTAATTAAACAAACCTGTGGCTAAGTCGCCGAGTTAGGGTGTGGCAACCATTGTGCGCATGTCTAGGATTGGTTTCGGTGGGAGCTTGGCATTTAAGTAGTCCTAGTGACTCACCTCCTCTCCACTCGAATCCTACCTGGTGCGTAGTGACGGTTCACCCTAACCAAGAGCACTTATTCACGGGCTAAACCCAATAACTAAAACCCGAAAGGGACTAGCCGTATTTTTATAAAAATCCTAGTTTTAAAATCCTCAAATTACCCTTTTGATTCGTAAAAACTATCCTATAAAATTTTTTCTGAAATATTCCCGATTTACAAAATTACCTAAATACCACTGGTTGTAAAATTACTAAAATGCCCTTGACTTGGAAAATTTTTATTACCATACTACCCTCGACTTTTATTAAGATATTTTTTTAAAATGCTAGAAACCTCTATTTTGCAAAATAATAAGATACCCTGATTTGGAAAATTTACCAAATTACCCGTGGTTTACGAAATTACCAAAATAACCCCGATTTCCAAAACTTCTGCCATACCTTTGATTTGAGAAAATTTTCAAAATTACCCTAGAGTTTTGAAATTTCAAAGTGCCCTGATTTATTAAAATTTCAAATTGACCCCGATTTGTTACCAAAATACCCTTGTAGGACAAGTGACGAAAATACCCCCGGGATAGGAACAGACAGAAATGTTCGAATGATGAACGTGTGTGTGATGGATACTATTGAATGTGTGTTTTTCTCTGAATTAGGGTAGAAAAATTGAAATGAAAACCCTGAATGGTCGAAAGAACTACTATTAAGCTCTCTTCATAAAATTTTTCGCGAATAATCAGTGAAACATGGACTAATTCATAAAATTTCTTAAATCAGACTAAAGTGCGATCGTAGACATGAGCTCTAGGGGACGTGGTCGTAATGTGCGAGGACGTGGTCGAGGTAGAATGACTGTGTCGGAATCCGTTAGATCGGGTTAAGGGTCTGAAAATGAGGTACCACCACCACCCCCACCACCAGCTATTGGTGTTGAGCAGCAAGATCAGACGGGGGATGATGCTATATCACAGGCAATGCTGCGAGTTCTGGAAATGGTGGCTAAAGCAGGTGGAAATATGGGAACTCGAAAATTTGTACCCGAGCGACTTCGAGCTAATGGAGCTGAGGTGTTCCGTGGCGTATCTGGTGTAGCACCCAGTACTGCTGAGTATTGGTTGGAGGCGACCGAGAGAATTATGGATGAGCTCGATTTAACTGCTGGGGAGAAAGTGAAAGGAATGGTGTCGCTTCTTCGTGATGAGTCATATCAGTGGTGGCTCACAGTTCGGGATGGTGCTACAGCTGAGGAACTCACTTGGGAGTATGTTAAGACGGCCTACCAGAAGAAGTATGTTGGTACCCATTATATAGATGCGCAGAGGAAGGCATTTCTGGGGCTGGTTCAAGGGAACAAGTCTGTAGCGGAGTACGAGGCTGAATTCCTAAGGTTAAGCCGATATGCTCGAGGAGTGGTGGCTACGGAGCATGAGCGGTGTGTCCGGTTTGAGGACGGACTAAGGGATGACCTGAGGTTGTTGATAGCTCCGCATCAAGAGTGGGAGTTTGCAGTATTAGTAGAGAAGGCTAAGGTAGCCGAAGGAATTAAGGACACTGTAAGGCAGCACACGAACCGGAATAAGCAGAAGAGAGGATTTGGGCCGTCAGGGTCGTCTGGGAATGTACAAAAGAGGCCTAGAGTTGATGGGCCGCGAGGTCAGCAAGCTATTACAAGAGGGCAGTATCGTACTTGTGACTAGTGTGGAATGAAGCACTTGGGAGAGTGTTGGAAGAAGACGGGAGGATGCTTTAAGTGCGGGTCTAAGGATCATATGATTAGGGACTGTCCTATGAAATCGGATGGGAATCGACCAGCAGCTCAGGTTTTAATCAGGCTGGAAGAGGCGGACAGCAGCCTCAGCGAGGTCGTGGTCCGAATGGTAGAGGAAATGGTGCTGGAAGAGGATGTGGAACACCTGGCAGAGGTGCTGGTAATACAGAGGCAAGACAGCCGGGCTTGGTATATGCAGTTCGCCGTAAGGAAGATGGAGACACGCCAGACGTCATAACCGGTACGTTCCTTGTATTTGGCAAGCCTTACTTTGCTTTGATTGATGTGGGCTCGACCCATTCTTATGTTGCATGTAGAGTAGTTGAAACTCTAGGCTTAGCCTCTGAACTGTCTAGTAGGGAGATGACTGTAGTAAGCCCACTAGGTCAAACTGTAGTGGTGAATAAGACATTTCAGAAAGTACCTCTAGAGATTCAGGGAATGGTGTTCCCTGCCGACTTAATGGAACTACCTTTTAGAGAATTCGATCTCATACTTGGTATGGACTGGTTAGTAGAGTATCGAGCTATATTGGATTGTGCAGCTAAGCGAATGGAGTTAAGGACCCTAGAGGATGAGGAAGTAGTTATGATAGGGGAAAGAAGAAACTACTTGTCTAACGTAGTTTCAGCATTAAGGGCGGATAAGATGGTTCGGAAAGGATGCAGGGCATTTTTGGCTTTCGTTAGTACGTTGGATGCAAAGGAAGAAGGTGTTAGTGGAGTTCGAACTGTAAGGGATTTTGTGGATGTCTTTCCAGAGGAATTACCTGGAATACCCTCGGATAGGGAGGTGGAGTTTGGAATTGATTTGCTACCTGGTACAGCTCCTGTGTCAATCGCCCCGTACAGAATGGCACCCAAGGAGTTGGTTGAGCTCAAGGCTCAAATCCAAGAGTTGCTTGATCGTGGGTTTATTCGACCCAGTGTGTCTCCATGGGGAGCATCGGTCTTGTTTGTGAAGAAGAAGGATAGAACTATGCGCATGTGCATAGATTATCGTCAGTTGAATAAGCTGACCATCAAGAACAAGTACCCTTTGCCGAGGATTGATGACTTGTTCGATCAGCTTAAGGGGGCAGCGGTTTTCTCGAAGATAGATCTAAGGTCTGGATATCATCAGCTTAAGGTGAAGGAAGTGGATATCCATAAGACAGCTTTCCAGACAAGGTATGGGCATTTTGAGTTCGTAGTAATGCCGTTTGGGTTGACGAACGCCCCAGCCGCATTCATGGATATGATGAACCGAGTTTTTCAACCCTACTTGGATAGATTCGTCGTTGTGTTCATCGACGACATCTTAGTGTACTCCAAGTCTGAGGAAGAACATGATGAGCATCTCCGGGTTGTGTTGCCAGTGCTAAGAGAGAAGAAGCTCTATGCCAAATTCAGCAAGTGTGAATTTTGGCTGAAGGAGGTGGCGTTCTTAGGACATGTAGTGTCTGTAGAAGGAATAAGGGTGGATCCTAGGAAGATTGAGGCGGTGCTAGATTGGAAACCACCTAAGTCAGTGGCTGAGGTTCGCAGTTTCTTGGGATTGGCAGGCTACTACAGAAGGTTTGTGGAAGGATTCTCATCGATAGCCGCACCTTTGATGAAGTTGTTAAGAAAGAAAGTACCTTTCGTATGGACAGAAAAGCAACAGGAGAGCTTTGAGAAGCTTAAGAGGGTTTTGACTGAAGCTCCGGTTTTGATTCAGCCTGAGGCAGGAAAGGATTTCGTGGTGTATTGTGACGCTTCTCATACAGGATTGGGATGCGTATTGATGCAAGACGGGAAGGTAGTTGCTTATGCTTCTCGGCAATTAAGGCCACACGAGGTTAACTACCCGACTCATGATTTGGAATTGGCGGCGGTGGTCTTTGCTCTTAAGGTATGGAGGCACTATCTTTATGGAGAAAAGTCAGTGATCTACACAGACCACAAGAGCCTTAAGTATCTGTTGACTCAGAAGGAGTTGAACCTAAGACAGTGAAGGTGGGTTGAATTACTGAAGGACTACGATTGTTCGATAGAGTATCATCCGGGCAAGGCAAATGTATGTCTGATGCCCTAAGTCGGAAGGTAGTGTCGGATCTGAGGGCGATGTTTGCACATCTGAGCTTGTATGATGATAGAAGTCTGCTGGCAGAGCTGCAAGTAAAACCGACATGGTTGAAGGAAGTGAAGGAAAGTCAGTTAATGGATGATGAGTTAAGTGCTAAGCTACAGAATGGAGGGTTGGAAGGTTATGGTATTAATGACGAGGGAGTATTGTGTTTCAAGGGTAAGGTCTGTACGCTGAAGAATGAGGAGTTAAGGCAGAGAATTCTTCAGGAATCGCATAGCAGCCCTTATGCTATGCATCCTGGAGGAAGTAAGTTGTACCAAGATCTAAGGGAACAGTTTTGGTGGCCTGGTCTTAAGAAGGAAGTTACTGAATTTGTCGGCAAGTGCTTAATGTGTCAGCAAGTTAAGGCTGAACACCAAGTTCCGTCAGGATTGCTTCAACCTATAAAGATTCCGCAGTGGAAGTGGGAGAGAATCACCATGGACTTCGTTAGTGGGCTTCCCCTTACGCGATCTAAGAAGGACTCAGTATGGGTGATAGTGGATCGGTTGACAAAGTCCGCGCATTTCATTCCAGTGCGGGTTAATTATTCTTTGCAGAAGTTGGCGAAGTTATATGTGGCGGAGATTGTGAGATTGCATGGAGTGCCGGTATCAATCATTTCGGATAGGGACCCAAGCTTTACGTCTCGATTTTGGAAAGCTCTACATCAGGCTTTAGGCACCAGATTGGATTTCACTACGGCATTTCATCCACAGTCGGACGGTCAGTCTGATCGAGTGATACAAGTGTTGGAGGATATGTTGAGAGGTTGTGTGATAGACTTCAGAGGAAGTTGGGAAGAATATTTGCCTTTAGCGGAATTTGCATACAACAACAGCTATCAAGCTAGTATTCGGATGGCACCGTATGAAGCGCTGTATGGACGAAAGTGTCGCACTCCTACGTGCTGGACGGAATTAGGGGAACGTCGAGTTTTGGGTCCTGAGTTAGTGGCGGAATCTGAAGAGAAGGTTAGTGTGATTCGAGCACGGTTAAAGGAGGCATCTGACAGGCAAAAGTCGTTCGCGGATCTCAAACAGAAGGAAATAGAATTTGATGTGGGAGATCAAGTGTTTCTTAAAGTTTCGCCTTGGAAGAAGGTGATGAGATTTGGTCGCAAGGGAAAGTTAAGTCCAAGGTTTATAGGACCTTATAGGGTATTGAAGCGAGTTGGACCAGTGGCATACCAGTTAGAGTTGCCGCCGAAATTGAAGCAGATGCACGACGTATTCCATGTATCGATGTTACATCGTTATCGATCGGATCCATCTCATGTAGTTTCGGTTGAAGAGGTGGAGCTAAGGCCAGACTTGTCCTACGAGGAGGAGCCGATTCAGATTTTAGAACGAGATGTGAAAGTGTTACGGAGGAAATCAGTTCCTCTAGTCAAAGAGTTATGGCGTAATCATGGATCGGAAGAAGCATCGTGGGAGCCAGAAGAGGCAATGCGACAGCAATACCCTCACTTATTTCAGCCAGGTAATTTTGAGGACGAAATTATTTTAAGGGGGGTAGAACTGTAATATCCTGGATTATAGCTTATGCATTAATACTAAATCATATGAAATAGCATGCTTATGTGTGTTGTGAATGTGTATTATGAGTTTTGTGAACCTTAGTGTGTAGGGGAATAGCTTAAAAAATTATTTGATTTTAAGTTTAGTAAGGGGAGCTAGGCTAAGGAGGCCTTAAGAAAATTTGTAAGGGAAATTTGGCATGAAAATGGGCTTGTTAAAGTGGCTACAAGGCGCCACTTAAAGCCTCTGTAAGTGACGCCACAAGCAGGTTCTAATGGGCCAAGGTTCGAGTCACAAGGGAGGCAAAACAAGAGCTTTTATTTTGCGGCAATAAGGAGTAGAGGTGGACGGCATAGGGGGATTGGGGAAGGAGCTTTAGATGGGTTTGAATTCTTTTAAAATTCAGCTAAAGCTAAGGAGATAAATGTAGATTTATTTTAATTATTATTTTGAATAGAGGAAGAAGAGATAAAATAGGAGAAAAGCAAGGAAAGGCTAGTGTTTGAGTGTTAGCCGAAATTCTTAGCAATAGTGTCCATCTTTTTACTTTGCTTTTCTTATTCTTTCTCATCTCTTTCTCTAGCCGAACTTCCTCCTTCTCCTTTTCTCATAGTTTTCTTTTCTAGCCGAAATCATCTTCTTCCTATATTCACCATAGCCGAAACTCCTAAGCTTCACACTCTCCCTCTCCACATTCTTAAAAGGCCGAACCACAATATTATTTTCCTTTTCCATTGAAACCGATTCTTCATTATTTTCCTAAGCCATTACCGAAATTCTTCCACCTCATCTCTTCACAGTCTTGGCCGAATAGCAACCAAGTTAGAGATCTCTTTTGATCCCTTCTCAAATCGATTTGGATAGGTAAGTCTGCTATGGCCGAATCTCTATTATTTCTCCTTATTTCTTCTCTGTCGACATGTGTAGAACAAAAGCCGAAATTCGGCATTTAATCAAACATGAAATCTGTTCTTTTAGGAATTTCGGGATTCTACGATAGGCGCCTACAAGGGAGGAGGCATTCGGGATTTTTAGATCAAAGGTAAGCAAATAAGATCTTAGGCCGAAGGCCATTTTATTATGTTTTAATGTTAGATTAGATCTAACATGTGCCTATAGGAATCTCGACATCACTAAAGAAGCAAGGATCCAATTCGGGATTTAAGAATCACAAGGTAAGTGGACATATGTATTCGGCCAATGCCATAGTTGGTATTTCAGATCTATTTCTTATTTGTTTAAAGCCGGAACTAACCAAGTCAAGTGATTAAGTTTATAGCCGATTGCAAGAGGGAATATCGTAAAGTTTTGGGATTTGTGGAATGATCAAAACGACAGCAAGGTAAGGATTCGGGATTTGATTATTTGGCCGAATGTCCTTTAGCTAAAATACTATATGTTGGCCGAATGTAGGGACTAGGGATCTAGGACGCTAGATCGGGATTTTCGGGATTTCAGTGAAAGCATTAAGTGAATCAGGTGTGTACCCCACACTAATTCTTAATAGATTTACGGTTTTAAGTTAATATATATGAATAAGAATGTGAAAGATGTGACTTAAGATACCATTTAATGGTATGGCATATTCAGGTACGTTATTCTTCGAAGCTACGTTAATAATGTTACGAATACCTGTTATGACACATATGTGAATATTGATAAGAATGTGAAATAAGGCATAAGACATGTTATTTGTATGACTTGTATGATATGGGGCATATGGGTGAATATGAAAAGGGGAAGTGATCTGGTGGTTTTATACCACGATATCTGAATGTGGTGACTTATGTCACAAATATCTGAATGTGGTGACTTATGTCACAAAATATTATCTGGTGGCTATGCCACGAATTTATAAGCGCGATGAGCACGTCGTCTGCAGCGACTGCCTTCGATGATGTGTAGCGGAGGGAGGGTTGACTTAGTAGTCCCCATGGTGTGATGGTTGGTACGGGTGATGTGTAGCGGATGGCATCTAGGTATGGGTTCGGGTTTGCATCATTATCTCTATCTGTTATATGTATATGTATGATATGATATGAATGCCTGAATCGTTGGGACTTAGTGTTGGCTGTACACATTGAGTCTATTTGACTCACCCCGTTGTGGGAATATTTTTCAGGTGACGATTAGTGATGGACCGGGTCGGCAGGAGCTTAGTGGTGGCCATGCTCAGCACGAGATTAATTTATTTGGATTTTTTATTTTAAGTACTTTAAATTTATTCTGGGTTTTGTTTTTGATGTAATAAGGCCACTAGTAGAAACTGTTTATGCATGCATGTTATTTATTTCAATATGATACAATTTTTATCAAATTACCGTTTAAGTAATATTTTCAAAAAAATAAATAAATAAATTCTAAATGTTTTGATAACTCATCACAAATTCGGCAATACTTCCAATTTATGATTTTCAAGTACGAAATTAAAGTTTTGATAAAACTTAGACCTTTCAATTCGAACCCAACACAAGGTAAAATTTTATTCAAAAACATCCAAGTTTTCCAAAGTAACAAATAGTTTTTGAACCGTTTTACTCGAGGAACATACCAGATCTGGTCGAGGCTCGTGGGCCGGGTTTGGGGTGTTTCAGTTAGAATCAAGATTGAATTGACAATTTACCTAACTAGAAAAATGAACTAATCCTAAATAATTACATTAACTGAAAACTTCATTACTAATAGTATGAGCTTTTTTTTTTCTTCAAGATATGGAATTTAAACATATAAGCTCAAATACATAGAGCTGATATTGAATATACTTCATTTTCATTTTTTAAGAACAAATCATTACAATAATATGAAAGAACTTTAACAACTGAAATATAGAACATAGTTAGGAAACTGTTCAAAATTAAATCTCGACAAAAAGACAGTCAAGGAATGGTGATAACAAATACAGAATGGATTTTAGGTTAATATTAGTGGGTGAGTCAATAAAAAGGGTTGTTAGGATCAAAGGGGTTCACTAGGGGTTAATTGTGAAGGTAGGTTTTTTTTTAGTAGAGTGAGTGGGTTAAATCCTTTATCATCTTTGTATATCAAATCAATAATGTGGTCTTGACATGTATAATCGAAGCAAGTTCTAGAATAACAAATCAATGTTGACACACTCATAATCAAAAAGTGAGCACGAAAAGAATGTATGCTCTTAAAAGCTCAAAAGCTCACAAATATTATGGGTTTTTGATATCAACCTTGTAAATTTCAAATTTCAAGGTAATAATTAGATTCAGGTAGACAACCTAACAAAATTTTAATTTTTGAAAATAGACTCATCATGCTTGATTCTCTAGTCTCCTAAAGTTTAAATCATCACTGCACAATTATCAATGACTTAATCCGAAACATATCAATAAAAAATCATGATTCAAAAGAAATTTTGTTCTAATCATAATATGAGAAGATTACTTAAGAACAAGGCATAGTTCAAGGTATAATTCAGGGATTTGAGAATAATGCAGAAAGTTAGGCACTTTCTTGAAATAGATATTCACCCCCCACACTTAAGATGTACATTGCCCTCAATTTACAAAGATATATATGAAATTTAAGAGAAAGGAAGAGGTGAAACTTCCTAAATTTGGATGGCTTCCTTGAGTTGGAAGTCCCGTGGTGTGGTGGCTGCTACCGAGCTCTGTGCTAAATGAAGAAATTGGGAAGCTCGTGAAGAATTAGCCATGAAATAATAAGAATAATTCAAAATATACTAAATATATATTTAAAGAAAATAAAGATAAAGAGAAATAGTGTAAAAATTGAAATAAAACTAAAAGAAAAGATGAATGGACTGAAAAGTCCTTATTGTTGGATGGTTCGCGAGGTGAGTGTGATTTCTAAGGCTGTGGTGGGGTAGTGGTCGTGGTCGAGGTGTGATTCCCTAGCAGCCTTTAGAACCAAAATCAAAGAAAATGAAATAAGATAAACTAAATTTAGTAGAAGAGAAGTAAAGATAAGGAAAATAAAGAAGACGAGAAAAGACAAATAAAAGCTAAATAGGCTCAAAGACCTTTGGCTTGTCGAGTAGATGAAGTGGCCGGCATGAACTTATGTAGATCAGTCTTCCACAGGGATATTGTGCTTGAACCCTTCCGCTTCTTCGACATGGCTGTTGTGGAGATCAAGAGTTTAGATAAGGGCTAAGGAAGAAAAGTATGGAAGGGGGGAAGATCTGAAGAATGGGGTAGGTGAAAGGAGGGAGGGGGCTGGGTTAAATAGAGTTTTGATGTTTGGTACATCCCCACGCCCGTGTACCATGGGCGTTTCGAGTCACTCGGCCGTGTCGCACGACCGTGTTATGCTTCGTTCATTTCTCCCACGCCCATGGGCAGGTCACCACGCCCGTGTTTGGTAAAACAGTGTCAGCCACAGCCGCATTGCATGACCGTGGTGTTCAATTGGGCCTCATGGCTTGAAGATATTTTTCGTCCTGTGTCGTACTATTTCTGCCATGTCAGTACATACATCCGTAGTATCCACACGGCCATGGCCACAGCCGTGTGTAAGGCCGTGTGGTGTAGAAATTTGCACTTTAGTCAGTTTATAATTAGGTACTGAAAAGGAAAAATAAAAGTAAAAGATAAAAATGTACAAATTAATGGTGTTAGTGCTCGGGTTTCCTGCCTAGAAGCGCTTGTTTATAGTCTTAAGCTAGACTTACCTCTCATTCGCATAATCTGGGTGGTTTAAAGAGTTGTACATCCTCTCTCATGTTATCAGTTCTACTATCATGGTGAAGTTTAAGTCGAGTAGCGTTTACTTTAAAGGTACCGACTATAGGATTGCTTACTCAACTGTTCCGTATGGGAAAACATTGAATACCCTAAAAGAGATTTCTTTATTTGTATTAGGGTCAGGAGGAGGTATTCGAGGGTCTGCTTTATCTAACAGTACTTGATCTCCGATCTTAAATTTGTCCATCCCATGGAATGGCGTTGGTTATGCTTTGTGTATTCCTAATTTCTCCTTGAAGTGTGTCTTCCACTTGTCTAGTTCATCGATCTAAAGTCTTCGTTCCTCATGAGTTATTTCCTTGTTGGCATGGGGTTTAGGATCTGGCTCAGTTGTGTAGTTCCGTGGTGCTTCCTGAAAAAAAGGTTTAACCGAATGGTTATTAATAGAATTTATGTTCTCACCTTGATTACTCGATGTCCTAGCTGAGTCAAGAGCCTGGAGACTGATTGATTCGTTACCTACACAAAGTATGAGTTCACCTGCGCTGACATCAATTTTAGTTCTAGCAGTTGCTAAAAATGGCCTTCCTAAAATTAAGGGGATACTATTGTCCTCATCCATGTCTAAAACAACAAAGTCTATTGGAAATACGAATTTATCAATTTTCGCAAGAACATCTTCAATTATACCCCTAGGAATTCTAACAGTTTTATAAGCTAATTGAATGCTTATCCTAATTTGTTTGGGTTTCCATAGACCTAGTTGTTTAAACAATTTATAAGGCATAACATTGATGCTCGCCCCTAAATAAGCTAAAGCATTATCAACAGATAAACTACCAATTAAGCATGGGGTTGTAAAACTCCGGGATCTTTTAATTTTCGTGGTAGTTTGTTTTGCAACATTGCTGAGCACACTGCGTTTAGCTCCACATTCGATTCTTCATAAGCTCCACATTCGATTCTTCATCTGACTTCCGTTTGTTTGTTAAAAGATCTTTTAAAAATTTCCTGGAATCTGGCATCTGTGAAAGAGCTTCAAGAAATGGTAAGTTAATATGTAAATTCTTTAAAATTTTAAGAAATTTACCTAATTGTTCGTCTGTGCTGTCCTTATTCATCGCATCGGCTTCTCATGACTTACCTCGATCTTACCTTTACTAACCACAGATTCTTGCCTTGGCTCAGGTTCAGATTCTACAAACCCTTCACTATTTTGAGCTGTTATGGCTTGAAGTTGCTCCTTTGGGTTAGGCTCAGTGTTACTTGGCAAGCTACCTTGTGGTCGTTCGAAGATCAGCTTAGCGAGTTACCCTAACTAGTTTTCGATCCCTTTAATCGATGCTTGTTGATTTTTAAGTGTTGTCTCGGTGTTTTAGAAACGAGTTTCTGACACCGCGATGAATTTTGTCAGCATCTCTTCAGGGTTCGGCTTCTTCTCCTATGGGTAAGGCTGTTGTTGGAAGTTTGGAGGGGGTTGTTGCCTCTGATTTCCTTGACCATCCCATGAAAAATTGGGGTGGTTCCTCCAGCCTAGATTATAAGTATTACTATAAGGGTTATTTTGAGATCTAAAATTGTTACCCATATAGTTCATTTTTGTTCGCTTTCCATGCCATGTCCATAGGGTGGGTACTCAAGATTCGCCACACCTCCACTTGTTTCGCACTGCATTACCGGATGTACATGCAAGGAACTACATAAACCATCAACCTTTTTATTTAACGTTTCTACCTGATTTGATAGCATGGATACTGCGTCGAGGTTGAAAACACTGGCTCCTTTTGTTGTCTTTGTTCTTATGACTTGCCACTGATAGTTGTTCAGTGACATTTCTTCGATAAATTCATAGGCAGCCTCAGGTGTTTTGTTATTCAAGGTTCCGCCGGCAGCTGAATAGATCAATTGCCTCGTTGAGGGGTTCACACTGTTGTAGAAAGTTTGGACCTGTAGCCACAAGGGTAATCCATGGTGTGGGCACCTTCTCAATAGATCTTTGTATCTCTCTCATGCATCGTAAAGTGTCTCTAAATCCATCTGTACAAAAGAAGAGATATCATTCCTCAATTTGGCTATTTTAGCAGACGGAAAATATTTCAATAAAAATTTTTCGGTCATCTGATCCGATGTAGTGATTGATCCTCGTGGAAGAGAATGCAACCACTGTTTGGCTTTATTCCTTAAAGAAAAGGGAAATAACCGAAGACGAATGGCATCATCAGAAACGCCATTTATTTTGAAGGTATCACAGAATTCTAGAAAATTTGCTAAGTGTGTGTTAGGATCCTCATCCTGCAAACCATCAAACTAAACAAACTGTTGTATCATCTGTATAGTGTTAGGTTTCACTTCAAAATTATTTACATCAATAGTAGGTCTAACAATACTTGACTCAATTCCTGTTAAATTAGGTTTAGCATAATCATACATAGTTTGAGGAGCATGATTTTCGGCCACCTCTGGAGGTAGCGGATTATTCTCAGCCATCTCTTCGGTGGTATTAGCTTCGACTTCTTGCTCTTCTTCTATGTAATTTATGCTTCGCCTTATTTCTGTACGATTTCTGTGAACAGTACCTTCAATATCACTGTCGTAAATCAGGGGTCCTATCGGGTTCCTTCTAGTCATAAACTAGAGGTACCTGTCAGAAAAAAAGAAGAAAATTTAGAAAAGTAAAAATAAATTGCAAAAATAAAATAAATATAATATGGCTAAAGTAATAAAAATTAAGCGTTCTTAATATTTCAGTTCCTCGGCAATGGCGCCAAAAACTTGATCGTGTATATCAGAGTCTTAAAAATTTATATAAAGAATGATCGATCCTAGAACTAACTGCGACAACGATTCAAGCAATTGTACCTATCGAACAGTAGTATAGTTGTGGAAAGATCGAATCCTAGAACTAACTGCGACAACGATTCAAGCAATTGCACCTATCGAACAGTAGTATAGTTGTGGAAAGATCGAATTATCAAACCCAAAGGAACCAAAAGTACTAATACTAACTTTCTTTTTATTATTTAGCCTAAGAATTAAAGGAATTTGTTATCTAATCTAAAATTAACTAACAACTATGCTAAAGATGCAAAGACAAAGAGAATGAATTTGAGGAAATACTTGTGAGAAAAACCAATTGATTAAGACAATACCTGAGGAAGAATCCACCTAGACTTCACTTGTTATCTAACTCTGAACCAGATGATTTATTCACTTGACTTGATCCGTAGGATTCCCTAATTTATATTACTACGTCTTTCAAGGCTACTAACGTCTAGCCCTAGTTTGATTAATTGAAATCTCTTTCTAATTAAAACCCCTAGAATTGCATTAACTCGATCTATGGACTCCCATATTAGGTTTGACCCTAATCCGGTAGATTTTTGTCACCCTATTTCTAGGCGCGCGAGCAACTCCGCTTAACTATGCTAGATCTACCCTTAGGCAGAGACTTTTGCTCTACCACCTAAGCACATCAATACTTGAATCAATATCCTGGAAATACCAAAACAAGAATTAAGAACACATAGTTAAGAACAAATCAAGTATTTATCATATAGTTCAGCAAACGATAACAAGATTCATCTTAGGTTTCATCCCCCTCAGATATCTGAGGGTTTAGTTCATAACGATAAAAGAATATATCTCAAAAGAAAAGATAAAACAAAACATAAGAAAACCCTAAAACCCCCTAAAGGAATTGAAGGAGAGATCCTCTGTCTTGAGTATAACTCCGGCTTCTTAAGATGAATCAACTGGCTATTCTTCGAGTGAATCCCACAATTCTGGCCTCTCTGGCTCGGCTCCTTGGCCTAGCTGGATGCCTAGCTAGACTCCCCACTGGACTCCCAACTGGACTTCCCTTGAAGGTTGGCCTCTAGGGTGTTTATATAGGCTTTCGGAATGGCTTTCTTTGCCTCTAAGTACCCTAATCCGAATGAAACTCTTCTTTGTCACGTCAGGGACAAGCCCATGGCACACGCCCGTGTGAATCGTGGCCAGGCCGTGTTCGAGTCTGTTAAGGAGGCACAACTGTGTGGTCTCGGGCCTAGGCCATATTGATTTCGTGATATGGCTCATTTACTCTGTTTTGGGCTCGTTTCTCATTCTTTTCATCCTCCGGTGCTCTCCTGAATATAAAACATGAAAACAAAGGATTAAGAGCACCAAATTACACAATTCAAGGCTTAAATCATCCAAAAGTATACTAAATGTGGGATTAAAATAAGTTCATATTACGGTTTATCAAGGATAGCATAGTTGCTTGACGACCATGGATCCACTGGTGGCTTTAAGCCCTTTTATATGATTAGCAGCTTTGCTGCAATGTTTAGTAGTGCCGCTGTGAGTGCTACCTTTGGTGTGTAGAGGATGGGTGGGTCGATTTAGAAATCCCCACAGGTGTGTAGGGTTGGAATGGAAATGGTGTGTAGCGGATGGTTTTTTGGGGAGGGTTTTGCATTACCTTGTTTTGCATATGATATTATATGATATGAGGTCATTGTGGGCCAAAGCCCAAGACCACCGATTTTGATAGGGGTCAGGCCAATGTGATAATTATATATTGAATTGAATGCCAAGGGTTGTACACACTGAGTTTCAAAACTCACACCCTTGATTTAATGTTTCAGGTGATCCTCAATAAATGGCTCGACGTGGGAGAGGACTCGGAGATGGCCGCACTACAAGAGTTTTAAATTTTTATTTATTTCTTTCAAAAGACATAGTTTTAATTACTTATTTTCGTTGGATGTAATAAGGCCTTGTACTCCATTTTGACTTTAGACTTTGGGTTTTATTGTTTCAACTACTTAATTATTAAACCTGAGTAAATTTCTTACGTTTAAACTTAGTTTTCGAAGTACTTAAAATTATAAAATGGGTATTTTTTATTTACTTAACAAGACTCAAGGATTTTGAGCTTTGGGGCCTTAAATTTTTAATTAGCAAAATCATTTGAATTATGCCTTTGATGTGACACGCCAGATTCGGGCCTAACTTCTAGGCCGGTTTGGGGTGTTACATTTAGTGGTATTGAGCCCGGTTGCAAAGCTCGGGCTGTGAAATGGGCTTTAGATTTGGGGTTTTAAAAAAAGTTTTTGCAGGATTCTTGAAGTGTGGTTCACCGAGCCTTAATGTCGAGCCAAGTAAGTTTTCTATACTACATTTGTTTAAATTACGAAACTGTATAGATAATGGGCTACTTAAAAATAGCTTTTAGAGATTAAAGCCCGTAGGAAACATGTGTCGTAAACAAGCGTAATAACTTTAAAAAAATGGTTACTCGCATAAGACTTGTTCCTAAACAAGTGGAACTATGTACTAATTATATAAAATTTTTAATTCAGAAATACGCAACGATGAGCGCTAGAAGAGGTGCAAGAGGCCGCGGCAGAGGCTGTGGAAGTGTTAGGTCTGGGTCGTTGGCGTCGGGCCATATGGTCCAACGTTGGAGTAGGGGAGGCTCCGGCCTCACCCGTAGATGAAACGGAACCATATGAACGGGTGGCTGCTACGGAAGATGCAGTATCGGAAGCCATGTTAAGGATTTTGGAAAGGGTCGTTGGGCCCAATAATGGTATGGGGAGTCGTGGGTCGATCGTGGAGCGACTCCGAGCTAATGGGGCGGAGATTTTCAAAGGAGTAGCGAGGGTGGCCCCAAGTGTGGCGGAGTATTGGTTGGAAGCTATTGAAAGAATAATGGATGATCTGGGTTGCACGACTGAACAAAAGTTAAAAGGGGCAATATCCCTACTTAGGGAGGAAGCTTATCAGTGGTGGTTGACCATAAAGGAGGGCAACCAACTAGAGCAGAACACTTGAGAGTTCTTCAAATCGGCATTCCAGGGGAAATACATTGGAGCGGCCTATGTGGATGCCTGAAGGAAGGAGTTTTTAAGTCTGACTCAGGGAGATAAGCCAATACAGAGTACGAGGCTGAGTTTCTGTGCCTTAGTCGATATGCCAAGGGGATAGTCGCAATGTAGTATGAAAGATGCGTACGGTTCGAGGATGGACTAAAGGATAACCTTAGGGTACTTATAACTCCACAGAGGGAGCGGGATTTTGTGGTTTTGGTGGAGAAAGCAAAGATAGCAGAGGAGGTAAAGAGCACGGAGCACCACAACCGAGAAAAGAGAAGGGCAAGAACAAGCAGAATATGGAACCTATGGGAGTCGGACAAAGGCCCATGAGGAGGGCCAGAGTGAATAGACCGGTTAGAGCTGTGGCCCTGTTACTGCTACTAATAACGAAATACCACTTTGTGCTGAGTGTGGGAGAAGGCATCCGGGCGAATGTTGGAGGAGGATGGGAGCATGTTTGGGCTGTGGATCTATGGAGCATAGGGTTAGGGAGTGCCCGAAAAGGCTAGATCAGGAGCGAGCCGATGGTAGAGGTAGTTTTCAGCCTTAGAGGGGTGGTCAACAACCACCAAGGTGCCGTGGTCAAGCCAGGGGTGGCAATGGCACAGGTCGAGGAAGTGGAGCACCGGGCAAAGGTGCAGGTCAAGCAGAGGCGAGATAGACAATGTTGGTTTATGCTGCTCGTCCCAGAGAGGAAGGTCATGCACCAGATGTGATAACGGGAACGTTCCTTATTTATGAGCTACCTTATATTGCGCTAATTGATGTGGGGTCGACACATTCGTACATTGCATGCAATAGGACTGAAACTATAGGGGTTGAATTTGAAATCGTTGAGAATGAAATGACTGTGTTAAGTCCTTTAGGGCAGTCGACGAAAGTTAGTATGCTATTTAGGAATGTACCATTGGTAGTTCAGGGAGTTATTTTCCCAGCGGACTTGATGGAATTGTTGTTTGGTGAGTTCGACCTCATCTCAGGCATGGATTGGTTGATGAGGCACCAAGCAACTCTAGATTATGCCATGAAGCGGATGGTGTTAAGAACAGTGGAAGGTGGTGAAGTGGCAGTGATCGGGGAACTACGTGATTATTTGTCGAACGTGATTTCATCTTTAAAGGCAGAAAGATTGGTGAGGAAAGGCTGTGAAGCTTATTTAGCTTATATCAGTGATTTGGAATCCGAAAGTATTACTGTCAAGGATTTGAAAACAGTAAAAGAATTCCCTGATGTTTTTCTGAAGGAATTGTCGAGGTTACCTCCCAGTAGAGAGGTGGAGTTTGGAATAGAGTTGTTACCGGGGACGGTGCCAGTGTCCATCGCACCCTATAGGATGGCACCGAAGGAACTAGTGGAGTTGAAGGCTCAAATTCAGGAGTTATTGGATCACAGATTTATTAGACCAAGTGTGTCTCCATGGGGAGCACCGGTATTATTCGTGAAGAAGAAGGACGGGTCCTTGAAAATGTGCATCGATTACAGGCAGCTGAACAAGTTAACCATTAAGAATAAGTACCCTCTACCTAGGATAGATGACTTTTTCGATCAACTTAGGAGAGCTTCAGTTTTCTCAAAGATTGATTTGCGTTTGGGGTACCATTAACTGAGGGTTAAGGAAGCAGATGTTTATAAGACAGCCTTCAGAACTCGTTATAGACATTAAGAGTTTTTGGTAATGTCGTTTGGGCTAACAAACGCACCTGTTGCTTCTATGGATCTCATGAACTGGGTTTTTCAACTGTATCTAGACCAGTTCGTAGTAGTTTTCATAGATGACATCTTAGTATACTCGAGAAGGGAGGGTGATCATGATGCACACTTAAGGATTGTGTTATAGATTTTAAGGGAGAATCAACTTTATGCTAAGTTTAGCAAGTGCGAATTTTGGCTAAGGGAAGTCACTTTCTTAGGACATGTGGTCTCCGCTGAGGGAATTAGAGTTGACCCCCGGAAGGTGGAAGCAGTATTGGATTGAAAATGACCTAAGACGGTGTCAGAAATTTAGAGTTTTCTAGGCCTGGCAGGGTACTATAGGCGGTTTGTGGAAGGGTTTTCCCTACTCGCGGCACCTTTGACCAAGCTACTACAGAAGGGGATGTCATTTGTGCGGATGGATAAACAGTAGAAAAGTTTTGAGAAGCTTAAGAAGGTTTTAACGGAGGCTCCTGTTCTGATTCAGCCAGAGCAAGGGAAAGAGTTTACGATGTATAGCGATGCGTCACACGTGGGCTTGGGCTGTGTTTTGATGCAAGGAGGAAAGGTGGTTGCGTATGTGTCACGCCAACTTAAGACTCATGAAAGTAATTACCCAACCCACGATTTGGAATTGTCGACAGTGGTGTTCGCACTTAAGATTTGGAGGCACTATTTGTATGGAGAGAAGTGCACCATCTATACGGATCACAAGAGTTTGAAGTACCTTTTAACTCAAAAGGAGTTGAACTTGAGGCAGCGCAGATGGATTGAGCTGTTAAAGGATTATGATTGCACGATCGAATATCACCTGGGCAAGGCGAATGTGGTGGCTGATGCGCTAAGCCGTAGGTCTATGATGGACTTGAGGGAAATTTTTGCTCGGTTGAGTTTGTATGAAGACGGGAGTTTGTTAGCCGAGTTGCAAGTAAAGCCACTGTGGGTTGAGTAGATTAAGGAGAAACAGTCGTTGGATGAGACTTTGGATTCTCGGTTCAAGCAAATTGATAAGGGGAAATGTCGGATTTTGGGATAAATAGTGACGGGTTGTTGTGCCTCCGTGGTAGAATTTGTGTGCCAAGAGACGAAGAGCTAAGGAAGTCTATACTACGGGAAGCGCATAGTAGTTCTTATGCTATGTACCCCGGAGGTAACAAGATGTATCGAGATTTACGAGAGCTTTATTGGTGGCCGGGATTGAAACGCGAGGTTACGGAGTTTGTGAGCAAATGTTTGGTATGTCAGCAAGTGAAAGCAGAGCACCAATTGCCATTAGGATTACTTCAGCCGATTAAGATTCCACTATGGAAGTGGGAGCGGGTTACTATGGATTTTGTTAGTGGGCTACCCTTGACGCCTGCTAAGAAGGACTCTGTGTGGGTTCTTGTGGATCGATTAACTAAGTCTACCCATTTTATACCGGTTCGCACCGACTACTCATTACAGAAACTGGCAAGGTTGTATGTGGCAGAGATTGTGAGGTTGCATGGAGTTCCAATTTCTATTATATCTGATAGACACCCTCGTTTTACATCTCGCTTCTGGAAGAAGCTGCATGAAGCGCTAGGTACGAGGTTAGATTTCAGTACAGCATTTCACCCTCAGACTGATGGTCAGTCGGAAAGGGTAATTCAAGTATTGGAGGATATGCTGAGAGGGTGTGTGATTGAGTTTCGAGGAAGTTGGGAGGACTACTTGCCGCTAGCTGAATTTGTGTATAACAATAGTTATCAGGAAAGTATTGGAATGGCACCATATGAAGCACTGTATGGATGAAGATGTCGTACTCCGACTTCTTGGACTGAGTTGGTGAGCGATGAGTTTTGGGTCCGTAGTTGTTAGCAGACACCGAAGATAAGGTGAAATTGGTTCGGGATCGGTTGAAGGAGGCGATAGATAGGCAGAATTCGTATGCTGACCTCAAAAGAAGAGAGATTGAATATGCGGTGGGGGGACATGGTTTTTCTCAAGGTTTCCCCTTGGAAGAAGGTGTTAAGGTTTGGTTGGAAAGGCAAGTTAAGCCCAAGGTTCATCGGGCCTTATCGAGTGTTGAAGCGAATTGGGCCAGTTGCCTATCAGCTAGAATTGCCTTCTGAATTGAGCCACATACACGATGTGTTCCATGTGTCATTGCTAAGACGTCATCACTCAGACCCTTCTCACATTGTGTCAGTCGAGGAGATCGAGGCTAGACTAGACCTAACCTTTGAGGAGGAGCCAGTTCAGATAATTGATCAAGATGTCAAGGTACTAAGAAGGAAGTCTATTCCTTTAGTCAAAGTGCTTTGGCGTAACCATAATGCCGAGGAGGCTACTTGGGAACCTGAGGAGGCAATGCGATGACAATACCCTCACTTGTTTCAAGCAGGTAAATTTCGAGGCCGAAATTTTTTTAAGAGGGGTAGAGTTGTAACACCCCAAAAATCCCGAAACTTTAAATTTCTGTGCATTGAGGTTGGTATTTTGAGTAGCACTTAGGATATTAATTTTAAGGTATCATAGGGATTATTTGAAGCCTTCGAGATAGGGAAGACCTTAGGGAAAAATTTATTTTTCTTGCTTTAGTGGACCCTAGTCTTAGGAATTAGGCCTCTTAAGCAGATTAAGAAAAAATAGGACACAAATGGGCTTGTGGTCCAATGGCAAGTGGTGTCACCTAGGGAACTATAAGGTGGCGTGTTTTTCAGTTAAGGAGGTCCAAGGTTCGAGGCCTAAGAAGGGTGAATTAATGAGTTTTATTTTTGCACCTGGACAAAAAGGTGGTGGCATTGGAGGGGACTCTGGAAGGGAGTGTTCAGGAGAGAAATTTAAGGTAAAGATAAGGGAGAAAAGATAGGGATTGGGGGGGTGGATGTATTGGTGCCGATTTGGACTCTGGGGGAAAGGAAGTTTCGGCTAGGGGCTATATATATAGGTGCCGAATTAGGTTCCTAGGGTAATACCGAAATTTTATTTTTTCCCTCTAGCCGAATTCTTCACTTGTGAGTTGTCCAAACACCCTTTTTCTATCTAAGTGTTCAGAAGCCGAATCCTCCATACCCTCTCTTCTCAAATTCCCTTTTTGGTTCACCTGTGGTTCTAGCCGAATCACCTCTTCTCTTCCTCTTCCTATTGGTGCCGAATTGTCACTGTCACCATACTAGTCTCAAAAGCTGAAAGCTTCCTGGGCCGATTACTCCTTGGGTAAGTACTTAGTCAATTTTTACTTTAGTATGTTCGGTAAAAGCCGAAGGGCTATCTAACTTCTCATCGTCGCTAACCTGGTATTAACAAGGGTAGGCTTCAGAGATCGCAAGCGTGGTAAGGATCGTTAGCAAAGTGGTAAGTGTACTCGTCTCATTGATGGATTAACGGATGGTCGAATGTAGGCATGGCTTACAGGGGTGACTTATGTGAAAAATGAGTAACTCAATTTTGATGATATATGTTTGGGTGCAGATCTAGGGATATTCAGAATAGTAGCTATGGAAGGGCTACTAGAACATGGCTAAATGGGCCCGGTGGGCCCTGAGGCTAAGTTTGATGAAATGGATTAATTTGATTATATGAGTTGGGTCAGGCATGCATGTTACATGATCTGGATTTGTTTTAGGCCTAATGGGTCATATGACTGAGATTTGGGCCTAGTAGGCCATAAGAATGTGATGTGGCAATTATGGTTTATATGAACGTGAAATGGGTTGATGGGCTTTATGGGGACGTAGACTAGTATGCTAGGGTTTTATGGACTTTAGGCTTAGTACTGAACAACTCTTAAACCGCATAAAACTTTCTAATAATTAAACATGTCTGTGGACAAGTCACTAGATTAGAGTGCGGTAACGGGCATGTGCATGTCTAGGATTGGATCTAGGGAGAGCTTGGTACTTAAGCGGCCCTAGCGGCCCACCTCCTCTTCTCTGGAATCCTACCTGGTGCATAGTGTTTATTCACTTTAGCCGCAATGACTTGTTAATGGGCCAAAGTTCATAATTAAGACCTGAGAGGGACCAAATACCCCTAGATTTGTAAAATTACTAAAATACCCCTGATTTGAAAATAACCAAAATACCCTTAGTTTGGAATTACCAAAACATCCTTAGATTTGTAAAATTACTAAAATACCCCTAATTTGAAAATAACCAAAATACCCTTAGTTTGAAATTACCAAAACATCCTTAGATTTGTAAAATTACTAAAATACCTCTGATTTGAAAATAACCAAAATACCCTTAGTTTGAAAATTACCAAAACATCCTTAGATTTGTAAAATCACTAAAATAGCCCCGAATTGTGAAATTACCAGAATACCCTTGGTTTGTAGAATTACCAAAACATCCCTTATTTACAAAATTTCCAAAGTACCTCTGTTTTGCAAAATTACCTAAATCCCCTGTAGAGTAGATTTACGGAAATATCCTTGGGTTGTGAAATGATGAAAATACCCATATGTGATGAGTATGAGTTTTGTGGAGGTTACTCATGTGCATGTTGCATTCATATGATATTCTGATTAGGATGCATATAGGAGGGAATTATGGTACGGAGGAAGATTTGAGGATCGCATAGTCGCTTGATGACCATGGATCCACTGGTGGCTTTAAGCCCTTTTATATGATTAGCAGCTTTGCTGCAACATTGAGTAGTGCCGCTGTGAGTGCTACCTTTGGTGTGTAGAGGATGGGTGGGTCGATTTAGAAATCCTCACAAGTGTGTAGGGTTGGAATGGAAATGGTGTGTAGCGGATGGATTTTTGGGGAGGTTTTGCATTGGCTTGTTTTGCATATGATATGATATGATATGATGTGAGGTCATTGTGGGCCAAGGCCCAAAACCACCGATTTTGATAGGGCTTAGGCCAATGTGATAATTATATATTGAATTGAATGCCAAGGGTTGTACATACTGAGTTTCGAAACTCACACCCTTGATTTAATGTTTCATGTGATCCTCAGTAAATGGCTCGACGTGGGAGAGGACTCGGAGATGGCCGCACTACAAGATGTTTAAATTTTTATTTATTTGTTTCAAAAGACATAGTTTTAATTACTTATTTTTGTTGGATGTAATAAGGCCTTGTACTCCGTTTTGACTTTAGACTTTGGGTTTTGTTGTTTCAACTGCTTACTTAATTATTAAACCTAAGTCAATCTCTTACGTTTAAACTTGGTTTCCGAAGTACTTAAAATTATAAGATGGGTTTTTTTTTATATTTACTTAACAAGATTCAAGGATTTTGAGCTTTTGGGCCTTAAAATTTTTAATTAGCAAAATCGTTTAAATTATGCATTTGATGTGACACACCGGATTCGGGCCTAACTTCTAGGCCGGGTTTGGGGTGTTACACGGGAGATATCACAGTATAGCAGGTTAAATATGGAATGTATAGCTATACTCACATTAGCTATGTTAGTCTTAAAACCGACTAAACCATAGCTCTAATACCAATAAAATTGTAAGACCCCTAACCCCTATTTATCATCAAAATAGGTTTACGAGGTATTACCGATCACTCACTTCATAACATATACATATCTCATACATTTAGACATTCAAATACATATGTTATTCAAACACAGTCATATTGTCCCTTACAAGGCTCTACGAGGCCTTAAAACATGCTTAGAAGTGGTTCGGGACTAAACCGAACATATACAAAAATTTCTGGAACTTGGAATAATTTTCACATTTTCAAACGTCACACGCCCGTGTGGACAAGCCGTGTGACACATCCATGTCACAGACCGTGTGGAAACAAGGCATACATACTGACTTGGTCACACGGCCAGTCACACGCCCGTGTGCCAAGACTGTATGCCACACACAGTCACCAGACACGCTTGTGTGTCTAGGCCGTATAACTCACTGACTTATTTTATTAAAGCAGTCGGGGTCACACGGTTGAGTCACACGCCCGTGTGCTCAGGCCATGTGGCATGAAATTAGGCTTGGTTTAAGCCATATTTCATACCCTCCTCGTGCATACCTAAACCACATCGTTTTGTACCAATTCAATTCAATTAATAGGCAGCCAAAACATGTTATTACATAAACATTTCATGCCATTCAAATTCCTAACCATTTCAATGCACATTTCAATACCATTTGCTTAACCAAGAACATCCCAAATATACAAGCTATAATCATCAATATAACCTATTTCAATTATACAATATTTTCCAATTCAAACATCAATCCATACCTAAAAAAATGAACCAATTCATCAACTCAATTTTATGCATTTCTTGAGCAAATACTCATCATCTATCAAATGATCATATGAATAACTTAAACCATTATTAAAATGGCCATATACACTTAGATCATATCAAGCCAATCTCATAACAATTTCAAGCTATTTAGCCAATATCGAGTGTATCAAAATATACTAAATTCCACAGCCACATTCGTAATCAACCATTTCAAATGACCAAATACATTCTAACCATAATATCAAATACCATACCCTATACATTCCATATAACCAAATCATAAAAGGGTATAAATACCGAAATCATTAGCCAGATAGTGTGATGCGATCTCCGCTAACTTCCAACTCGAGCGAACATCTGAAAATCTATAAACATAAGAAAACATACAGAGTAAGCTTTGAAAGCTTAGTAAGCTCGTATCTTAATAAACTTAACATAACAAATAATTTCAATTCAATATCTTAAGCATAATAGACTATCACACATAACCTTTCTAAATTATATAACATGCTCTCATATCGAATTATCATCATTCAATATTATACTACATAACTAGCTAACTGTAGCTTTCACAAGCTTATTTAATTCAATTCTCATTCAATTTTGGCGGTGACTTAAAAAGAAGGAAACCACCAAAGGACAAAAAATGATGTCATGCATGATGGAAGCAACCATTTAATGCAATTGAAACATGGAAGCAACCACAACAATTTTGATAGAAGACGGTGGAAGCAACCATCAAATCAAGATGGCTACGTGGAAAAATCATGAAGCTATTCTTATCAATATACTGTTCGGACTTCAATTGTAATTAAATTAGAGTTTAGATTTTTCACTATAAATAGGCAATGTTGTAGCCTAAACAAGGCATCGAATTTTGAATCAAGTTCTTTATCAATTTTAGTTTTCTTTTGCTTAAGAAATCAAGAAGTCCTTCCTGATCTTCCTTTTGTAAATTCTCTTTGTAAACTATCTACTTTCTTCTTGTAAAAATAAAATCCTACGATATTATAGCCAAATGAGCACATTATGAAAAATAACACATTCAATCATATATCTTTCTCATATAAATCTCATATCATCATTTATACTCAAATTCACCTTTCATTCATATAGTATACGATAATTTCACATATGCAACATTATAAATCACATCTTATACATTTGTTCATATTTCCTTTGCACATTTCGATATACATCACATCACATTCTTTGCACATATACTTACATTTCATTTCCAAACATGGTATACTTTTCAACGTACCTGAACCGGAATGTCATTCACTTAATCACTTACTTCTCGAAATGCCCGTTGAACCGTTTGGAATCAATAAGGATACTCGGATAGCTCGAAAAGCTCGTACAATGTCAACGTCCCAGACGTGCTCTTACATGTAATCAAATATCGATGCCACTGTCCCAGACAGGGTCTTACATGAATCAAATACGATGCCAATGTCCCAAATATGGTCTTACACGTAAACACAAGTCGATGCCAACGTCTCAGACGTAGTCTTACACGAAAACACATATCGGAATCCTATATCATGACATATGTATCCTAACTATTTCTATGGTTCGTACGGGGCTTTCAAATGTCATCACATTGTCGATGCTTTCTTGTATTCGTATATTCTGCTTCTCAAATAATTTAATATCATAATAACATATATAACCTATTCAAATTACATATATATTTACATTACCATTTGGCATTAAATTCAATCACACAAATAATATGCATTTATAACATAATTTCGTAACATCTATTAAAATACGAACTTACCTCGTTCGTAGTAATGACAAATTAAGTTGACTAATCCGATATTTTGACTTTCCCACGATCTAGATCCGAATTCTTCTTTTGTCAATCTAATTAATATCAAAATTAACTTACTTATTCAACATTTCATTCAATTTCATCCAAGAACACAAAATTTGGGCATTTTGCGTTTTAGCCCCAAACATTTCACATTTTCACAATTTAGCCCTATTTCAAAATAACACAAAATACACAAAATCTCATCAAACCCGTGTTAGGCCGAGTTTACCTTAAGTCCCTAGCAGCCCATTAATTTTATTTATTTCACATTTTGACCTCTCAATTTACAAATTTCTCAGCTTAGTCCTTAATACACATTTTTATCTAAAATCACTTAATTAAACATAATAATCTATCAACAAAAATTTATATTTCATCATCAAACCACAAAAACATCAAGCTATCATCAATGGAAAATCACAAATTCTTCATTAAATCCAAAAATTAAGACATGGATCTACTAATATTCGAAGCAACGATCTCAAAAAAGTAAAAATTATCAAAAATCGAACAAAGAACATACCCAAATTAAGCTTCCTAGGTACCGAAACTTAAAGCTTCAAGAATGGTGTTCTTCTTCTCACATTCGGCCAAGAATAAAATGATAATGCATTCCTTTCTTTAATGTTTTGTTTTGTTTATTAACAATTTAACACATGATTTTCCATTATACATTATAAAATAATATAAAAAACTAGATATTAAAAGTTAATGCTGTCCACTCAATTTTATAATGGCCAAATTTCATTTTAAGGACTTCACAATTAATACACCATAGTAATTTAGTACTTTAACAATTAAATTGTCACTTTTGCATTTTACACGATTAAGTCTTTTTTCACAAATCGATACTCAAACGATGAAATTTTCATACGAAAATTTCACACATAACAATTCATATACTTTAAGCAAGAAAAATAATATTAAAAGGTTTTTTGACTCGAATATTTGTGGTCCCGAAACCACTGTTCCTGTAACATCCCGAAATTGGGCCTAGTAGGATTGGGCCCAATGGGCCTTGGGAGTAGTAACTTTTAAAATTTTTCGAGAACAATAGAATGGCTTTAGGGCAAGTTGGGCTTATTAGGTGAGTGATTTTGGAAGGTTAGAGGGCTTCTATGAAGTCCCGGGATCAAACTTTAGCTTTAGGAAAATTTTGGTTTTAGGTGGAAAAAACCCTGGGAGTAGTAGGTAGGCTTTAAGAATAAAATGTGGAGAAAAATACACAAGTGGAGTGTGTGGTGTAGTGGCAAAGTGACGCCACATAAGAGACAAGGGGGTGACGCCACAAGGAAGGAAGGAGGTCCAAGGTTCAAGTCTTGGCTCTTGCATTTTGGTTTTCTTTTTATATGGACCTTAGAATTTGGCTATAGATTTATATTTAGTTGCGCATGGTTTTAGACACAAGAGGAGCTTGTGGCCAAGTGGTTAGCGGCGTGGATTATGCTACAGAGGAGCCTGGGTTTGAATCTCATGAAAAGCAAGGGAGTATTTATTTTGCGAATTGGACGGCAAGAGTTTGAATTGGATTTAAACTCTACTGACTGTGGGAGCCCAGATCGAAAAGATACAAAGAAGGAAGGTGAGAAGCTAGCTATATAGAGAGCATTCTATGATAGGAGGAAAGATACCTTGGAGGGCGTTTGGGCACATAAGTGGTCGGAGCGCGGGTTAGGACCAGATTCCTATCAGGTGTGTATTCTTTCTACTCTAGATGTAGAGCGACAAATGCCGAAATGCCGGTCACCCAGCGATGGTAGCCACATGAGCGCCGAGCGCACGTGTGGGGGCTTCGACGCGATAGTTGAGGCCATCAGTAGTCTGCTCGGGCCACGATGGGCCGAAGTGGGCCCAATGGACCCATGGGCCCATGTGAGTAAATTGTGTGATTGTGTAGTATATATTGGACTAGACTAGGTGAATCTCATATACGTGGCTAGATTTGTGCTAGGTGGGCCACACGAACGTGTGGGCTCGAATGGGCTGAAATTGGGTTTTAGGCCCAATAGTTTGGTAACAACCGAAAATGGCAGCCGAGTCGCTCGGGGCAACATTGGGCCTTTGGAAAGGCCATTGTAGGTGTAAAATTATCGAAATACCCTTGGAAGGTAAATTACTATTATACCCTTAGAGGTTGATTAGCTTGATTATGTTGTATTTATTATTCTGATTATGATGGTAATTTCGTTTCATACGTTATATTTGATATATGATTTGCATACATGTCATATTGCATACACGAATTATTATGACACGTGCATAGGCTTTGGGATATGATTAAAAGGGGAAGTATGATAATGTGACTCTGTCACGATGGTCTGGAACCACGGTGGGTTAGCCCCACGTATTTATTGAGTGACTATAGTCACGGTGGTCTAAGAACGACGGTGATCTGAAACCACGTACACATATATCAGTGACTTGTCTCAGTGGTCTAAGACCACAGTGCATTGGCCCCACATATACATAAATTTATCAGAGATTGTCACGGTGGTCTGAGACCACAGTGGGTTGGCCTCACGATTATATACTTTAGTGACTTTGTCACGAGTGGTCCGGGACCACGGTGGTCTAGAACCACAATGGCATAGTGCCACAGGTGTATGGATGATTCATGTGTGTAGAGGATGGAAAACTAGGTTGGGCTGGGCTGCATTGCATATGTGATTAATATGTTATGTTTTGAGGGCTTAGGCCCAATGGGCTTAAGGCCCAGATTGCATTGCATGGGGATTTACACACTGAGTCTCGGTGACTCACCCCTCTGCTTAATTTTACAGGTAATCCCTAGATCGCGGATTTGGAGCCGAGGCAGACTCGAGGTGGCCATGCAATGTTTTTCTCGTGAATTTGTCTTCTTTATTTTAAACTTACTTTAATTCTAGGTTTTTGTTATGTAATAAGGCCTTCGGGATTTTATGATTTGGGTTGTGATTTATTGCGATTATTATATTTTATGAAACGCTTAATACGCAGCTTTTTTCTAAAATTGTAAACAACCTTTTTCCCAAAACACTAGCAAACAATTTTCAACTTATAAACATTAAAACTCGGGATTTTTAAGCAGTCGCGAAGTTCCTTTAAAACAACCTTTCCATTTGGCATACCAGATTCGGTCGTAACGTTTAGGCCGGGTTTGGGGTGTTACAATTATGGTATCAGAGCCTAGGTTGCAAAACTCGACTGTGGAATGGGTTCGACAACGTTTTCCAAAAATTGGTTCGAAATATTATTTATGAAATATATGTGTTACTAGAAGTATGGCACCTGAGTCTCCGGCACCGAATCCGTAAGTTTCCTGATACTTTGCTTTGTTATATGTTGTATTTCTGGTACCTATTCTGTGTGTTTGGTTTGGATGTGATGTTTGGATATAGAATTGGTTGCGTATGGAAGATTTGACTGCCGTAATGGCTAGGTGTTTTTGAGTATGTGTAGGAGTTCTAAATTCTAGTTAAAAGTATATTAGTGTTATTGGAATCAGAGTGCACAGCGTGAGCGTAGTGCTGTAGGTTGGGACATACAACTGTTAGTTAGTTGGAAATTTCGAGGATGAAATTTCTTTAAGGAGGGTAGATTTGTAACATTCCGAAATTGGGCCTAGTAGGATTGGGCCCAATGGGCCTTGGGAGTAGTAGCATTTAAAATTTTTGGAGAACAAGAGAATTGCTTTAGTGCAAGTTGGGCTTATTAGGTGAGTGATTTTGAAAGGTTAGAGGGCTTCTATGAAATCCCGGGATTAAACTTTGTCTTTAGGAAAATTTTGGTTTTAGGTGGAGAAAACCCTGGGAGTAGTAGGTAGGCTTTAAGAATAAAATGTGGAGAAAAAAATGATACAAGTGGAGTGTGTGGTGTAGTGGCAAAGTGACGCCACATAAGAGACAAGGGGGTGACGCCACAAGGAAGGAAGGAGGTCCAAGGTTCAAGTCTTGGCTCTTGCATTTTGGTTTTCTTTTTATATGGACCTTAGAATTTGGCTATAGATTTGTATTTAGTTGCGCATGGTTTTAGACACAAGAAGAGCTTGTGGCCAAGTGGTTAGCGGTGTGGATTATGCTACAGGGGAGCCTGGGTTCGAATCTTATGAAAAGCAAGGGGGTTTTTATTTTACGAATTGGACGGCAAGAGTTTGAGTTGGATTTAAACTCTACTGATGGAGGGATCCCACATCGGAAAGATACAAAAAAGGAAGGTGAGAAGCTAGCTATATATAGAGCATTCTATGATAGGAGGAAGGATACCTTGGAGGGCGTTTGGGCACAGGAGTGGTCGGAGCGCGGGTTAGCACCAAATTCCTATCAGGTGTGTATTCTCTCTACTCTAGATGTAGAGCGGCAAATGCCGAAATGCCGGTCACCTGGCAATGGTAGCCACACGAGCGAGCGAGCGCACGTGTGGGGCCTTCGACGCGATAGTTGAGGCCATCAGTAGTATTCTTGTGGGTTGAGGCTGCTCGGGCCACGATGGGCCAAAGTGAGCCTAATGGGCCCATAGGCCCATGTGAGTAAATTGTGTCATTGTGTAGTATATATTGGACTAGACTAGGTGAATCTCATATACGTGGCTAGATTTGTGCTAGGTGGGCCACACAAGCGTGTGCGCTCGAATGGGCCGAAATCGGGTTTTAGGTCCAATAGTCTGGTACAATGGGCCGAAACGGGCCTTTGGAAAGGCCATTGTAGGTGCAAAATTACCAAAATACCCCTGGAAGGTAAATTACCCTTATACACTTAGAGGTTGATTAGCTTGATTATGTTGTATTTGTTATTTTGATTATGATGGTAATTTCGTTTCATACGTTATATTTGATATATGATTAGCATACATGTCATACTGCATACACGAATTATTAGACACGTGCATGGGCTTTGGGATATGATTAAAAGGGGAAGTATGATAATGTGACTCTGTCACGGTGGTCTGGAACCATGGTGGGTTAGCCCCACGTATTTATTGAGTGACTATAGTCATGGTGGTCTAAGAACCACGGTGGTTTGAAACCACGTACACATATATCAATGACTTGTCTTAGTGGTCTAAGACCACAGTAGGTTGGCCCCACGTATACATAAACTTATCAGAGATCGTCATGGTGGTCTGAGACCACAGTGGGTTGGCCCCACGATTATATAATTTAGTGACTTTGTCACGAGTGGTCCGGGACCACGGTGGTCTAGAACCACAGTGGCATAATGCCATGGGTGTATGGATGATTCAGGTGTGTAGGGGATGGAAAACTAGGTTGGGCTGGGTTGCATTGCATACGTGATTAATATGTTGTGTTTTGTGGGCTTAGGCCCAATGGGCTTAAGGCCCAGATTGCATTGTATGGTGATTTACACACTGAGTCTCGATGACTCACCCCTCTGCTTAATTTTGCAGGTAATCTTTAGATCGCGGATTTGGAGCCGAGGCGGACTCGAGGTGGCCATGTAATGTTTTTCTCATGAATTCGTCTTCTTTATTTTAAACTTACTTTAATTCTGGGTTTTTGTTATGTAATAAGGCCTTCGGGATTTGATGATTTGGGTTGTGATTTATTGCGATTATTATATTTTATGAAACGCTTAATACGCAGTTTTTTTCTAAAATTGTAAGCAAGCTTTTTCCCAAAACACTAGCAAACGGTTTTCACTTATAAACATTAAAACTCAGGATTTTGAAGTAGTCGCGAAGTTTCTTTAAAACAACCTTTCCATGTGATATACCAGATCCGGTCGTAACGTTTAGGCCGGGTTTGGGGTGTTACAGTTCCGACTGGGGTCTAAACTGGGCTGTTAAAGCTAGGTCGTGCCAAACCTGTAGGGTATACTAACTTATGCCACACGGCCAAGTCACACGCTCGTGTGTGAGGCCGTGTGGAGTATACTGACTTGGTTTCTAATTCAACACTAGGGGACACACGGATGTGTACAAGACCGTGTGTCACACACGGTTGTGGACATGACCGTGTGTCACACACGGTCGAGGCACACACCCGTGTCTCTTCTCGTGTGGACAAAAATAGGCTATTTACCAAGACAATTTGCCACCCAAACTTATGCACACCTATACCAAAATCAAATGGCACAAAACATAGCATATAATGGGCATTTAACATCAACTCCAACCAAGCATAAATCACCACTTCAATACTATCAATTAACATGCTCATATTACCATGTTTTGCCAATTCAAAACATACCAATTTCACCTTCTCAAAACATCTGTATGCACTATATCAACCAAGCATTTTACCTTATCTAAAACCACAAGAATACAACATCAATTTCAAACCATTAGTTACCTTAAATGCTAAAATTCATCATGCCATTCACAAGTAATATGACCACATGACCAAGGAGCATTAACACACACATTTACAAGCCAACTCAAATGGCTACATTTATCATCAATTCATGAACCAAAATGACCAAAGTCCCTATACATGCCATATATTCCAAAACATAGATTCAAAAGTACCAAATTGACAGCTTGATAGTGTGATGAAGTCTCCGAAGATCCTCGAATCCGAGCTGTAATCACTATAAAATAGGGTAAAATAAACAAAGTAAGCTTTATAGCTTAGTAAGCTCGTATGAAAATAATAAGCAAGTCTCATCATTCATTTACATTTCAAAATAAAAACATAAGTTACATCAAAGCATTAATAAAAAAGTTAACATGAAATTTAAGCACATAATTGATCATAAGCTCGAATAGTTTTACGTACATACTTGTACCGATACATTTCTATTTCTCACCATTTCACTTCTTCAATATACCCATTGAACCATTTGGAATAAATTCTAGATATTCGGGAGTCTCGCACCCTAAGTACCAATACCATGGCCCGAAGCCAAATCAATGTAACTCACACCCGAAGTGCTAAGATCATGGCTCGAAGCTAAATCAATAAAGCTTACACCCGAAGTGTCGATATCATGCCTAGAAGCCAAATCAATGAATCTCGCACCCGAATTGCTCATATCATGGCCCAAAGCCAAATCAATGTATCCCCTAATGACATGTCATTCGTATCCTAATCTATTCCTAAAGTTCAACCGGGATTTTCAATGCCGAATCTTCGTTGAATATGTCTGCAAGTTTGTAATTCACAATTTATGCAATATCGAAGCATTTAAAACACAAATATAACAATGTTTATTACATACGAACTTACCTCGAATGTAAAAATGGCTAAATTGGTTGGTTAGTCGAGAACTTTGTTTTTCCCTCGATCTAGATTCGAGTTTCACTTTTCTTGATCTATATGTAATCAAAATTAACTAATTTAATCATCTCTCTATTCAATTTAATCCACAATTCACTTAATGTTTCACATCTTTTACAATTTAGTCTTTATTTCATAAAAACATAAATTCATGCATTTCAATCACAACCCATGCTAGCCAAATTTTAATTAGGTCCCTAGCAGCCCATATTTTCCATTTATTTCACATTTTAACCACAAAGTTTCCACATTTCACAATTTAATCCCTATTTTGCATTTTTACTAAAAAACACTTAACAAAATTTGTGTAACTATCATCAAACATTCATAATCTATCATTAGACATCATAATACATGCTTATCATCAATGGCAACATCCTACATCTTTAACAGTTTTGCAAAATAGTCCCTAGGCTAGCTAGACCTAGCTACAACGATCTCAAAAACACAGAAATCATTAAAAAGGGAACAAAATACATACCAATGCAAGAAAATAACTTGGTCGAAACCTAGCTATGGCTTCCTTGATAAATTCGGCTATGGATGATGCAAATGAAGAAGATGGACATATTTTACTTAAGTTATTTTAGCATTATTTACTAAATTACAAAGTTAACATTAAGTTAAAACATTAAAACTACATAATGCATGTCCATCGTTGTCCACTTACTTTAATAATGGTCTAATTCCAATATAAGGACCTCTAATTTAAGATTCCATAGCTATTAGATGCCTTTAGCTAATAGAACTCCACTTTTACACTTTACGCGATTTAGTCCTTTTTTATCAAATTAACTAATCAAACGATAAAATTTCTAAAGAAACTTTCACACTATCACTCAATCATATTGTAGACATTAAAAAAATAATAAAATAAATGTTTTGACTTCAAATTTGTGGTCCCAAAACTACTGTTCTGATTTGACTAAAAATATGTTGTTACACTATTAGGAAAAATACTCTTAACTTCCCTAAAAAAATGCAGCTTTTACGTGCAGGGGTTTTTTGGCTGTGCAGAAGCCGTGTTGAAACATATGGTTGCGGTGTTGTAACATCAGATTCAATGTTGCGACATAAGGATTAGTTTCACTCCAGAACTTATTTTTGCTTCTGTTTTTAGTGTTGCGACATTGGTTTCTTGGTGTTGCGACATAGGCATCAGTTTTGGCCTGAATATGCATCTTTAGCTCTCGATTTGTCCTACAAGGCCATGTACCCTTATTTAGATATCTAAGATGTAATAAAAACTACTAAAAATCATAAATTACTAATTTAAGCATGCAAACCTAAATATATACTAAGATGATTTGATTTACTATGAAACAAACTATAATTATGTGTAAAATGAGATGTAAATAATAGTGTAATTCGTGGCATATCAATAAACCGAGACAATTCTCTCTCTTCTTCATGTGTAATTAATTTTGATAAAAGGTGGCATTCTTGTAAATGTATTCATGTTTAGGGGAATGTATGTGAATGAATTATGCTATTATTTTATTATTATGTATGATAAAATAATTTTGCCAAAGTTTTGATTCCAAGAAAATTAAATGTTATTTATTAATTTATCGGGTATGTATATTCTAGATCATGGGCTATCATCTCCACATAGGGTTTAATTTTATTATTTTAGAATAAATTATGTGAGCCGAAAATGGACATGAGAGTTTGTAACTTATATTTTTTTATGGAACTCGCAGAACCGAGATGCATTTAGGACGATAAGGACGACACAAATAAACTAGTGAGAAATAGATGGTGGTCCAATAGCAGGAGGTTGTTGGTGGTATGATAGTAGTGTTCGACAGTAATGGCCGACGAAGGTGGCCGATGATGGTGGTCGGTGGTGGCCAGCAGTGGTCAACTGCAATGGTTGGCAGCAATCCGACATGTTGGATCTGGTGCCCTAAGTGTGGTATTTTTGTCTAAGTGCACTTGTAATTTTTCAAATAGATTGTTTAATTAAATTATTCATAAATTACATTAATACTTTTTATATTGTCCTCACAAGTTCTTTGCACGCAAAACAAAATGGAAGCAAATGTTGCTCACTGGTTGTCTAATGTGTACCTAATATTAAGCGGCAATACGTGGTTGGATCTTAATACAGAAAGACAACTTATACTAGTAGATGGACCTAAATTTGTCCTTAGTCTAAATGGAAATGAGAAAATTGATCTACTGTAATTTGGTGTAGCAGATTAAACTAGTATTCGCACTTGAAGAGCTTGAATACAAGCATTTTTATTATGTTTTAATTAAGTTTTCTTAGTTTCATCGACATTCAATAAAAAGTGTAATTTGAGTATTTTATTGACCTTAGGGGCAGAATAAGGCTTAAGGGAGAGCTAACATACTTTGTGAGTGTGCAGGAGGCCATTAGAAGGAGTATCAACTCAATACTGGTCGTTGTCGTAACAAAAGGAATTTGATGTTGCAACATAGGAAGCAGAGAGCAAGAATTCCAAGACTACCTTCAGTTTCGCGACACAACCAAGGGATGTCATGACACACCCCTGAAGCTGGCCTAAGTACGAGCATATTGCCTTCGATGTCGCGACATAGGCACTAGGGTGTCGCGACACCGGTCTTGTACGAGAAATATTATGAACCACGTACATTTTGGACTGCACAATCAAATATTAAGCATGAAAGCGTCAAATGACATAGGGTTGAGTACGATGGCAACCCTAACTCTATAAATAGGCTCATTTAACACTTGTTATGGAGAGCTTTTAATACTGTATAATTTTCTTCATAATTTCAATTTTTAGTTTTTTCGTTTTTTATCAGGCTTTAGGTTATTTTCAATTTTGCATTTTTCGTGAGATTTGATTTGTGAAACTTGATAAACTCTTTGTGGATTTTGTGCTTCGATTAAATACAATTTAGACTTCTCTTAAACCTTAATCTCTTAATTTGTTGTTAATGTTCATCTTTTATAGCAAGTTTATTATGTTTTTGAGATCTATAAGGAACTAATACTCTTATGGGGGATTAGCGAGTGGATGTATGATTAACTAATTTTGTAAATGGTATTCTAAGTGGATCAATTATTTAGGAAATGAATAATTTAAAGCCTAGTCTTGACAATAATAGGAAGTCATTTAGGTAGGAATTAACCCAAATTGGTATGGCCTATCCGTGAACACCTTAATCCCGAACCAGTTTAGACTTTGAGGTCGAGAGATAAGTAGTTCTTGCTGACTCGTTATTCTAGTGGAAGATTGTAACGCCCCAAATTTTTGGGCCTAGTAGAATTGGGCCTATTGAGCCTTAGACTTGGGAGCGTTTAAAATTTTTGAGAACAAGAGAACGACACTAATGCAAGTTGGACCTATTAGGTGAGTGATTTTGGAAGGTTAGGGGGCTTCTATGAAGTCCCGAGATCAAACCTGGGCTTTAGGAAAAATTTTGGTTTTAGGTGAATAAAACCCTAGGAGTAAGTAAGTAGGCTTTAAGAATAAAATGTGGAAAAAAATGACACAAGGAAGGGAGTGGTCTAGTGGCAAGGCGTCATTAAGGGGGTAAGGGAGAGCTTGGGTTCAAGTCTTGGCGCTTGCAATTCATTTTGATTTCTTTTTTAAATGAACTTAGACTTTGGCCCATAGGCTTATATTTAGTTATGCATGTTTTAAGACACAAAAAGGAGCTTGTGTTGTGGTGGCATGTAGCGTCTGGAGCATAGGAGAGGGCAAAGGTTCGAATCCCATGGCAAGCACAAAGGGATATTTATTTTGCTAAGTTGGGACGGCAAGTGGTTGTGATGGATTTAAACTCTGCTGAAGGAGGGATCCCACATCGTGAAGCTAGCACGAGGGAAGGTGAGAAGCTGGCTTTAAATAGAGCAATCTATGAGGAGAGTAACCATACCTTGGTTGGAGTTTGGGCATAGGAGTGTTCGGAGCACGGATCAACTCCAGATTCCTATCAGGTGTGTATTTCGCACTACTCTAGTTGTAGAGCAGCAAACGTCGAAATGCCGGTCACACGACGATTGTAGCCACACGAGCGTGCGAGCGCATGTGTAGGGGCTTCGACGCGATAGTTGAGGCCATCATGAGTGTTCTTGTGGGTTTAGGCTGTTTGGGCCTCGATGGGCCGAAATGGGTCATGTGGGGCCATATGAATAAATTGTATGATTGTGTAGTAGATATTAACTGGTCTATGTGAATCTCATATCTATGGCTAGATTTGGGCTAAATAGGCCACACGAGCGTGTGGGTCCATTTGGGTTGAGAATGGGCCCTAGGCCCATTCGCATTGTTATCTCTGTTTAGAATACCCTTGGTTTACAAATTACTGAAATACCCTTGGTTTACAAATTACTGAAATACTCTCGGATTGTAAAATTCCCGAAATACCCTCAGATTACAAAATTACCAAAATACCCTCAGATTGCAAAATTACTAAAATACGCCTAATTTTTGAAATTACTGAAATACCCCTAGTTTACAAAATTATTGAAATACCCCAGTTTGCGAAATTACCAAAATACCCCTAGTTTGTAAAATTACTAAAATACCCTTTATGGGTAAAGTTACCGAAATACCCTTTATGGGTAAAGTTACCGAAATACCCTCGACGGGTAAAATTATCGAGATGCCCTTACGAGGCGAAATGACCGTTTTACCCCTAACCAATTAAATGATTGTTGTACCCTCGTGGTAGTACTAGTGTTGTATGTGTCAATTGTATGATTGATTATGTTTGAGATGCACTGCATACATGGATTAGTTATGAGTAGAATTAACAAATTACCCCTGCAGGGTAGGATTACCGAAATACCCTTATAGGGTAAAATGACTATTTTGCCCCTGAGGGTAAAAGATTGATTTTGTGCCATGACTTGACTGTGATCGTATGACTGTGTTTTAACTAACTTGACTGTGGTCGTGTGACTGATATGCTTGTAATATAGGTTTTAAATGACTGTTACTGAGTATGGTCATTCTGCATACACCTGTGATGATTCAGCATGACAGACACGACATATTGCATGGGGTTGGGACAAAATATTGCATGGGGTTGGGACAAAGTTACGGAGGAAGTGTACGGTCCATTGTCGTTCTGTACAAGGCTTTCAGCCTTTCTGCGATAAATATGGCTCTGTGCCATCTTGATTATGGCTTTGTGCCAACCGTATTTACCCGTGGCTATGTGCCTAACATATATATTGATGACTCTGTGTCGATCATAATTACCCCTGGCTATGTGCCGATTATATTACCGTCGCTGATGGCTATGTGCCAAACTTATTACAGTCACCGATAGCTTTGTGCCATCCTAATTATGGTTTATAACCATTCTATTTACGGCTTTTAGCCATTCTGTTAACTGGCAGCGTGCTACGATATTTATGGCTTTAAGCAGTTCTGTTCACGGCGCCAAGCCATTCTGTTCACGGCACCGAGCCGTTCTGTTGACTTAGTGCCGCAACCGGTGCTAAGCTTGGTGTGTTGGCTGGATGGGTTGACATGGTCCCCACATGGAGAGACTGGTTGGTACGGGTGGAGAGTTTGGTTGGTATGGGTTGGGTACATGTTCATTGCATTGATATGATTTTGGGGCTTAGGCCCAGATTGTTACCAAATAGGGCTTAGGCCCAGACTGTTACCAAATAGGGCTTAGGCCCAGACGGATATCGTATGGGCTTGAGCCCAGACTGTGACCGTAATAGGGGATTACACACTGAGTTTTCGTAAACTCACCCCGTCTTTAATTGTGCAGGTAATCCCCAGCCTTAGGGGATTTGGAGCTGCGGAGGACTCGGAGGTGGCCATACATTGGATATGGTTTAAAGACTAAACTTAGCGATTTTAGGTTAATTTAGGTATTTTAAATTATTGGGTTAATAATTTTTGTAATAAGGCCATTGGGTTTTTCTTTTTAACTTTTATTTGGTATTTCTTTAAATTACAAACTGCTTGTCTATTAAACACGGGTTTTTAAAACTATAACCACTATTTTCAAAATATCACGTATTCGCAAATGTTTGAATCAAACTTCTGCAACAATCAAGGTTTTGAAAGTAATAATGATTTTTCAAGAGAATGACTTTTAATAAACTACGTTTTGAATATAAGCAAACAAAATATGAGGTTTTACATGGCAGAATGTAACACCCCAAACTCGGCCCAAACGCCACGACCGGATCTGGTATGTCACTAAGAAAATTTTGGACAACATGTCGTATTTTCAAAAAATATTTTTCTAAAGTTTATCCTTTCATTCGAAAAAAATAAATAATTGATAGTTTAAATAAAATATGCCTTTATGAATTAAAAACCCAAATTTAAATACATGCATTAGTTCAATAAGAATTTAAATAACTAAAAGTAATTAAAGCCCAAAATAAAACAAAATATAAACTAGTGGCCCATGGCCTTATTACAACGAGATTTAAAATCCATTAATTAAAAATATAAAATAATAACTTGAGTCTTTTTACTGGATCCAGAAGTTCTTTTGCATGGCCACCTTACGCTCCTCTCCAGCCCGGTCCAATGCACTAAGTGCTACCTGAAATATTAATTAATTGGTTGAGTCGCGAGACTCAGTGTGCAACCCTCATGCACCATTAGATGTGGGCCTTAGCCCCAGAAAACAAAATAAACAGTTTAATATACATAATAAAAATTAATATGCAAGCCCAACCCAACTCCTAGGTTTCCATCCGCTACACGCCCCCGTACCAACCGTTCACACCATTGGGGATTTCTACAATCGCCTCACACCGCTACACACCATGATGGCAGTCTTGCTGCTCATCCACGTATGATGGCCAAAGCCCTTATAACATATAATGACCGTAGCCCGTATAATATTTAATGGCCAAAGCCCGTATAACAGTTCACGGCATTAGCCGCTACATCAGATCACGGTAAAAACCGCTACACATATAACGTATAACTTCCTCCTTTCATCAACCCAACCCATGCAATCACATACAAGCATTTTACTTATAACATTTAAACAGATTATTTACTAACCTGGGATCCGCTTTTACCCTCCTTGGGCTTTCATCAATAAACCGAGATGTTGGCAATTATCAAAACATATATAAATCTTATGATCATGCATTTTATGATTAGATCTAGATGGTGGGGAAGTATTACACACCTGTTATCGCGAAAATCTATTATCCTTAACGTAGAGCCTTATTTGTCGAATCACGAAAATCCCTAAGAAACGTCACCTCCCTACCTTCGGCTTTTCCACCAAATTGGCTTTAATGGAACAGATTCGGCTTCTAGGGATAAAGAGTATAATCGGCAGGGCCTTGGAAATAATGATTTGGATTAGGAGCTTGATAAAAATAAAGGAATCACAGAAAAAGGAGAAATCCCGAAACTCACCGGATTAAAGAGGAGTATATGGCTTACGGTGCACCTTCGGGAAACAGAGATCTCACTTGTAGATTCGACTTTGAGAAGAGAAGAGGGGAAAGTAAACTGTGTTTGGAGAGTTGCGGCAAAGAAAAGGTTTTGAGAGAAAAGAATAAGAGAAATTCGGCTAGGTGAGGAAGAAGAGAGAAAAATTGAAAGAAAGAATGATCACTTGGCTTATATAGATTTCGGCAATACACTCCCCCTCCCAGAGTTGGATTTTCGGCCAACTCTGCTGTCATCTGATAGCTTTTATCTTTCTTGTTATCTTAATCCCTTATCTCCTCAAAAATAGCCCTTATCTTTCTCTTCCTTTATCTTCCTATTTATTAAGAAAATAAAAGAATTAAAATCCCTATTTTGTAGCTAGTATGCCGTCCACTCCTAGGGCTCCTAAGTGCCGAATTTTTGACCCAAAACTTGGGCTCTCAGTAGCCCTTACTTGGCCCAAACTCCTCCCCCCTTATGACGCCACCTTATGCCCACTTAAAGCTCCTCAAATCTTTGGGCCACAAGCCCAGCTTGTCACTTAATTAACTATCTACTTAAATTATGAGATAACACCATTTATTAGCCACCTAACCCAAATTTTTAAAGCCCAAAATATCACTTAAATTACCCAGAACATTAATTTAAACCCTAATCCAAATATTTAATCAGAGCCTCAATTCAACCTCAAATTCTTAAATTACAAATTAATCAAGTACCACATATAAATGCACAGGCCTATATTTAGGATATTACAGTTCTACCCCCTTAAAATAAATTTCATCCTCGAAATTTACCTGATCAAAAGAGATGGGGATACTGCTGTCGTATAACATCCTCTGGCTCCCACGTCGCCTCTTCAGCGCCTGATTTCACCATAAAACTTTAACCAATGGAACGGACTTCCTTCTTAACACTTTCACATCTCGATCCAAGATTTACACTGGTTCTTCCTCAAAAGACAAATCCGCCCTTACTTCAATTTCTTCCACTGGCACTATGTGCGATGGATCAGATCGATAACGTCTCAGCATCAAAAAATGGAACACGTCATGTATCTACTCCAACTCTGAAGGCAACTCTAAACGATAAGCCACTGGCCCCACACGTTCTAACACCCTATAAGGCCCAATAAACCGAGGACTTAGCTTACCCTTTTGTCCAAACCTCATTACTTTCTTCCACGGCGATACCTTTAAGAAGACTTGGTCTCCTACTGCGAATTCCACCTCCTTCCGTTTTAGATCCGCGTAAGATTTCTGCCGATCAGACGCTTCCTTCAATCGAGCCCGTATTAACTTAACTTTTTCCTCCGTTTCCGAAACTAGTTCCGGACCCAATACCTGACGTTCACCCAACTCCGTCCAACAAGTTGGAGTACGACATCTCCTTCTATATAATGCTTCATACAGCACCATTTGAATACTAGCTTGATAGCTATTATTGTACGCGAATTCAGCCAAGGGTAAATGCTCCTCCCAACTACCCCTAAAATCGATGATGCAACCCCTTAGCATATCCTCCAAGATCTGAATTACCCTCTCAGACTGACCATCAGTCTGTGGGTGAAAAGCAGTATTGAAGTCTAACCTTGTCCCCATTGCTTGATGAAGAGCCTTCCAAAATCGTGACGTGAACCTAGGGTCCCGATCTGATATGATCGACACCGGTACACCATGTAATTTTACAACCTCAGCCACGTACAACTTAGCCAACTTTTGTAGAGAAAAGTCCACTCGAATTGGTGTGAAGTGAGTAGACTTCGTCAGTCGATCCACAATTACCCAAATTGAATCTTTCTTAGTGGGCGTAAGGGGTAACCCACTAACGAAATCCATCATAATTCTCTCCCATTTCCATTGGGGAATCTTCACCGGTTGCAACAACCCTGAAGGCAACTGGTGTTCAGCTTTGACTTGCTGACACGTCAAACACTTCCCCACATATTCCATAACTTCTCACTTCAAACCTGACCATCAGAACTGGTCTCGCAAATCCCGATACATCTTAACTCCTCCAGGATGCATAGCATAGGGGCTACTATGCGATTCCCAAAGAATCATCTGCCTTAGCTCCTCATCTTTTGGCATACAAACCTTCCCACGGAAACACAAAACTCCATCATTGTTCAGACTATAGTCCCCTACTTCACCTTCCTGCACTTGTCGGATTCGAGTACTTAAAACATCATCCAAAAGTTGCTTCTCCTTGATTAGACTTGTCCACATAGGTCTTACTTGTAGCTCAGCCACCAAACTACCATCCTCATACAAACTAAGATGAGCGAACATCGCCCTTAGGTCTGTTATCACCTTCCTACTCAACGCATCCGCCACCACATTGGCCTTGCCGGGATGGTATTAAATCGAGCAATCATAGTCCTTCAAGAGCTCGATCCACCTACGTTGCCGTAAATTTAACTCCTTCTGAGTAAGGAGATACTTCAAACTTTTATGGTCGGTGTAAATTACCGACTTTTCCCCGTACAAGTAGTGCCTCCAAATCTTAAGAGCAAACACTACCGCCGCCAATTCCAAATCATGTGTAGGGTAGTTCAACTCATGCGGTCTCAACTGTCGAGATGCGTATGCCACAACTTTCCCATCTTGCATCAGCATACACCCTAACCCTGTGTGTGACGCATCACAATAGACGGTAAATTCTTTTCCCGCCTCTGGCTGAATTAACACTGGTGCTTCCATCAGAATTCTCTTCAGCCTCTCAAAGCTCTCCTGTTGTTTGTCAGTCCACACAAAAGATACTCCCTTCTTCAACAACTTAGTTAATGGTGCCGCAATTGAAGAGAACCTCTCAACGAACCTTCGATAATATCCCGCTAATCCTAAGAAACTTCGAATTTCCGCTACAGACTTCGGCGATTTCCAATTTAACACAGCTTCGATTTTCCGAGGGTCTACCCTAATCCCCTCGGCGGAAACTACATGCCCTAGAAAAGTCACCTCCTTCAGCCAGAACTCACACTTACTGAACTTTACGTACAGCTGCTTTTCCTTCAGAATTTGCAACACAACTCGGAGATGTGCATTATTCTCCTCCTCAGACTTGGAATAAACCAATATATCGTCAATAAACACTACGACGAAACGATCAAGGTATGGCTGAAACACCCGATTCATCATATCCATAAATGCTGCTGGCGCGTTCGTCAAACTGAACGGCATTACCAAAAACTCATAATGACCGTACCGAGTCTGAAACGCCGTCTTATGAATATCTTCTTCTTTAACCCTTAATTGATGATATCCCGACCTTAAATCAATCTTAGAAAAGACCGAAGCTCCTTTGAGCTGGTCGAACAAATCGTCGATTCTCTGTAATGGGTACTTATTCTTAATCGTCAACTTATTCAGTTGACGATAGTCCATGCACATACATACGGATCCATCCTTCTTTTTCACGAATAGAACCGGCGCTCCCCATGGAGACACACTCGGTCGGATGAATCCTCGATCCAATAGCTCCTGAATCTGAGCTTTGAGCTCCACCAGCTCCTTCGGCGCCATTCGATAAGAGGCAATAGATACCGGAGCCGTACTCGGGAGTAGTTCTATTCCAAACTCCACCTCGCGATCCGGGGGTAATCCTGGCAACTCCTCCGGAAAGACGTCTACGAAATCCTTGACTGTTCGAACCTCATCGACAGTCACCTCTTTAGCATCCAAAGCATTAATAAAAGCTAAAAAGGCGTTACATCCCTTCCGAATCATCTTAACAGCTTTCAAGGCCAACACTACGTTGGACAAATAGTTCCTTCTTTCTCCTAACACAACCACCTCCCCGCCTTCCGGGGTACTTAACACCATGCGCTTAGACCCACAATCCAACTTAGCACGATGCTTTGACAACCAATCCATTCCTAGGATAAGATCGAACTCTCCGAATGGCAATTCCATTAAGTCTGCCGGAAACACTACCCCTTGAGTCTCTAAAGGTACATCCTTAAACAACTTGTCTACTACCCTAGATTGTCCTAGGGGACTAACTACAGTCATCTTCCTAGTAGTTGTTTCAGGATCTATACTTAAAGGTCTCAGATATCGAACATGCAACATAGGAGTGGGTTGACCCAATGTCAATCACAGTAAGAAAAGGGCTGTCAGCTATAAGAAACGTACCGGTTATGACATCCGGTGCGTCACCATCCTCCTGTTGACGAATTGCATAAACTAGACCCGGCTGCCTTGCATCTACATTACCGGCACCTCTACCAAGTGCTCCACGACCACGACCAGCCCCATTTCCTCCTCTACCTGCACCGCGACCCCTTGGTCCAGGCTGATCACCTCTCCTCACTTGATCAGCACCTCGGCCCGCTGGCTGCCCTTGATCCATCTGAGGACAGTCCTTAATCAGATGTTCTGTGGACCCACTTTTAAAGCATCCACCTGTTTTTATTCTGCACTCCCCATAATGCGTCCTCCCACATGTAGAACATGCTTGATTTTGACTTGTCGGAGCACGAACTGGCCCATCAGCCCTAGGCCTCTTCTGAAAATTCCCTGATGCTCTTGATGGCTCAAAACTCCTCTCATTCTTACCCCAATCCTTATCCCTTTCTTGTCTCTCAACCCGTTCCACTTTCTCAGCAATTTTAACCTTATCTACCAAAACAGCAAAAACCCTTTCTCGTTGCGGTGCTATCAGAACCCTTAACTCATTTCTCAGCCCATCCTCGAACCGAACACAACGTTCATACTCCGTTGCTACCATCCCTCGAGCGTAACGGCTCAAGCGCAGAAACTCGGCCTCATATTCAGCCACAAACTTACTTTCCTGTACCAAGTTCAGGAATGCCTTCCTTTGGGCATCTATATAGCTAGCCCCAACATACTTTCCCTGAAATGACTCCCTAAAGAAGTCCCAGTCAATTCGATCTACGGCAGTACCTTCTTTCACCGTGAGCCACCACTGGTAGGCCTCATCTCGGAGGAGAGACACGACCCCTTTCAACTTTTCCTCTACCGTGAAGTCTAAGTCATCCATTATGCGCTCAGTCACTTCCATCCAGTACTCAGCTATGTTAGGGGCTACCCTAGAAACTCCCCTAAACGCTTCTGCCCCATTGGCCTTAAGCCGCTCTGACACAGATTTCCAGGCTCCTGTGCCCATGCCTACTCCAGCAACTCTCTCCAGGACTCGCAACATCGCCTGGGATACAGCATCATCTCCGGTCGCCTGATCTCGTAACTCTCCCTCCACAGCTGGAGGATCCGGCAGTTCGTTACCTGACCCATGGCCAGACCCTACTGGCTCAGACAAGGTCATCCTACCCCTACCGCGTCCACGTGGCGGACGTCCTCGACCCCTTGTACTCATTCTTCCGATTTTCGTTTATCTGATTAAGAATTTTATGAATCATTATTTCTTTCCACTGATTTATCGCGAACAGTCTTATGATGAATAGTTTTAAGAAGTAGTTCTTTCGAATCCATACACAATACAGTTTCAAATTCATTCATTCAATCATCAATATTTATGAACTCGCGTTCATTATAGAGAAGTAGTGATGTTGTTGCTGTCGTTATTGTTTTCACTACCCAGTGGTATTTTCGTAATTTTATCCTATAGGGGTATTTTCGTAATTTTTCAAAATAAGGTCCTTGGTGATTTTGTGAAGTAAGGGTATTTTGGTAACTTTGCAATCCCGGGGGTATTTCGATAATTTTGAAATCCGGGGGTATTTCGATAATTTTAAAATCTGGGGGTATTTCGGTAATTTTGAAATCTGGGGGTATTTCGGTAATTTTGAAATTCGGGGGTATTTCGGTCATTTTGCAAAATAAAGGTAGTTTGGCAAATTTTTTTTTCAAACTTTGATGTTGTTTGTTGTTTTTTTTTGTTTTTTAAACAGGGGTACTTTTGGAAAAACTAATTTCATGGTCCGGGTTATTCTTGTAAACGTGAGATTTTCGGGTAAATTTTCGAAACATAGGTATTTTATAAGTCCATGGTTGGTTGGAAATTTTCACAAATCAAAAATGTTTTGAAAATTTTACAAAACCTTGGGATTTTTTTTTTCAAAAAGAAAATAGGGTGGTTGGTCCCTTTCGGGTTTTAGTCATAGGGTTTAGCCCATCTACAAGTCCTTGTAACTAGGGTGAATAGTCACTACGCACCAGGTAAGATTCTAGTGAAGAGGAGGTGAGTCGCTAGGACTGCTTAAGTACCAAGCTCTCCCTGAATCCACTCCTAGCCATGCGTATGCCCATTTCCACACCCTAACTCGGCTAAGGTGAACAGTCACTACACACCAGGTAGGATTCCAGCGAAGAGGAGGTGAGTCACTAGGACTACTTAAATACCAGGCTCTTCCGGGTCCTTCCTAGACATGCGTATGACGGTTACCACACCCTAGCCTTGCGGCTCGTTAACGGGTTTGTTCAGTGAAATTAAGCTTTATGAATTTTTAAGAAGTATTTTGTACTAAGCCTAAAGTCCATCAAGTTCTAATTCTAACTTAGTCTACGTCCCACTAGGCCCACTAAGCCCACATATATAAAGATCACACAATGGTTCGGAGTACTTACCTGGCGGACTTGGGCCGGAGACGCAGGTGCCATGCTGAGCTAACAGACCTATTAACCTTAAAAATATATATATATATTTTTCAAAAGCCCATTTTCAGAAAACGTTTTGAGCCAAAAACCCCAAAGCCGAGTTTTGAACCGGGCTCTGATACCAATTTGTAACACCCCAAACCCGGCCCAAACGCCACGACCGGATCTGGTATGTCACTAAGAAAATTTTGGACAACATGTCGTATTTTCAGAAAATATTTTTCTAAAGTTTATCCTTTTATTCGAAAAAAATAAATAGTTGATAGTTTAAATAAAATATGCCTTTATAAATTAAAAACCCAAATTTAAATACATGCATTAGTTCAATAAGAATTTAAATAACTAAAAGTAATTAAAGCCCAAAATAAAACAAAGTATAAACTAGTGGCCCATGGCCTTATTACAACGAGATTTAAAATCCATTAATTAAAAATATAAAATAATAACTTGAGTCTTTTTACTGGATCCAGATGTTCTTTTGCATGGCCACCTTGCACTCCTCTCCAGCCCGGTCCAATGCACTAAGTGCTACCTGAAATATTAATTAATTGGTTGAGTCGCGAGACTCAGTGTGCAACCCTCATGCACCATTAGATGTGGGCCTTAGCCCCAGAAAACAAAATAAACAGTTTAATATACATAATAAAAATTAATATGCAAGCCCAACCCAACTTCTAGGTTTCCATCCGCTACACGCCCCCGTACCAACCGTTCACACCATTAGGGATTTCTACAATCGCCCCACACCGCTACACACCATGATGGCAGTCTTGCTGCTCATCCACGTATGATGGCCGAAGCCCTTATAACATATAATGGCCGAAGCCCGTATAATATTTAATGGCCGAAGTTCGTGTAACAGTTCACAGCATTAGCCGCTACATCAGATCACGGTAAAAACCACTGCACATATAACGTATAACTTCCTCCTTTCATCAACCCAACCCATGTAATCACATACAAGCATTTTACTTATAACATTTAAACAGAATATTTACTAACCTGGGATCCGCTTTTACCCTCATTGGGCTTTCATCAATAAACCGAGATGTTGGCAATTATCAAAACATATATAAATCTTATGATCATGCATTTTATGATTAGTTCTAGATGGTGGGGAAGTATTACACACCTGTTATCGTGAAAATCTATTATCCTTAACGTAGAGCCTTATTTGTCGAATCACGAAAATCCCTAAGAAACGTCACCTCCCTACCTTCGACTTTTCCACCAAATCGGCTTTAATGGAATAGATTCATCTTCTAGGGATAAAGAGTATAATTGACAGGGCCTTGGAAATAATGATTTGGATTAGGAGCTTGATAAAAATAAAGGAATCATAGAAAAAGGAGAAATCCCGAAACTCACCGGATTAAAGAGGAGTATACGGCTTACGGTGCACCTTCGGGAAACAGAGATCTCACTTGTAGATTCGACTTTGAGAAGAGAAGAGGGGAAAGTAAACTGTGTTTGGAGAGTTGCGACAAATAAAAGGTTTTGAGAGAAAAGAAGAAGAAAGATTTGGCTAGGTGAGGAAGAAGAGAGAAAAATTGAAAGAAAGGATGATCACTTCGCTTATAGATTTCGGCAATACACTCCCCCTCCCAGAGTTGGATTTTCGGCCAACTCTGCTGTCATCTGATAGCTTTTATCTTTCTTGTTATCTTAATCCCTTATCTCCTCAAAAATAGCCCTTATCGTTCTCTTCCTTTATCTTTCTATTTATCAAAAAAATAAAAGAATTAAAATCCCTATTTTGTAGCTAGTATGCCGTCCACTCCTAGGGCTCCTAAGTGCCGAATTTTTGACCCAAAACTTGGGCTCTCAGTAGCCCTTACTTGGCCCAAACTCCTCCCCCCTTATGACGCCACCTTATGCCCACTTAAAGCTCCTCAAATCTTTGGGCCACAAGCCCAGCTTGTCACTTAATTAACTATCTACTTAAATTATGAGCTAACACCATTTATTAGCCACCTAACCCAAATTTTTAAAGCCCAAAATATCACTTAAATTACCCAGAACATTAATTTAAACCCTAATCCAAATATTTAATCAGGGCCTTAATTCAACCTCAAATTCTTAAATTACAAATTAATCAAGTACCACATATAAATGCACAGGCCTATATTGAGGATATTACACAGAAAGTTTTAAATTCTTTAAGAAGGGTTTCTAATGAAAGCATGGTTTTCAAAAAACTCTTCAATGTGACACGCCAAATTTGGGCCTAAGTTCTAGTTCGGATTTGGGATTACAAACTGCTGGTATGTTAAACACGGGTTTTTAAAACTATAACCACTGTTTTCAAAATATCACATATTCGCAAATGTTTGAATCAAACTTCCGCAACAATTAAGGTTTTGAAAGTAATAATGATTTTGCAAGAGAATGACTTTTAATAAACTACGTTTTGAAGATAAGCAAACAAAATATGAGGTTTTACATGGAAAAAAGCTTTAAATTCTTTAAGAAGGGTTTCTAATGAAAGCATGGTTTCCGAAAAACTCTTCAATGTGACACGCCAAATTTAGGCCTAACTTCTAGGCCGGGTTTGGGGTGTTACAAAGATCGAGAGATCCTACTAGGGTAACAACTCGTTGATTGAATAGGGAACCTAAAGCAACAGTTGGTTACGATTACCAAAGCGAGTTAGTCACCTATGCTTAAAACTGATTAAGTTTCCATAGCAAAATTTTGAAGTTTTTCTGTTTATCTTATTTTCTTTCTTTAGTTTTTAAAAACTCTTTCTTTGTGTGCTTAAGCTTGTGAAATACATGTGATTGGTTTGGAGCATATATATAAGTTGATTGTATTTACTATAAATTTGGCATGATAGTAGATGATTTTAAACTTTTTATTATTAGACTACTAAGTTCTATATATTACACTGTAAATAGGCATCAAGCAATTGAATGTACCGTATGGTATAAGAAATACAGGTAAACGAGAAAACTAGTATGTATGATAAATTGTTGAAATTGTAATTGATTGGGTGATTAAATTTGTGATTATTGAGATACCTAGGGATGATCTGTAACGCCTCGAATTTGGGCCTAGTAGATTTGGGCCTATTGGGTTGTAACGCCCCAAAAATCCTGAAACTTTAAATTTCTGTGCACTGAGGTTGGTATGTATGAATAGCACTTAGAATATTAATTTTAAGGTATTATCGGGATTATTTGCAGCCTTAGAGATAGGGGAGACCATAGGAAAAAATTATTTTTCTTGTTTCAGTTGACCCTAGCCTCAGGCATTAGGCCTCTTAAGCAGATTAAGAGAAAATAGGACACAAATGGGCTTGTGGTCCAATGGCAAGTAGCGTCACTTAGGAGCTATGAGGTGGTGTGGTTGTAAGCTGACGAGGTCCAAGGTTTGAGTAGTGGTAAGGTGTTTTTAGAGTGTTATTTTGCATAGTGGACTGCCAGAGTTGTGGGGAATTAGAACTCTTTCGTTGGAGTGTTTGACTTGGTCTTGTGAGCTGATAGAGGAGGAAATTTCAGATGAGATGGAGGGATTATCAGAGAGAAAAGTTAGGAGATGAGGAGTGTGGAAGTGATGGTGCCGAATGGGACTCTGGGGGAAGGGCATTTCGGCTATTGGCTAAATGTAACACCCCAAACCCAGCCTAGAAGTTAGGCCCGAGTCTGGAATGTCACATTAAAGGAACACTTCAAAACGATTTTACTAATTAACCATTTAAGGCCTAAAAGCCCAAAACCCTTGTATCTTGTTAAGTTAAGATGAATTCATATGTTTATTTCGAAAACCATGTTAACTTTAGAAATTTTATTTAAGTTTATTAACTGGATAGTTGAAACAATAATAATAAAACCCAAAATCTAAAGTCAATTACGAGATACATGGCCTTATTACAATTTAATGAAAAACAAAGTATTTAAAATAAATTCATTTGAACAGATTGAGAACATCTGATCAGCTTGTAGTGTGGCCATCTCCGAGTCCTCTCCCACGCCGAGCTGTCTATTCAGGATCGCCTGAAACATTAAATAAAATGTGTGAGTTTCAAAACTCGGTATGTACAACCCTTGGCAAACAAATCACATACAAATATTCACATTGGGCCTAAGCCCTATCAAAATCGGTGGTCCTAGGCCTTAGCCCATAATGACCTCATATCATATCATAATCGTATCATATACCAACAAGATAATGCAAAACCCTTCCCAAAAAATCCATCCACTACAAACACCATTTCCCTTCCACCCATTACACACCTATGGGGATTTCTAAATCAACCCACCCATCCTCTACACACCAAAGGTAGCACTCACATCGGCACTACTCAACGTTGCAGCAAAGCTGCTGATCATATAATGGGCTTAAAGCCTCTGGTGGATCCATGGTCGTCAAGCGACCATGTGATCCTTAAATCTCCCTCCGTACCATAATTCCCACCCATATGCATCCTAAGCAGAATATCATATGAATGCATCAAACACATGAGTAACATCCACAAACTCATATTCGTCACATATGGGTATTTTCGTCATTTCACTACCCAGGGTATTTTCGTAATTCCATCCTACAGGGGTATTTTGGTAATTTGCAAGATAGGGGTATCTCGGTAATTTTGCAATATAGGGGTATCTCAGTAATTTTACAAAACAGGGGTGTTTTGGTTATTTGCAAAACATGGGTATTCTGGTACTTTTGCAAAAAAAAGGGTATTTTAGTAATTTTACAAATCTAAGGGTTTTTGGTCCCTCTCGGGTTTTAGTTATGAACTTTGGCCCATCAACAAGTCCTCGCAGCTAAAGTGAACAGACACTACGCACCAGGTAGGATTCCAGAGAAGAGGAGGTGGGCCGCTAGGGCTGCTTAAGTACCAAGCTCTCCCTAGATCCAATCTTAGACATGCGTATGTCCGTTGCCACACCCTAACCCAGCGACTTGTTCACAGATATGTTTAATTAGATTAAGTCTTATGAAATTTAAGAGTTGTTCAAACTAGGCCTAAAGTCCATTAACCCTAACGTACTTGTCTACGTCCCCATAAAGCCCATCAAGCCCATTTCATGTCATATAGCCCATTGGGCTCAATTACAATCTAATCATACAATCGTTCATGCCAAATCATTAATCATGCTCACATATCAACCATTATCATTTTGGGCCCACAAGTTCGGCAAGCCCATTTAGCAACTTTCAGCTTTTCGACTTTTCGGTGTTGCCGATATCGTGTGTATAGTGTTTGTACACAACTGGTAACCTCGCGTGCTGCAAACCCTTTAGTCACGAACCTACAATCAACATTACTAGCGATTAACCAAAGCTTTAACACATACTTATCAAAAACTGAAACCTCACCGTACTCTTATCGTGTGCCTCACGTTCTAGTAGCCCTTCCGTTGCTACTATTTGCGACTATCCTCTAGATCTGTACCCAAACACCTATATCATCAAAACCAAGTGACCCATATTGCATATAAGTCATCCCTATGAGCCACATTAGATTCTGCCATTTACTAAACCATGACTGAGTCGAGAACACTTACCACCTTGTTAGCAATCCTTACATACCACGCTTGCGATTGTTGAGCCTTACCCTTGTTAATACAAAGTTAACGATAAGGAGGGGTTAGATAGCCCTTCGGCTTTTAACAAAACTCACTAAAAAGATAAACTAAGCACTTACGAAAATCCTCCTTCAATCCTGCAGCTTAAATTCGGCTTTTGAGATTAATATGGTGATAGAGGCAATTCGGCACCACTAGGGAAAGGAAGAGGAGAAGTGATCGGCTAGAACTAAAAGTGAACAAGAAAAGGGATTTAAGAAAAAAAGGTATGGGGCATTCGGCTAGAGAGGAAACTGAAATTTCGGCAAAGGTGTGATGGGGTTTTTTCCGGTAATTGGAAGAATTCGGCTAAGAGGGAGAAAATAAAATTCCAAGAACCTCACAAAGGGAGTCGGCACCCTCCTCTTATAGCCAAATTCTTCCAATTGCCGGAAAAAAACCCATCATCCCTTGATCGAAATTTCGGTTTCCTCTCTAGTCGAATTCCCCATACCTTTTCTTCTTAAATCCATTTTTCTTGTTCACCTTTAGTTTTAGCCGATCACTTCTCCTCTTCCTCTCTTTAGTGGTGCCGAATTGCCTCTGTCACCATACTAATCTCAAAAGCCGAATTTAAGCTGCAGGATCAAAGGAGGATTTTGGTAAGTGCTTAGTTGATCTTTTTAGTGAGTTTTGTTAAAAGTCGAAGGGCTATCTAACGCCTCCTTATCGTTAACTTTGTATTAACAAGGGTAAGGCTCAACAATCACAAGCGTGGTAGGTAAGGGTCGTTAGCAAGGTGGTAAGTGTTCTTGACTCAGTTATGGTTTAGTGGATAGCCGAATGTAATATGGCTTATAGGGGTGACTTATGTGAAATACGAGTCACTTGATTTTAACGATATATGTTTGGGTGCAGATCTAGAGAATATTCGCAAATAGTAGTAAAGGAAGGGCTACTAGAACGTGTGGCACACGGTAAGGGTACGGTGAGGTTTCGGTGTTTGATAAGTATGCGTTAAGCCTTGGTTAATCACTAGTGATGTCGATTGTAGGTTCGTGATTAAGGGGTTTGCAGCACGCGAGGTTACCAGGTGTGTACAAACACTATGCACACACGAAATCGGTAATCCCGAAAAGTCGAAAAGCCGAAAGTGGCTAAATGGGCCCGGTGGGCCCTGAGGCTAAGTTTGATGAAATGGATTAATTTGATTATATGAATTGGGTTAGGCATGCATGATACATGATCTGAATTTGTTTTGGGCCTAATGGGTCATATGACTGAGATTTGGGCCTAGTGGGCCGTAAAATTGTGATGTGGCCATTTTGGGTTATATGAACGTGAGATGGGTTGATGGGCTTTATGGGGACGTAGACAAGTATGCTAGGGTTAATGGACTTTAGGCCTAGTTTGAACAACTTTTAAATCGCATGTCCGTGAACAAGTTGTTTGGTTAGAGTGTGGCAACGGACATATGCTTGGTACTTAAGCGGTCCTAGTGGCCCACCTCCTCTTCTCTGGAATCCTACCTGGTGCATAGTGTCTGTTCACTTTGACCGTAAGGACTTGTTAATGGGCCAAAGTTCATAACTAAAACCCGAGAGGGACCAAAATACCCTGATTTGTAAATTACCAAAATACCCTGATTCGTAAATTACCAAAATACCCTTAAATTTGTAAATTACCAAAATACCCTTATTTGAAAATACCCAAAATACCCTTAGATTTGCAAAATCACTAAAATAGCCAAATTGTGTAATTACCAGAATACCCTTGATTTGCAGAATTACCAAAACATCCCTGATTTACAAAATCTCCAAAATATCTCTATTTTCAACATTACCTGAATACCCCTATGGAGTAGATTTACGAAAATACCCTTGGGTTGTGAAATGATAAGAATACCCCTATGTGATGAATATGAGTTTTGTAGATGTTACTTATGTGCATGTTGCATTCATACGATATTCTTTAAGATGCATATGGGTGGGAATTATGGTACGGAGGAAGATTTGAGGGTCGCATAGTCGCTTAACGACCATGGATCCATCGGTGGCTTTAAGCCCATTATATGATTAGTAGCCTTACTGCAACGTTGAGTAGTGCCGCTGTGAGTGCTACCTGTGGTGTGTAAAGGATGGGTGGGTCGATTTAGAAATCACCACAAGTGTGTAGGGTTGGAAGGGAAATGGTGTGTAGCAGATGGATTTTTTTTTTGGGAGGGTTTTGCATTACCTTGATTTGCATATGATGTGATATGATATGATACGATATTAGGTCATTGTGGGCTAAGGCCCAAGACCACTGATTTTGATAGGGCTTAGGCCCAATGTATGTTTGTATGTTGATATGATTGCCAAGGGTCATACACACTGAGTTTTAATTACTTATTTTCGTTGGATGTAATAAGGCCTTGTACTTCGATTTGACTTTAGATTTTGGGTTTTGTTGTTTCAACTGTTTACTTAATTCTTAAACCTAAGTAAATTTCCTACATTTAAACTTGGTTTTCGAAATACTTAAAATTATAAAATGGGTTTTTCTTTATTACTTAACAAGACTCAAGGATTTTGGGCTTTTGGGCCTAAAATTTTTAATTAGCAAAATCGTTTGAATTATGCCTTTGATGTGACACGCCGGATTTGGGCCTAACTACGAGGTCGGGTTTGGGGTGTTACATGATCTAAGGCATTGTTGGTGTACACCCAGAGCGAAAAAGCTAACCTTATTTATTTCATCCTTAGTACTTATATTTGAGCTAGAAAACACTTCTTGGCGAGCCTTCATGCAAAATCTGAGCCAAAAACATTAATTTGGATTTACCCTTTTTCCTTAGTCCTAAACTACACGACTATAGACATCTGGCCATACGCATTGAGGGTTAAGTAGATACATCAGGCGAAATTTTGTAAAAATAGAGTGAAATAGGAAAGATCAATGTGATAGAGTAATTATAGGTTAGCAATATGTGCAGCAAAAAAAAATCAAAAAGAAAATTAAAAAACAAGTAGTAAAAGTTCTCGAAAGTAAAAGCATTCATGAATGAGAAATGTATTGAAAAAGAAGAAAGAAAAGTGACATAGTCATCGTAGAGAGACTCGTTCACTAAGCGTACGCAAACTCGTAAGCTAGCCATAGATGTTGTATTATGCTGTGATTTCCTATGGAGAAATAAAGAATGTGAGAGGAGTAAAAATAAAGCGGTGAGCGGGTAAGGATCACTAAGGGGGTAGAATAAGGAACAATACGACGTACGAAACTATTTTTGTGCTTGAAACTATTTGACACTTACTATTCTTGAATTCTATACCTATCCTAAGCCTTAAAATGTTACAAGTCGAAAAGCCCTATGTGGTCTAGGTAGACTTATTTACGAATTGACATCATACTAAATAATTACATTTACGACTATTTGTATTCTACTAGGATAATCAAAGTACTTATTTATGGATCCCTACATTTGAAACCCTTAATGTTTGTATGCTTTATAATATACTAAACTTAGGTGTTTGATATCAAAAGTGGTAAGTCAGCTACATTTGAAACTCTTTCTTTATGTTTAGTCATAAGATAATTTTTTAAAAGTACTATTTAGCTATATTTTTGTTTAGTTTAGGATTAATTTAGTGCTTGCCTCCCTTGGGTACAATCTTTGGAGTACTCGTTACTTCGTTGTAACTATATTACAACTTGAATCGTATACTTGTATACATTACCTATTCAAAATATTTTGTGCAGGATTCTTACTCTGGACGTTGGTATGTCTGGAGGCTGTCAAGTTGTTGGCACCATTGTCGGGGAGGTAATGTCACTAGATTGATTTTAATTTATTGCAGTTAATAGAATAATTAGGAAATTCCTAAATTATAGATATGATTTTATTTTATTATTTTTGCTAACTTCTTTATTTTCTTTTTGGGTTTAGTGTATAACTCATAGTATAGGAATATCTGTAAAGCCAACTGTAGATCCAGAAAGAATAATTCATAGGAATCATCGACAACAACAACAGAAGATAGAAAACCAACCACATGCTGTAGGCAAATTACCACCATGAGACAACCCGCTGTTCGATGAGGTTAACAATAATAACCCAGAAGATCTACCACTAACACCATAGCTACCCGCAAACATACCTTTGGCACACAATGAGAGAACCTTTAGGGAGTATGTGTTGCCAAATTTGGATATGGTTCAAGGAAGTATAATGAGGCCAACCATTACTGCCAATAATTTTGAAATCAAACTAGCAATAGTCCAGAACAATTTGTAGTTTAGAGGCATGATGGTAGAGTACCCAAATCAACATTTGAAACGGTTTTTTCAGCTTTGTGATACTTTTAAATATAACGGGGTCACTAGTGATGCTATTTATCTTTGGTTGTTCCCCTTCTCCTTAATAGATAACGCTTTCTCTTGGTTAGACTCGCAGGCACTAGGGTCAATCACCATATGGGATGAACTCGCAGGAAAATTCTTACAGAAGTTCTTCCTTATCAACAAAATGGTCCAACTAAGGAGGGATATTACAACATTTAAAAAATTGGAAGGAGAAAGCTTTCACAAAGTTTAGGAGCATTTTAAAACACTAATTCAGATATGTCCACACCAAGGACTACTTGAGTGGTTAAGACTGTAGATGTTTTATAATGGGTTGGATGGACACAAACGATTAAGAATAGATGGAGCCACAAGAGGAGCCGTAATGAATAGAACATACGATGATGCACATGAAATAATAGAGAGTATATCAATGAATTCCTGCCAATGGCCAACAAAATGTTACACATATGGCCAGAAGCTGAGGATGAGAGATACAACAGATAGTAGATAGGTTAAAATAGAATCCTCATCCAGTGCGTCATCTATATATGGAGGAAACAAACCTCTCTGCCATTATGTCAATAATCCTATCAAGGATGTGAAATACAAAGGGAATAGAGGTGGAAATCCCTATTCAAATACTTATAATCCAAGATGGAGAGATCACCCAAACCTGAGATGGGACGGAAACCAGGGAGGAGGTAATAATTCTAACAAAGTTACAAATGGTAATTATCAACCTACTTATCTATAAAAACCTCAGGAAAGGGCAAACTCGAATGACCATATTGTATGTTGTCAATGCCTAGATGAAATTGAGGGCGAGATGCTATCAATGGGAACAGAAGTGAAATAGGTATAGTCTGAGTGTACCAATATGATGAAAACATTGACTAAACTAGAATATTAGATGGGTCAATTAATGAGAATGATGTGAGATATTAAAAGGAAAATTGGCATAAGAATCCCGAGTAACACAGAAGATAATCCTTAGAGAGAGGGAAAGGAGCATGTGAAGGTAATAGTGTTTAGCTCTATTAAAGTACTAAGTAGCCCAGAAAAACTTCCTCAAGAGGAAAAGGAAAAAGATTTTGAAGATCTTCTAGAAAATTTTTAAAGAGCTGATGTTGAACCAGAATCTGAAAAGGTAGCCAAACCAGTAGTTGAGCCGAAAGATAAGTCCATTGAAGAACTTGTAATGAGAGGATACCATTCCCTTCACAGTTGGAAGAAAAGCGAAGAAGGGATGAGGTTCCTAAGTACGCCAAATATTTGCAAGATATCATGTCTAGGCATACGAAAGTAAAAACAAGATAGCAAGTTAACATAAGCACCTCATGTATTGTGGTTATTTCAAAATACATTCCCCATAAACTAAAAGACTCGAGGAGTTTTACAATACTTATAGAAATAGGGGACATCCATTTTAGTAAGGCTCTATGTGATCTAAGAGCAAACATTAACTTAATGCCCTTATCTATTTATGAAAAGCTCGGGTTAGGGGATCTTAAAAATACAAAAATCACACTACAATTAACCGATAGGTCTTCAGTACAACCGAAGGGAGTACTTGAAGATGTATTAGTTAAAGTGAGGAACTTTATAATCCCAGTTGAATTTGTAATTTTAGACTTTAAAGAAGACCATGGATTACCCATTCTGCTGGGTGGGCCATTCTTAGCGACATCGCGATCCACCCATTGAACTAGAAAATAATGAATTAACAATGAAGATCAAGGGTGAGGCAAAAACGTTTAAATGTGGTTACCAATAGAATGAGGAAAATAGGGAAAATTTAGGAAAGCCCTGTTACAAAATAATTATTCAAAAACCTAACTACCTTGAGCCAGGGAAAGTGTTCTCTATGATTAATACAAGTCGGACGAACAAGTTCTGAGAATGGGATAAGTGAAGGAAGGTAGAATGGCACGATGGGCGTTGGACGAACACTAATAGAACCGAAAAAGTGTCCTTGGATACATTAAGTGAGCTGATGGATGAATTCGGCAGCAAGACTTGATAATTTAAAATTGAAATGTTAATTTTATGTATATTATTGTATATTTAACTAATTTCTTAGTTTAGACTGTAAACTTTATTACCATTATGTTTTATAGGAACCGAGAAAACTTTAGTAAAGGAAATTGGCCTCATAATATAGTCAGTGTCGTAACATGGAACTCCTATAGCAAAGGATCGAGAAAATCATCTCGATGTCATGATACAGTACCTTCGTGTCGCGACACAGGCGACAGTCTACCCAGGTTTCCAAGACTTCAGAGTGTGTTGCGACATCGCTGTAATTTTCTGCAAGGTTGACCCAACCCAATTTTTAGCTTTAAAACACCATTTTAAAAACCTAAAAACTAAGACTAAGCCTCTTTTAACAACTAAACTCTCCCAAATTGTTTAAATTTTCTTAAAACCTTTTAAACCCTAAACCCCTTTGTAACAACCTAATTTTAGGGCTAGTCAAAACAGTGGTTTCGAAACCACTAATTCGAGGTCGGAGAAATTATTTTTAATATTATTTTATATGTTATAGCCTGATTATATGAGTTCATGAAAATTTTATTGAATTAATTTTAGTCATTGCATGCTTAATTTTGAAAAAGGACTAAATCGCATAAAGTGCGAAAGTTTTGTTCTACAAGTGAAAGGTGTCAAATAGCTATAGAACCTTAAATTGGAGGTCTTTAATGTGCAATTAGGCCCTTAAGAAAGTCTTGGCCGGCCATAGGGGACAAGAAAATGCAAATTGGTCAAAGTTGGTGGAATTAGGTGACTTAATTGATGAAATAAAATTAAATAAAGAGAAAAAAGACATCATCTTTCATCTTCATCCTCTCCACCAATAATATCAACAAAACAGGGGTTTTGGAAGCTTGAAATTTTCATCAACTCACAACCCTTGCAAGTAAGTGATTTTAATGGTCATTCTTGATAATTTTTGAACTTTTGGGACCCTTGTAGCATAATCTAGCTAATGAGGGGACTATTTTGCAAAATGGTTGAGAGCCTAGGGTTTTACCATGTGAGTCTTCATGTTCTTTTGCTAAAATTTTATGGAAGAAAACGAATCTTGGTTGTTAAATAAACAACTTTTGTGAAAGGATTTTTAAAGAAAACACCTAAAAGGATCATTTTGTAAAAGTTATAAAATGGGTAGTAAATGTGAGGAATAATTGGAATTGTGAGTTGCTATAAGCTTAAAATAGATTTGGCTAGGCTTGGTTAATGAGGAAATTTGATGAAAATCATTTTACGAGCCTAGGGACAAAATCGTAATTTTGTGAAAGTCTAAGGGCAAAACGATAATTTTCCAAAGTAGGAACTTTGGAATGTCTTGATTAATGTGGTGATTAAATGAGTGAATTTTATCATTTTAGATCAAGAAAAACAGAGTCCGGACTTAGACTGGGGGAAACCAAGATAGTGGACTAAATCGAACTAGTCGCCCATATTTTGTATACCGAGATAAGTTGTACGTAAATAATACAACGTTATTATATTTATGCTTTAAACAATTGATATTACATAAAATGTTTTATTATTGCTATGAATATGCATGACGAAAGTTGATGTGATATACTCCCGGTTGAACCTTAGGAATAGATTGGATATCCAAGCCTTGACATTTGAGCGATATGTGCGCTATGTAAGACCATGTCTAGGAAATCGCATCGCCCACAATATGAAAGCCAGTGTAAGACCATGTCTAGGACATGGCATTGGCTTTTTACCTCTTGTGTGAGGCTTGTTGGGTATCTTTTGGTATTCCAACTGGTTCAATGGGTAATTTAGAGCTTGTGTTAAAAGTGAGAAAAGTTACAACTATGTTGTAAGTGATACAGGTACCTACATGAAAATTTATGAGAAATGAGCTCGAATTATGTTGTATGATTAGTAAGGGTGAAAATGAGTAAGTTATGCTTTTAATCATTTGAGAATTTTGTGCAAGTTTATAAGATGATACGAGTAGGATAATGCATGGAAATTTTTGTTAATTATTTACATGCGACTTACTAAGCTTTATGCTTACTCCCTCTCTTTTCCATTTTCTTATAGTACCGCCAAGTTAGCTCAGGAATTAAAAAATATTGGAGGCATCGATCATACTATCAATCTGAATATTTGGTATAGTTAGATTTACCATTTTGAGTATGGCATGTATAGGACTTGGTCTTTGTCAAGTGTCATATGGTTTTGGCCAAATGTGTTGGCTTGTCTTGAAGATTGATTCATTTTGTATAAGACCATGGATGATGGCCATTACTTATTATTTATATATGAAAATGATGATTTTTTTTTATGGATGTGCAAATTGCATGGTTGAGTATTTGGTATATTAATGCATGATTGAGTAGGTTATTTGATGTGGCTTATGTTGGAGAAAGTAAGGGTGGCAAAAAGGGCTTGGAAAATAGCCTTGTTTTTGTCCACACGGGTAGACACACGGATGTGTGTCTAGGCTATGTGTGACAACGGTCTACCCTACGTGCGTGTAGTTTGGCTGTGTGTCCCCTTGCACCCTAAGTTGGCAAAACAGAATGCCCAGTAGTAACCACACGAGCTGAGGCACGACCGTGTGCAGGATACGGCCATAGGACATGGGCATGTGCCTAGGCCGTGCGAAGTCTGCATTTGAATTTAGGAATTTAATTCGCCACACGGTCTAAGGACACGGGCTTGTGCCTTGACCGTGTGACCTTACTGGGTTGATGACGTCAGAAACAGAATGTCAAGGTTTTTGCACACGAGCCAAGACACGGGCGTGTCATGGTTGTAACAGCCTGATTTGGACCCTAGTCAGAATAGTGGTTTCAAGACCATAAATTCGAAGTCAGAAAAATGTTTTAATATTATTTTTTATGTTTATAATATGTGAATTAGCATGTGTGAAAGTTTCATACAAAAAGTTTTATTGTTTGTGTGTTTAATTTGAGAAAAAGACTTAATCGCATAAAATGCAAAAGCTGTGTGTTGATTGTTAATGTGCTTAATTGAGTTGGCTTTTAAATGTAGTGGCCTTATGAGGCAATTAAGCCATTATATAGTTAGTGGATGGTTAATGGATAATTATAACCAACCATAATGTATGTTATAATGTTTAATAATATGGTTAAATATGTAACTTGATAAATAATATATATGTTATAATAAAACAAAGCCATTTTCTCTTTTTATCACCATCCATAGTTGAATGTTAAGAAGAAAAAGAGAGGTTTTATGTTCATTTAGGTTTCGGCAAGCTCAAGCTTCAATTGGTATGTAACTTTAGCTCGGTTTTTGATAATTTTTACGTTTTTGTGATTGTTGCTTCATATTCTTTCAAACCCATGCTTTAATTTTGTGAATTGATGGTGATTTTGAGATATGCCATTGATGAATGCTTGAGCATTTAGATAGTTGATGATGGAATATGAAAGATAGGTTAAAGATTAACATATTTTGTCTTTGAATTTTTAGTGAAATTAAGTATTTTAGGCTTAATTGTGAAAATAAGAAATTGGAGGACTAAAATGTGAAATAAATGAAATATGTGGACTTGTATGAACACAACGAAAATTTGGCTAGGCATGTGTGAAATGAAATTATGTGTATTTGATGATTTTATGAAATAGGGACTAAAGAGTTGAAATGTGAAAATGTGAGGGCTATTTTGTAAAATGCCCTAAATATGTGTGTTTGGACTAAATTGAATGAATTGGTGATTAAATGAGTTAAATTTGAATATGTATAGACCAAGAAAGGAGAATTCAGATCGAGATCGAGGCAAAGACAAAGTACTTGACTGATCGGCTAGTTTCGGTATTTCAACGTTCGAGGTAAGTTCAGATATAGTACAAGTTGTTAATTTATTATCTATGTGATGGGAATTGAATGATAGATATTGAATTAGAAATGTAATATATGAGATTGAGAAATGAGGCACTAAGTGTGCGAAAATGAATTGAGACAGAGTTGAATGGCACTGTGTGTACGAAGTAATGGAAGCTTCTACTTTTCTGATTGGCATTGTGTGTGCGATACCAAATTAAGTTCAGTTTTGTATCGAAGCACAAAGTGTGCGATGTTAATTAAGCTTTGGCTATAATTTGGGCACTAAGTGTGCAATTGAATAGAAAAGATATCGAGCAGTGAATGAGATATGGTATCGAGCATCGAATAGCAAGTACGTTTGTTAACTAAGTGTTGGCAAAGGTATGTTTGAACCTATGTGGTTGATATTATAGTTTTAAAGATTGAATGAATGTATATTTGAGCATATGGTTGAGGATGATAATGTGCTTAATTGTGTATCTATCTATGTGATGGTTTAATTATATATATTGGTGTTGCATTATTGAGTGATATGTATTATATTATGAACTTACTAAGCTTTGAAAGCTTATTGTGTTATTTGTTTCTCTGTTTTACAGTGTCTGTAAAGCTAGCTCGAATCCGGGAATCGTCAGCATCTCCAGCACACTATCGACTATCTAATTCGATATTTTTGAAAGATGTACATATTTGGTATATGGCATGTATAGGCTAGAAGTTATGGTATGTTTTGGTAATGTTGGACCTTTCCATGTGATATGGCTAGATGGTTAAATGTTGATGGTGAATATATGTGGGCTACGAAATTGATGAATGAATTATGAAATAGTGAGAATGGAAATGGTATGTTTTATACTTGAATTGGGTGATGAGAATGACGGATAAAATATGAACTTATGGTATGAATTGCTTAATGCTTGTTTTATATGTATGGAGGAATACATTTGATACTTTGGATGGACTTATTTGTGATGATATTGAGTATAGAAATAAATGACATTGATGATGATTATTTGATGCATATAATGGTATGTTTTGGTTGCCAATTGGGGTATAAATGCATGAGATTTGAAGCTTGTAGGTGATTTCAAAGTGTGGATGGCTTTTTGGCCTTGAAAATGGCCTATAACTGCCTACACAGTTGAGCACAAAGACGTGTGGCTCGACCGTGTCATTTGAGGTTGTGTTATAAAACAAGTCAGACTCGACCACGGGCAAGACACACGGGCGTGTGACTGGCCGTGTGGATCAAGTCAGTAGCGACCACGGGCAAGACACACGGGCGTGTGACTGGCCGTGTGGTGCAAGTCAGTTTCGACCACGGGTGAGGCACACGGGCATGTCTCAGGCCGTGTGAACAAGTCAGTATGTATTCCCTGTTTTTCCATGACTTGGATGCATAGGCGTGTCTGAGGTCGTGTGAGGCACACGGCCTACCCACACGGGAGTGTGACCTCTATAACTTAGAAAAATGTTTAAATTTTGAAAATTTTCGTATGTGTCTGGTTTAGTCCCGACCCCCTTCTAGCATGTGATTAAGGTCTCGTAGACCTCATTAAGGGACTCATTGAATATGAACTATTATGTTTAGATGTGAAATGATATGGAATGTTCGGAAATGATTAGTAATGCATATTATGCCTAGTCCAGCGACAGTTACAAGTTAGGGGTGTTACAATGGCCGTGTGAGGGACACGGGCCATGGATGCAGGCGTGTGCCAGGCCATGTGAAAACCCATGTAGGTTCAAATTGAGAAATAAATCCACACGGACATGGGACATGAGTGTGTCCATATATGCTTAAGCCGTGTAAGTTACACGGTCCTTCAACATTGCCATGTTATCATGTCACACAGGCGTGTGCCGCTGTTTTTAGTGACAATGTCCAAAGTTTTCTAAAGAACTTGGTTTGGTCCCGAACCGTTTCCAAAGTGTGTTTTAGGCCTCTTAGGCCCATATTAAAGGATTTTAAGACAAAGTTTGAAAAGTTTTAAATTTGAATGAAACCTCATAACCCAGAATTGTTTGCATGCATGTTTTTAAGAAATGTAACACCTCGAACCCTGTACCTGCGTCGGATACGGGTAAGGGGTGTTACACCCTTTTTAAATTTGTATAATCGGTTTGTGGAAAATTCCCTCTTCTTTCAAGCTAATTTGGTGCAAGAGAAAACAAATCAAAGGAACGACAATGAGCGAGCTTTTCAAGGAAATCTGAACAAATTATACAAGGTTAATAGTTCCAATACTATTCCATTGTTTGTGAAATGCATTGCTTAAATTTATTAATTTCTCTGAAGTTTTAATATCGAATATGCCCCCTAGGAAGAGTAGGAAAACTAACGTGCAAGAGCCACCGACAGTTTTGAATCCCTTAAAAATTTGGAAACAAAATGCCAAGTATTTTCTCGAACTGGAAGGCAAAACTTTTATTCAGGAAAGGGGATTCGAACCATCGATGGTTCTTTGCAATGAAATTGGTCTTTAGTATGGTATCATAAATGGGAACGTTTCTGTTCGATCACAAAAGAAAGTGTTGTTATCCCACTCATCCAGGAATTTTATGCTGCTGTTAAGGATAAGGAAACCTAGAGGCCACATGGAGTCCTGTGGAAAATGGTAACAATAAGAGGGAAGGATGTGCCATTTCCCCGAAAAAATTTTGTAAATATTATGATACTCCATATTATGAGAATGACTATTTATAAAATTTTGATCTAACAGAATTTAAAGATGTTGATATGGAAATCATTGTTAGGTATCTAACTGAAAATCGAGGTGAATGGAATCTCCGACCATATACAAGACTACTGACCAACTTTAATCATGCTATCATGTTTCCAATAGCTAAAATGTGGATGCAATTTATTTTCACTAGAATCACACCTACTCTTAACATTTCTAATGTCAATACATTCCGAGCTATTCTAATAAATGGTATTTTACAAAGAAAACATGTATGTATAGGGCAATGGATCCATCAAAGTATGAAGCATTACGTTAGTGGCTAGAAGGTTGGGATTTTCTTCTTCCATATCGTGACGACACTTTGCAAAAGTGCAGAGGTTCTTATGGAAGAGAACGAGCAATTCATACACCCAACAAAGAGTTTAATCGGTGATTCTATGTCGGTTATTCTATGTACATCCAGTATCTGGAAGTCAATCAAAAATAGATTATAGAATGGAACTAGAGGAGAATAGCAAAGATGGATGTCCCGCTCTCGTTCAAAAGAAAATAAAAGAAAAGATGACACCGCAAAGAAAAACGGTTGAGAGCAGTGAAGTAAAAATAGAAAAAATGATATGATGGATACAAGAAACAAGTCTGATCCTTTAAGAATTCGCACGATGGAACAACATGAGAGTCCCTAATTATCTGCTTGACATACTTGATTTGATGCAAACTTATTGTGCAAAAAAAAGAACAAAAGAGTGAAGAGGGAACTAAAAATGGAGAGGAAAGAGAAGAGGCAGATGAGATAGCCTCTAAAGAGGAGGAGGAAGATTGAATTGAGCATTTTATTTTGAGAGATTGTAATTAATAGTTTTAGGAATAGGACTAGCAATAGATTTTATATTTGTTTTGTTTTGAAGTTCTCTATGTAGGAACCCCACATGGAAGAAGCACAACAAATTTGAACTCCTAACGATCAAAGGACGAGGTACCCACCAATAGCCTACTGAATTACCCTGATCAATCGAGTAAATTCTTCCCTTATCTTTTCAGGGCTACACATTGAGGACAATGTGTTTTCTAAAGTGTGTGTGGGGGGTAACTTAGAAAAATTTGTTTCAATTTTTATGTGTTTCTTTTAGTTTGTATTGTCAATTGTGTGCTTGAGCTTGTAGAAATGCAAGTGATTGGTTAGGTGTAACAGCCTGATTTTGGGCTTAGTCGGAACAGTGGTTTTGGGACCACAAATTCGACATAAGAAAATTTACTTTTATTATATTTTTATGGCCTACGATTTCACGAAATGATTTTGTGAAAATTTTGTTCGAAAATTTTGACGTTTGGGCACTCAATTTAGTCAAAAGGACTAAATTGTAAAAAGTGCAAAAGTTGAGTTCTACATGCTAGAGGTGTCCAATTGTTATGAAATTTTAAATTGGAGGTCCTTATATGGTAATATAGACCATTTTTAAAATTGGTGGACAAAAATGGACATGGTTAGGCATGTTTCCAAAGTTTTTCATTAAAGGCATTTTGGTCATTTAGTTATTAAAATGAATTAAAAACAAAATTAAAAGCCAATTTTTGTCCATCTTCAACCCCTTGGCCGAAACTTGCATGGAGAAACCATGTCTAGGGTTTTTCAAGCTTCCAAGCTCGATTGTAAGTCCGTTCTAGCCCTATTTTTAATGATTTTTACGTTTTTAAAATCCTCATAACATGATCTATCTATTTCTGCCACTAATTTGAGATATGGTTAAAGTCTAGGGTTTTGACCCATGATGAAAATGTGTGTATTTTTTATGTTTAATGCTAGAAAATGCATGTTTATGGTTAGAGAGATGACTTTTACTAAGTGATTTTCGGTGAAAATTCCTAAAAGGACTAATTTGTAAAAGTTATAAAATGTCATAAAAGTGTGTTTTAATGGAAATTGTGGGCTTTTATAGTGATGAAAATGGTTCGGCTAGGCTTAAAGTACAAAGAAATTGAATGAAAATCATTTTACGAGCGTAGGGCAAAAGTGTAAATATGACAAAGTTTAGGGGCAAAAATGTAATTTTTCAAAATATGATTTTTGGGCTGAGTTGATTAGTATGATTAAATAAGTTAAATGTGATGTTTTAGATCAATAAAAACAAGGTTCAGATCTAGATCGGGGAAAAACAAGTAATTGACAAATAAGTCCTTTTCACCGATTTTGCTTTTGAGGTAAGTTTGTGTGTAAGTAATGCATAATTTTTACTTACGTTTTTATGCTTTGATATATTTTATGAGATGTGGCTGAATATTGAACGAAATTGACAAAGTATCGAAATGTGAGAAATTTCCCAGTTGAGCCTTAGGAATAGAATAGGATACAAGTGACATGTCACTAGGGAACTATTTGAAATCTATGTGAAATTGTGACTAAGTGAATCCGGGTGCTGATCTTAAGTTCTACCAGTGGCTGGGTATACCAACATGTGTTGCGGATATTTGACAACTTGTGTGAGCAGCACTGAGTAGTAACGAATGACTGACAGCTTGTGTGAGTAGCACTGAGTAGTAAAGAATGACTAACAACTTGTGTGAGCAGACCTGTGAAAGTGAATTGCTCGAGAACTAGCCTCTATGTGAAAAGTGATGTGAAGTAGCTTTGGCTACAAGTGTGGCACTTATGTAACTTCCGATGTATCCAATAGTATTCTGATGTGTTCAACGGGAAAATGACTAAGTGTAATTGAATGTGATTATGTGATGAACAAGTGTAGGTACATGTGTATATATATTCATGAGTAATGTGCTCGATATGTGATTGAACTTTGGTAAGGTTGATATGGAGTAAGTGTTACAATGAAGACTTGTAAATATTTGATGATGACTAGCTATTGGCATGGCTAACTATGGATATACTTTATTGTTATATGTGTGTAAAAGAGAATTAATACAAAGAAAACATGATAGAGTAAAATTAGCAATAAAACAGTTTGGACAGCAACAGTTGTATCACTTTGAAAAATCACCAAAAATGGTGGCAATCTAATTAGAAATTGAATAAGATATGAAATTAAAGCTTATTGAATCTATTTTTACATAAAAGAAACGATGTTTCATATTCTGAGATATTTGAATTTTTGTGAGATAGAGTTAGAATGATTTCAGAATCCCCTGTTCTGAATTAGGAAAATCAATAAAAATTGTAAAAAAATAATTATGGGTTATATTTTACATGATTAAAATACATAATGAGTCTATTTTCAAAATAAATAAACGAAAACATCATATGAATCCCGTACTAGGAGATAATGAATTTTTAGTGAAGAGGGGTCGGAACTGTCCCGCAGCGGAACAGGGGTGACTTTAATGAATAAACTATACTTATTGGCTAAACCAAAAATTCTGAAAATTTTATGGTAAGAATATATGTGAGCCTAGATTCAGGAAAAATTAACAGATCTTAATTTGGAGTTCTGTAGCTCAAGATATAAATAATTTAGTGACTGTGACTCGAGTAGATAGCTTGAGATGAACATAAGTAAAAAGTGAAATTTTGTGCAATTATGATTGTATTACCTTGAGAACATTGTGAGAATTGGTGAAAACATGTTAATAAATTGCTTATTATTTTCATACGGGCTTACTAAGCTATATAGCTTACCCCCTTCCTTTCCTTTTTCCTATAGTGTTACAGAGGCTAGCTCGGGTTAGAGATCGTTGGAGATTCTTTCACACTATCAAGCTTTTTAATGGTATCAATTCCTTCAAGTAATTTAAGTCTATGGCATGTATAGGGACTTAGTCATTTTGTGTATGTGTTATTATGTTTTGGCCAAATGTATTGGGTTGTAATGGTTAAAGGTTATTGTAGTATATAGCCATGCTAATTGGCTTATATTGGCTAATTGATTGTAAGCCTATATATATTATTTATATGCCAATGTCTTGTTTTGAGCTGTGTTTGCATGATACATGATGAGTTGTGGGTTATGGCCTAAATACCTAATGGGTGAATGTGCTAGTAGTCTTGATGTCGAATGGCTAAGTTTGGCTCAATGGTATGGTATGATAATTAGATATAAGTATGCATGTATAAGAGTTGTTGAGGATGCATATTGAGTGTGACCCTGTTTTGAATAAAAATTTTCTAAGTGTTGTGAAATTTATCAAAGTTCTCGGTTTAATCTCGAACCACTTCCAAAGCATGTTTTGGGCCTCGTAGGTTCATATTAGGGACTCTATGATTGAATATGAAAAGTTTTAAATTGGATGGAATTTTGTGACTCGGAAATGATCGATTATAGGTGATTAAGTCCGGTAATGCCTCGTACCCTATTCTGGTGACAGATACGGGTAAGGGGTGTTACATTTAAGTGGTATCAGAGCTAGGCTTAGTCAGTTCTCGGACTAACATAGCGTGTGTGAGAGTCTAGCTATACATGCCATATAACTTGTGATAGTGTGATATCTCTCGATCCTGACGAAATTGTCTTGTTGAGACAGATGCCTTCCAACCGAGCTATTTTGACAATGCTGAAAGTAGTACTAAGATATTCGAAAATGTATTTATGATGAGTCGAAACTTGACAAGGTATGAATAAAAATTCATGATTTGTATGTGATGATGTGCAAATTGAAATTGGAATAAGCTGAGAAACATGAAAAAAGGTGAAATGGAATGAAAGTTATATGTGATAAGCTTGTCTATGTTTGCTTGGTAATCATATGATGTTATGTGCCTAACTTGTTTGATTAAGTGAATGTGATAAGTGATCTTTATTCAAAATTTAAGGAATGTGTGTTTATGTACACTTGTTTGAATAAATGCAACTGGTAAGTTTGTGTGACATAAATATGTAAGTAAATTTGCCTGAAGTGAATTATATGATTGTGATGATATTATGTTAGTGATGGGTGCTAAGTCATATGTGTGTAATTATGAGATTTATATTGAATGAGCTCATAAGTGTGAAACTAAAGAGTTCAGTGGTGAAATAATTAGTAATGCATACAGAGATGAGAATAGTTTGGAAAGTGAAAACAGTTTTGGGAAGAATATCAGAATGTTTTAAAGATGATACAGATTCAATGTCACGTATCACGTATAAAGAAAAAGTTAGTCTTGGTTAATCGACTCAATCAGGTATGATGTTTAAAGTATGTATTTGCTGGAAATTCTCCCAGATCAGTGTTTGTTAGTGAACGGAATAATACGGGGTTCATGATGATAGAATTAGTCAGAGAAATGATATTTGAGTTGTAAAGATGTCTGTGCGTGACAGTTACAGTTGAGTAATTATGACTATCTCTTCTGGACATTCTATGTGTTCATACATTCTTAGAGGCATATGTAATTGCTCATTTTCTGATGAAATTCTTATTGTATGAGAATGCTAGTTAACTAAAATGTTAGATGAAAGCCCTGATAGTCTGATTGGTTTATAATCAGCATTTCTTTGTCTCATCGGGATCCTGTTCTAATACGTTGGAATGAAGCCGATGGTAAAAAAATTTATATGAGACTATTCTTCTGTTTCTACTGATTATGATTTTGTTTTATATATTCGAAAAATATATTATCTCTGTTACAATGGAATTCCAGAGCGGGTAAGCATAGCTTTCATTTGGTTTTCTCTGAGGAATCATCAAATTTTTATTATTTCTTATGAGTTATGTTCTCGGATTTCTAGTGTGGTATCATATCTTGGATTTCTTTATCTCGGTTTTTCCTATTATTCTTATTTCGTGAACTATCAACTATGGTTTACCTTTAAAGTGTGTTCTCTGGCTTGTGATAATTATGTCTATTATGATTATATTTCTAGTTCAATTCTAGGAACGTGGTGATTCTGGTATCTGGATTTCTCTAATTTTCATGTAAGGAATTAACATTGGCAAAGGTATGAATGATGGAAGCTCAAGTCCAAATTGTATGATGGTTCTCTTTTTGTAGTAAGTTTGATTAAAGTCAATGCGTTCAATCAGGATATTTGTTTTCTTTAGCTAATACGGTTGTAAGGATATTTGACTAGCTTGTTTGGGAAATTTTGAAAGATTGTGAGTAATAATCGATTTACCTTTGGAAAAAGAAGTACGATTACGGATGCTTGATTGGAAAATCTTGATTATTTTGTGAATATTGGTCATGTGATTGATCTTATTTGGTGACGATCTGATTCAGTTAAATTAAAAACTAAAACGATATTTTCTCTGCGAGTTTGAGAAGCTAATAAATGTGTTAATGAATGGTAATCTGAATTAGTTCAGAGTGAATCGAATTCGATTTTATATTTTAGGAGGGACTTGATTTCTGTCATTATTATCATTGTTCTAAAATAGAAATTGCTTATAGAAGAATCCAGTGATTATGTAGAAAATTTTGTACGAGGTTCAGTAGTAGCTCGTCTGATCAATTAGAGAGTAACAAAATGTAAAGTTATTTGAAGTAATTGTTCTGGTGTACGGGTATGGAAACTGATATTTCTGATTCTGTGTTCAGATGTTGATTTGTGAACAGGTTAAAGCCGAATAACAAGAGCATCTAGGACTATTACAGTCAATGATAATATTGGTGTGTTGTGAGATAGAGTTACTATAGATTTCGTATCGGGATTATCTTTATCGCTGAAAAAGGAAAATGTTATTTGGATTGTGGTAAATTGCTTGTTAAAAGTCTGCATCATCATTTCGGCATGTACAGATTCCTTATTTTGACAGATCAGTTAAGTATATGTGTTTTTGAGAAAGTAATCCAGACCTTTGTTAATATGCTTCGATAATGTGTGTTAAAGTTGAAAAGTAATTTGTGAAGATGATTAGAAAGAGATTTATGAAGTTGATTTCATTCGTGATTTTGAGAAAAGTAAAAGTAATTTGTGAAAGTTGAAAATAGCTTCAGACTGACATGACGGATATGCAGATTGGAAAGTTTAGGATTTTAGATATTAGATCCGAAGACAAAGTGTTTCTAGAATATACTACCTTGAACGAGAATCTTCGATGAGTTAGAAGAAACTATGAGTAAGATGCTCTAATCTTTTGTCTAATAAGATTTTCAGGGACGAAAATCCCTAAAGTGGGGAGAGTTGTAAAAGTCTGATTTTGGGCCTCATCGGAACACTGGTTTCAAGACTACAAATTCGACATAAGAAAATTTATTTTTACTATATTTTTATGGTCTAAGATTTCACGAAAAATTTCATTCGAAAATTTTGACGTTTGGGCACTCAATTTAGTCAAAAAGACTAAATTGTAAAAAGTGCAAAAGTTGAGTTCTACATGCTAGAGGTGTCCAATTGTTATGAAATTTTAAATTGGAGGTCCTTATATGGTAATTAGACCATTGTTTAAGTTAGTGGACAAAAATGGACATGGTTAGGCATGTTTCTAAAGTTTTTCATTAAGGGCATTTTGGTTATTTAGTTATTAAATTGAATTAAAAACAAAATTAAAAGCCAGTTTTTGTCCATCTTCAACCCCTTGGCCGAAACTTGCATGGAGAAACCATGTCTAGGGTTTTTCAAGCTTCCAAGCTCGATTGTAAGTCCGTTCTAGCCCCGTTTTTAATGATTTCTACGTTTTTTAAATCCTCGTAACAAGATCTATCTATTTCTACCACTAATTTGAGATATGGTTAAAGTCTAGGGTTTTGACCCATGATAAATATGTCTATATTTTGATGTTTAATGCTAGAAAATACATGTTTATGGTTAGAGAAATTACTTTTACTAAGTGATTTTCGATGAAAATGCCTAAAAGGACTAATTTGTAAAAGTTATAAAATATGTCATAAAAGTATGCCTAAAAGGACAGCTTGTGTGAACAGACCTGTGAAAGTGAATAGCTCGAGAACGAGCCTCTATGTGAAAAGTGATGTGAAGTAGCTTTGGCTACAAGTGTGGCACTTATGTGCAAACTTCCGATGTATCCAATAAAATTCTGATGTGTTCAACGGGAAAATGACTAAGTGTAATTGAATGTGATTATGTGATGAGCAAGTGCAGGTACATCTGTATATATATTCATGAGCAATGTCCTCGATATGTGATCGAACTATGGTAAGGTTGATATGGAGTAAGTGTTACAATGAAGACTTGTAAATATTTGATGATGACTAGCTATTGGCTTGGCTAACTATGGATATACTTTAGTGTTATATGTGTGTAAATGAGAATTAATACAAAGAAAACATGATAGAGTAAAATTAGCAATAAAACAGATTGGACAGCAACAGTTGTATCACTTTGAAAAATCACCAAAAATGGTGGAAATGAAATTAGAGGTTGAATAAGATATGAAATTAAATATTATTGAGTCTATTTTCACATAAAAGAAACGGTGTAAGCAAAAGAATTTCATATTCTGAGATATTTGAATTGTTGTGAGACAGAGTTAGAATGATTTTGGAATCCCCTATTCTGACTTGGGAAAATCGTTAAAAATATTTAAAAAATAATTTTGGGTTATAATTTAAATGATTAAAATAAATAATGAGTATATTTTCAAAAGAAATAAATGGAAATATCATCCGAGTCCCATACGAGGAGATAATTAATTTTTAGTGAAGAGGGGCCGGAACTGTCAGACAGCGGAACAAGGTCACTTTAATGAATAAATTGTACTTATTGGCTAAACTAAAAATTTTGAAAATTTTATGGTAATAAGATATGTGAGTCTAGTTTCAGGAAAAATTAGCGGATCTTACTTTGGAGTTCCTTAGCTCAAAATATAAATAATTTAGTGACTGTGACTCGAGTAGACAGCTTGAGATGAACATAAGTAAATAGTGAAATTTAGTGCAATTATGCTTGTTTTACCTTGAGAACATATTGTAAGAATTGGTGAAAACATGTTAATAAATTGCTTATTATTTTCATACGGGCTTACTAAGCCATATAGCTTACCCCATTCCTTTCCTTTTTCCTATAGTGTCACAGAGGCTAGCTCGGGTTGGAGATCGTCGGATCACACTATCAAGCTTTTGACTGGTATCAATGCCTTCAAGTAATTTAAGTCTATGGCATGTATAGGGACTTATTCATTTTGTGTATGTGTTATTATGTTTTGGCCAAATGTATTGGCTTGTAATTGTTAAAGGTTATTATAGTATGTAGCCATGCTAATTGGCTTATACTGGCTAATTGATTGTAAGCCTATATATATTATTTATATGCCAATGTCTTGTGATGTGAGCTGTGTTTGCATGATACATGATGAGTTGTGGGTTATGGCCTAAATACCTAATGGTTGAATGTGCTAGTAGTCATGATGTTGAATGGCTAAGTTTGGCTCAATGGTATGGTATGATAATTAGATATAATTATGCATGTATAAGAGTTGTTGAGGATGCATATTGAGTGTGACCCTGTTTTGAAGAAAAAAATTTCAAATTTTTCAAAGTTTTTCAAATTTTTCAAAAGTCGATTATCTACACCGACCACAAGAGTCTGAAATATCTCCTTACCCAAAAGGAGCTGAACTTGAGGCAACGGAGATGAATAGAGTTGCTGAAAGACTATGTCTGCTCGATCGAATATAACCCAGGTAAAGCCAATGTGGTAGCAGATGCATTAAGTCGTAAGGTGGTATCGGAGTTGAGAGCAATGTTTGCTCATCTCAGCCTTTATGAAGATGGTAGCTTGTTAGCGAAACTTCAGGTGAAACCGGCATGGGTAAGTCAGATTAAAGAGAAGCAATCGTTGGATGAATCGTTGGGTTTTTGACTTTAGCAAGTGAAAAGTGAGGAGACAGTGGATTTTAGTCTGAACAGTGAAGGGGTATTATGTTTTCGAGGAAGAGTTTGTATGCTGAAGGACTATAATTTAAGACAGATGATTCTGCGGGAGGTGCATAGTAACCCTTACGCTATGCATCCCGGGGGAATCAAGATATATCGTGATCTACGTGAACAGTATTGGTGGCCAGGGTTGAAACGTGAGGTTACCGACTTTGTGAGCAAGTGTTTGACATGTCAGCAAGTGAAGGCGGAACATCAGCTGCCTTCGGGATTGCTGCAACTGGTGAAGATTCCACTTTGGAAGTGGGAGAGGATAACGATGGATTTTGTTAGTGGGCTACCTTTGACGCCTACTAAGAAAGATTCAGTGTGGGAAATTGTTGACCGGTTGACTAAGTCCGCTCACTTCATATCGGTTCGCACAGATTACTCGCTTCAGAAATTGGCCAAGCTGTATATGGCAGAAATTGTGAGGCTGCAGAGTGTGCCAGTGTCTATCATATCGGACAGGGACCCTAGATTTACATCTCGGTTCTGGAAGGCATCGCATGAAGGTTTGGGTACGAGACTAGACTTCAGCACATCGTTCCACCCACAGACTGGCAGTCAGTCAGAGAGGGTAATCCAGATTCTGGAAAACATGTTAAGGGACTGTGTGATTGACTTCAGAGGTAGTTGGGAAGATTATCTGCCATTACCGGAATTTGCGTACAATAACAATTACCAATCCAGCATTCAGATGGCACCCTACGAGGCGTTGTATGGTAGTAGGTGTCGTACCCCTACTTGTTGGACAGAATTGGGTGAGCGACGGTTGTTGGGTCCGGAATTGATTTCAGAGACTGAGGAAAAGGTTAAGTTGATTCGGGACCGGTTAAAGGAGGCTTCTGATAGACAGAAGTCACATACGGATCTGAAGCGTAAGGAGATATAATTTTCAGTGGGGGATCAGGTTTTCTTGAAGGTCTCACATTGGAAGAAGGTTTTAAGATTTGGACGGAAGGGGAAGTTGAGCCCCAGATTCATCGGGCCTTATCGAGTGTTGAAACGTATGGGACCAGTTGCTTATCAGCTTGAGTTACCCCTAGAGTTAAATCGAATACATGATGTATTCCATGTTTCGATGTTAAGGCGCTATCATTCAGATCCATCCCATTTAGTGCCGGTGGAAGAAATTGAGGTAAGACCTGATCTGTCTTTTGAAGAAGAACTAGTGCAGATTTGGATCGGGACATTAAAGTGTTGAGGAGGAAATTTGTCCCGTTTGTCAAAGTGTTGTGTTGGAATCATGGTTTTGAAGAAGCCACGTGGGAGTCGAAAGAGGCAATGCGACAGCAATACCCTCACCTCTTTTAATCAGGTAAATTTTGAGGCCAAAATTTCTTTAAGGGGGTAGAACTGTAACATCCTAAAAATAGGGGTTTGGTGTTTTTGGGTTATTGCTTGTGTTGTGCTTGTTGAGCTTGTTATTTGGGTGTGTTAGGGGGTCCTGGGGAGGTTCGAGTTTGAGCCCAGGTTCTGGCAAAATTTTGGTTTTGGGTACTTAAGTGAGGAGAGCTATCGAAGGCAGGACTTAGGTGTAATTGGTTGTGTTTTGATAACACAAGTGAGGTGTGTGGTGCGTTGGTTTTGGCACCAAGGTGGAAGCTGGGTGGAGTAGGGTTCGAATCTCACATGCTGCAAAATATGGCTTTTAGTTTGTGGCCAAGGTGGAGAAGAGGTGGAGTTGGTGTGGGCCTCTACCAAGGAGGGTTTGAATTGGTCAATCAGGTTTGAATGGAAGGTGGAGAGGAGATTGAGGAGTTGGACTTGGTCAAGCTTTTCAAATGGGTGTTGGGGAGTGGATTGTGGAGCAAGTCAAGGAGTAAATCAAGGGGATCTGGGAGTGTGGTGATAGTTGGCCGAAAATGGGAACTTGGGAGGGGGTGAAAATTCGGCTAAGGGGGTGTTAGGTTGCATATTCGGTCTTGTGGGAGGTTGTGTGCCGAAATTCCTTGGGCACTTCGTATTTTCTCTCTGCGATTTTGTGCAAATTGTGTGCGGTATGCTTAGTGCATTTTGGGTTACTTTCACACGAACCAATTGATTGGAAACCTTACTCTTCTTTCCTTCTTCACCATTTCTTTCTTCTAGCCGAAACTCACTTCCCATCATTCTCGTTTTTGCATCTTCTTCTCCACCATTAACACCATAGCCGAAACTCCCTCTTCTTCTTCAGTGTTCCTTCTATTCTTTTCTTCATCAACTGAGTTTCTCTTTTCATCTTTTAAATCGGCTCCTCTCTTCTTTTTCTAATAGCCGAATCAAGAGTTCTTGGGTCTTGCTGCTAGTGCCGAATGTTACTATTCCATTTGGCTCACTCTTAATACTAAGGTAATGGTTCTTCCTCTTTCGTTCATGTTTCTTTTTGGTTCTTTCTTCTCTTAGCTTGGCTGGGCCGAACCTTAACCACTTGTTGTAATCTAAAACTCCTTTTGTTCTCTTTTGGGAAGGGCCGAATCAAGGCATTCTCTTCTGCCATTTATCTTTCTCTTAGCTTTGGAGTTCGGAAGCTGGTTGGTAGGTAAGGTGATGGCTGAATATGGAGTGGTCAATTCTTATGCTATTCTATGAGGTCTTGGGGCCGTATAGCTAATTCTTTTTAAACTTGGGGCAGCATTGCTAACTCGTGTTTTTTAGGGACTCAATCTAGTAGCCGAAGGGAGTAACCAACATTCAAGGGTAGCGAAGAAGTGTCGTTATTCTTGGTAAGTAGTGTGGTGTGTTGCCATTTTCAATCTTAGAGTTGTGTCATACTGTGATTAAGACTAATGGTGAAGGATATGGATGCTTAGGTGCGTAATCTCGAGGATTCAATCTATGTTCATAACAGGTGTGTAATCTCACACCTTTATTCGTCTTGCTATGTATTATTCTGTGTGTCTGCTAAAAGCTGAAATACCCTAAGTGGGTAAGCTAATGAGATACACCTAGCGAGTGAGTTTGGAAATAGCCCAGGTGAGTAAATTTATGATTATACCCTTCCGGGTAGATTTGGCATGACTGTGTATTCTGCTTATCTGCTATATTGGTACGTTCATGCATGCACTAAATTATTATATCATGATATGTTGCATGGGATTGGGATATTGATGATCGGGGAAGTGTAATCCGGTGGCCTTGCCACATATTCTGGTGACTTTGTCACATTTTGTCTGGTGGCTATGCCACGTATATTCTGACATTCTGGTGGCTTTGCCACAATTTTCGGCGATGAGCAGCGTGACTGCCATCGAAGTGTGTAGCGGATGGAGGGTTGATTGTAGAAATCCCCACAGGTGTGTTGGGCTGGTACGGGTGGTATGTAGCGGATGGATTACTAGGCTGGGTTGGGTTGCATTGTATGCATTATCTGTAAAACCATGCTAATAGGGCTAAGGCCCTGTATGTTTCCATAAGGGCTAAGGCCCTGTATGTTTCCATAAGGGCTAAGGCCCAGTCTGTATCTGAATAGGCTCATGCCCAGTTAATATCCGATTAGGGGATTACACACTGAGTTCTCGTAACTCACCCTCTCTGCTTAATTTTACTGGTGATCCCCCGCATTGAGGAGTTGGAGCCGAGGCGGACTCTATGGTGGCCATACATCGCAACATTAGTAAATTTCGTATTACTTTACTATAAATTTTACTTTGATTTGGGTTTATGTTTTGTAATAAGGCCTCTGGGATTTTAATGTTGGTTTTGATTTTTAATTCGATTATTATCTACTATTAAATGTTCAAAACAGGGTTTTCCTAAAACATTAATAACTATTTTCCAAAATGATTAACGAACCATTTGCAAACTATACTTGATAAAACTCCGGGTTCTCTTAAACTTCTAAAATTTTTTTCAAAATATCACATTTCCAAAATTCACTGAATCTGAATTCCGTTTTAAACAAGTTCTTGGAAATAATGATAGTAATAATAACATTAATAACAACAACGTTTTTCTCAAAATCATATAAACAAAAATCTGAATTTTTCACAAACAACCGAGTTCTGGGTTCAAAAGAATACGAAGTTTCTTAATGAACGCACTAGTTTTTAACAACCCTTTTTATGTGACATGCCAGATACGGTCGTAATGTCTAGACCGGGTCTGGGTGTTACATTTTGTGGTATCAGAGCCAGTTGTAAATCTCGGCTATGGAATGGGTTCGAAAATGTTTTCCAAAAATTGGTTTGAAACATGGTCTAAAAATACATGTCTTTCTGAGAAGTATGGCACCATGGGTCTCCGGCACCAACTCTGTAAGTTCTCTTATTGTATGATTGTTGTTGAGATGATTATATGACTGTAGTAAGAAAACTGTTAGAAACTTCTAGCTGTAGGAGCTAAGACTGTAGAGACTGAGACGTAGAAAGTTCGAATCGCGAAAACAACTCTTATATCTGTTTTTCCATAAAATATCTATTAATCAATATTGGAACCATATACTGATTCATAAAACATTCTTAATCAGATTAACTCGACTTAGTAATATGAGTACAAAAGGACGTGGTACACGCGGCCGTGGTAGAGGCCGGGGTGCTAAGGCTGGATCCTCAGAATCAGGGCATGTGCCAGAAGGCGAAGTGCCAGCATCGCTAGTGGTGGAAGCAGGAACTCATGACCAAACTGGAGGGGACGATGCTTTGTCCCAAGCTATGCTGCGGGTTCTGGAGCGGGTTGCTGGAGCAAGCACTGGATCGGTAGCCCAAAAATCTATTCCTGAGTGACTCCAGGCAAATGGGGCCGAGGTTTTTAGGGGCATTTCTGGGGTAGCCCCAAATGTAGTGGAGTACTGGTTGGAGGCTGTGGAATGGATTATGGATGACCTGGACTGCAAAGAAGAGGAGAAATTGAAAGGAGCAGTGTCTCTTCTGCGGGATGAGGCATATCATTGGTGGCTCACTGTAAGAGAAGGCACTCAAGCAGGTCGTATCGACTGGAGTTTCTTTAAAATAGCGTTCCAAGGGAAATACGTTGGGGCGAGTTATGTGGATGCCCAGAGGAAGGCATTTCTTAACTTGGTTCAAGGAAATAAATCTGTGGCAGAATATGAGGCGGAGTTTCTGCACTTAAGTCGTTATGCTCGGGGTATAGTCGCAACCGATTATGAGCGCTGTGTGCGGTTCGAGGATGGTCTGAGGGATGAGTTGAGGGTACTGATAGCCCTGCAGCGGGAAAGAGATTTTGCTGTATTCATGGAAAAAGCGAAGATTGCTGAAGAGGTGAAACATTCTGAGAGGCAAAATCGGGATAAGGATAGGGGCAGGAATAAGAGAGGTTTTGGGACGTCAGGTTCTTCTGGGGTTTCCAAAAGAGGCCTAGGTTGGATGGGCCAGCTCGAGTTGAGATGCCAGTTGCTGTAGGTCAGTTGCGACCTTGTCCACAGTGTGGGAGAACACATCCGAGGGAGTGTTAGAGAAGAACTGGTGGATGTTTCAAATGCGGGTCTAAGGATCATCTGATATAGTGTAACATCCCTCACCCGTGTCCAACTCCGGGACAGGGTTCGAGGCGTTACTGGACTTAAACATTCACAATCGTACAAAACCGGGTTACCAAATTTTGCCCAAAATTAAAACTTTTCAAACACATGCCATGGACAAAATAGGCTTACAGGCCAAAATCATTATAAGCCACATCTCATGGCTATAATCAGCAAATCAATATAAGCCAATACATTTGGCTAATCACAACAACATCCATCATAAAAAAAAAAAAAAACTAAGTCCCTATACATGCCACTCACTTGAAAACATTTAACATACACATGCCAATACTCCAAGGATAATGGCCTGATAGTGTGATACTGCCTCCGACGATCTCCAACCTTGAGCTGACCTGACAAAACTAAAAGAAATGGAAAGGAAGGAGTAAGCTTTACGCTTAGTAAGCTCGCATGAAACTAATAAGCAATGTGATAACATGCTATTTTCATATTCTTCCTATTTATTCAAATTCCAGTTAAGCTATTTTCTTGAGTTATAGTCATTAAATTATTTATATTTGGAGCTACGGAACTCAAAATTAAGATCCATTAATTTTCCATGAAACTAGACTCACATATCTTCTTTCCATAAAATTTCCAGAATTTTTGGTCTAGCCAATCAATAAATTTTATTCATTAAAGATTCACCTATTTTACTGTTCAACTATTCTCACCTCTCTTCACTACGAATAAATTTTCTCCTCGTACAGAGTTCATATGACCTTCTTATTTAGTTCATTTGCAAATAGAATCATTCAGAATTTCAGGCATATAAATTATATCCCACAATTATTTTTGTACAATGTTTAATGATTTTTCCAAGGCAGAATAGGGGATCACGTAATCATTCTGATTCAGTCTCACAGAAATTCAAATATCTCAAGATATACGAATAATTTATTTGCTATGTTTCTTTTATATGAAAATAGACTTAATAAGATTTAAATCAATATCTCATCCAACTTATAATTCAATCTCTACTATTTTTAGTGATTTTTCAAACTCATGTCACTGCTGCTGCCCAAATAGTTTTATTGTAAATTTTTGCTCTCTCTTTCACTTTAGTTGTGTTCATCACTTGCTTATACCAACCTTTCCAATTTCCGATTACATATCGAACATATTGTTCATATGTACATTTTCCACATTTCTCAATTGTCACATTCACACTTGCACTTATCATAACATGATCGCACCAATCATCATTAGTAAATTGTCTCGTTGAACCCCTTCGGAAAACGCCCGATACTTGGTGGTCTTAGCACATAGCTCCACCTGCACATAATTCGGCTTTCTTGTACACATGGTGAAGGTCCCTTATCACCCATGTGACCTAGCCATTCCATCTCGTAGCTTTCTTGTCTACATGGTGTCCAACACTAGGAACCACTCATGTGACCTAGCTACTCATAACCCGTAACTTTCTTGTACACATGGTATACACATAGTATTACACATGTGACCTAGTTAGATATGAAATTATTATCCCATAGCTTTCTTGCACACATGGTGAAAGTCCCTTATCATCCATGTGGCTTAGCTAAATATCAAATTTTGCCATCTAGTAGCTTTCTTGTGCACACAGTGAAGGTCCCTTATCACTCGTGTGGCCTAGCTACATATTGTTCGTATCTCTCAATTTTTCGAAGGTTCAATCGAGAATTTCCCATTCCATTCATTTTCATATTTTAGTTATCACCCAATGATTTCCATAATATCTAGCAAAATAATTATTGTACAAGTAAAATAAATGCATTATTTACATATAAAATTTCTTGTCGAAATCTCGTCAGGTACAATCGTGTAGCAACTCATACAACCCATGTAATATCAATTTAACATTCAATTCTTGTAACATTAATTTGCCATTCAATTTCACATGACACAACAAACATCACATTTTCCATACCATACATACCATCCATCAACTTCTCCTAAACATATTAAATCATACAATTGATGCCATATCAATAGAGAGTTACAATTCAAGCATGGTATTGCATTATTATTAACACACGAACTTACCTCGAATGCCGAAACGGTCATTTTACCAACTTTCCCGATTTTTCAATTTTCCTCCAGTTCTAGGTCCAAATCTCATTTTCAGGGTATAAAACATCACATTTCACTTATTTAATTAATGTAATACTCAAAACAGTCCCTAACTCAAACTTTGGAAAAATTACAATTTTGCCCCTAAACTTTTTCATAATTACACTTTTGCCCCAATACTCAAAAATTAAACTTCAGCCCTTATTCTTATGTTTTATAACATGCTGATCATTTTTCTCTTCTATGGCAACATCAAATTCTCACTCTAACATGTACATATGAACATTAGGTATTTTTACCGATTATGTCGTTTTACTTGTTTTCATGTAAAATAGCTTAGTAAAAGTTGTTTAACATTATTTCATCCTTCATATTCCATCATAAAACATCAAAATAAACACATTTCATCTATGGGCATTTTTCCAAATATGAACCCTAGGTTAAATTATTGCTAGAATAAGCTAAATCAAGTTACCGGGACTCCAAAAACGTAAAGAACATTAAAAACGGGGCTTGGAATCACTTACTATGGAGTTTGGAAGGTTGAAACAAACCCTAGCTATGGAGAACCCTTTAATTTCGTCCTAATGAAGAAGATGGACATATTTGGCATTTAAATTTTGTTTTTTTAATTCATTTAATTCACTAAATTACCAAAATACCCCTTAAAAATCTTTTGAAACATACCCATCCATGTCCATTTTTGTCCACCAACTTAACCAATGGTCTAATTATCATTTAAGGACCTCCAATTTAAAATTTCATAACAATTGGACACCTCTAACATGTAGAACTCAACTTTTGCACTTTTTACAATTTAGTCCTTTTGACTAAATTGAGTGCCCAAACGTCAAAATTTTCGAATGAGATTTTCACGAAATCATTCCGTGAAATTGTAGACCATAAAAAATATAAATAAAATAAATTTTTCGACATCGGATTTCTGGCCTCGAAACCACTGTTCTGTTTAGGCCTTATTTCGGGATGTTACATATAGGACTGTCCACGAGAGCCGGTTAGGGTGCAGACGGTAGGTCAGGGATTTGCACAGCCAGTAAGAGGTCGTGGTCTGGCCAGAGGGGGAAATGGGTTTGGACGAGGTCGTGGAGCACCCGCAGAGGTGCGGGTAACGCAGATACAAGACAGCCTGGACTGGTTTATACGGTTAGAAGCCGAGAGGATGGCGACGCACCGGACGTCATAACTGATACGTTTCCTATATTTGATGTGCCATTTACTGCTCTGATAGATATTGGATCAACTCATTCATATGTTGCCTGTGCTGTATCGGGGACTTTAAGTATAAAATCTGAGATTGCTGCTAGAGACATGTTTGTGATTAGCCCTCTGGGACAATCTGTGGTAGTGAACAAGTTTTTTAGGAATGTACCTTTAGAAGTACAAGGGATTGTTTTCCCGACAAACTTGATGGAACTGCCGTTCGGCAAGTTTGATCTGATCTTGGGCATGGACTGGCTAGTTAAGCACCGTGCAAACTTGGATTGTGCCGCTAAGCGCATGATATTGAAGACTTCAGAGGATAAGGAGGTGGTGGTGATAGGAGAAAGAAGGGATTATCTGTCTCATGTGATTTCGGCGCTTAAGGCCGAGAAGATGGTGCGAAAAGGGTGCAAGGCATTTCTGACTTTTGTCAGTGCATCTGATGCCAAGGAATTGTCTGTAGGGGATGTCAGAACTGTGAAGGAGTTCTCAGATGTCTTTCCTGAAGAGCTTCCAAGATTGCCTCGAAATCGCGAGGTGGAATTTGGCATTGAGCTACTTCCGGGAATGGCTCCAGTGTCCATCGCTCCTTATAGGATGGCGTCGAAGGAGCTAGTAGAACTAAAAGGCCAAATTCAAGAGTTGTTGGACCGTGGATTTATCCGACCAAGTGTATCTTTGTGGGGGGCGCTGGTATTGTTCGTGAAGAAAAAGGATGGGTTGATGCTTATGTGCATTGACTATCACCAGTTGAACAAGTTAACTATTAAGAACAAATACCCGCTACCAAGGATTGACGATTTGTTTGATCAGTTGCGAGGAGCTTCAGTTTTCTCGAAGATAGATTTGAGGTCGGGGTATCATCAGCTCAGGGTCAAGAAGGCGGATATTCACAAGACTACTTTTCAAACTCGATATGGGCATTACGAGTTTCTAATGATGCCATTCAGGTTAACAAATGCACCAGCCGCTTTTATGGATAGGATGAACCGGGTCTTCCAACCCTATCTAGATCGATTCGTGGTGGTATTCATAGACGACATTTTGGTGTACTCGAGAATAGAGGAGGAACATGATTCACATCTTCGGATAGTTCTGTAGATATTGAGAGAGAAGCAACTTTACACCAAATTCAGTAAGTGTGAGTTTTGGCTGAATGAAGTAACCTTTTTGGGGCATGTTGTTTCTGCCGAGGGAATTAGAGTTGATCCTCGGAAGGTTGAAGCCATGTTGGATTGGAAGCCAACGAAGTTAGTGTTAGAAACTCAAAGTTTTTCGGGTTTGGCTGGGTACTACAGAAGGTTTGTGGAGGGGTTCTCATTGATTGCTACACCCATAACTAGGTTGCTGCATAAGGGGGTACCGTTTGTGTGGACGGATAAACAGCAAGAAAGTTTTGAAAAGTTAAAGAAGATTCTGACGGAGGCACCAGTGTTGATTCAGCTTGAGGCTGGGAAGGAATTTGTCGTCTATTGTGATGCATCGCACATAGGTTTGGGTTGTGTGCTAATGCAAGAAGGGAAGGTGGTAGCATATACATCTCGTCAGCTAAGGTCACATGAGATGACCTATCCCACTCATGACTTGGAACTAGCTGCTGTGTTGTTCACCCTAAAGATATGGAGACACTACCGGTATGGGGAAAAGTCGATTATCTACACCGACCACAAGAGTCTGAAATATCTCCTTACCCAAAAGGAGCTGAACATGAGGCAACGGAGATGGATAGAGTTGCTGAAAGACTATCACTGCTCAATCGAATATCACCCGGGTAAAGCCAATGTGGTAGCAGATGCATTAAGTCGTAAGGTGGTATCGGACTTGAGAGCAATGTTTGCTCATCTCAGTATTTGTGAAGATGGTAGCTTGTTAGCAGAACTTCAGGTGAAACTGACATGGGTAAGTCAGATTAAAGAGAAGCAATCGTTGGATGAATCGTTGGGTTTTCGGCTTTAGAAAGTGAAAAGTGAGGAGATAGTGGATTTTAGCCTGAACAGTGAAGGGGTATTATGTTTCTGAGGGAGAGTTTGTATGCCGAAGGACTCTAATTTAAGACAGATGATTCTGCGGGAGGTGCATAGTAGCCCTTATGCGATGCATCCCGGGGAAACAAGATGTATCGAGATCTACGTGAGCAGTACTGGTGGCCAGGGTTGAAACGTGAGCTTACCGACTTTGTGAGCAAGTGTTTGACATGTCAGCAAGTAAAGGCGGAACATCAGCTGCCTTCAAGATTGCTGCAACCGGTGAAGATTCCAATTTGGAAGTGGGAGAGGATAACAATGGATTTTGTTAGTAGGCTACCTTTGACACCTACTAAGAAAGATTCAGTGTGGGTAATTGTTGACCGGTTGACTGAGTCTGGTCACTTCATACCGGTTCGCACAGATTACTCGCTTCAGAAATTGGCCAAGCTGTATGTGGCAGAAATTGTGAGGCTCTATGGGGTGCCAGTATCTATCATATCGGACAGGGACCCTAGATTTACATCTCAGTTCTGGAAGGCATTGCATGAAGCTTTGGGTACGAGACTAGACTTCAGTATATCGTTCCATCCACAGACTGACGGCCCGTCGGAGAGGGTAATCCAAATTCTAGAAGACATGTTAAGGGACTGTGTGATTGACTTCAGAGGTAGTTGGTAAGATTATCTGCCATTAGCGGAATTTGCGTACAACAACAGTTACTAATCAAGCATTCAGATGGCACCCTACGAGGCGTTGTATGGTAATGGGTGTCATACCCCTACTTGTTGGACAGAATTGGATGAGCGACGGTTGTTGGGTCCGGAATTGATTTCAGAGACTGAGGAAAATGTTAAGTTAATTCGGGACCGATTAAAGGAGGCTTCTGATAGACAGAAGTCGTATGCGAATTTAAAGCGTAAGGAGATAGAATTTTCAGTAGGGGGTCAGGTTTTCTTGAAGGTCTCACCTTGGAAGAAGGTTTTAAGATTTGGACGAAAAGGGATGTTGAGCCCCAGATTCATCGGGCCTTATCGAGTGCTGAAACGTGTGGGACCAGTTGCTTATGAGCTTGAGTTACCCCTAGAGTTGAATCGAATACATGATGTATTCTATGTTTCGATGCTAAGGCGCTATCATTTAGATCCATCCCATGTAGTGCCGGTGGAAGAAATTGAGCTAAGACCTGATCTGTCTTTTGAAGAAGAACCAGTGCAGATTTGGATCGGGACATTAAAGTGTTGAGGAGGAAATTTGTCCCGTTGGTCAAAGTGTTGTGGCGGAATCATGGTTTTGAAGAAGCCACGAGGGTGCCGGAGGAGGCAATGGGACAGTAATACCCTCACCTCTTTTAATTAGATAAATTTCGAGGCCGAAATTTCTTTAAGGGGGTAGAACTGTAACATCCTAAAAATAGGGGTCTGGAGTTTTTGGGTGTGTTTGGGGGTCCTGGGGAGGCTCGGGTTCGAGCCCAGGTTCTGGCAAAATTTTGGTTTTGGGTACTTAAGTGAGGAGAGCTATTGAAGGCAGGACTTAGGTGTAATTGGTTGTGTTTTGATAACACAAGTGAGGTGTGTGGTGTGTTGGTTGTGACGTCAAGGTGGAAGCTGGGTGGAGTGGGTTTCGAATCCCACATGCTGCAAAATATGGCTTTTATTTTGTGGCCAAGGTGGAGAAGAGGTGGAGTTGGCGTGGGACTCTACCAAGGAGGATTTGAATTGGTCAATCAAGTTTGAATGGAAGGTGGAGAGGAGATTGAGGAGTTGGACTTGGTCAAGCTTTTCAAATGGGTGTTGGGGAGTGGATTGTGGAGCAAGTCAAGGAATAAATCAAGGGGATTCGGGAGTGTGGTGATAGTTGGCCGAAAATGGGAACTTGGGAGGGGCTGAAAATTCTTGGCTAAGGGGGTGTTAGGTTGCATATTCGGTCTTGTGGGAGATTGTGTGCTGAAATTCCTTGGGTTCTTCGTGTTTTTCTTTCTGCAATTTATTGCAAATTGTGTGCGGCTTGCTTAGTGCATTTTGGGTTACTTTCACACGAACCAATTGATTGGAAACCTTACTCTTCTTTCCTTCTTCATCATTTCTTTCTTCTAGCCGAAACTCACTTCCCTTCATTCTCCTTTTTGCATCTTCTTCTACATTATTAACACCATAGCCGAAACTCCCCCTTCTTCTTCAATGTTCCTTCTATTCTTTTATTCATCAACTGAGTTTCTCTTTTCATCTTTTAAATCGGCTCCTCTCTTCTTTTGCCAATAGCCGAATCAAGAGTTCTGGGGTCTCGCTGCTAGTGCCGAATGTTACTGTTCCATTCGGCTCACTCTTAATACTAGGGTAATGGTTCTTCCTCTTTCGTTCATGTTTCTTTTTGGTTCTTTCTTCTCTTGGCTTGGCTGGGCCGAACCTTAACCACTTGCTGTAATCTAAAACTCTTGTTCTCTTTTGGGAAGGGCCGAATCAAGACATTCTCTTCTGCCATTTATCTTTCTCTTAGTTTTGGAGTTCGGAAGCTGGTTGGTAGGTAAGGTGATGGCCGAATATGGAGTGGTCAATTATTATGCTATTCTATGAGGTCTTGGGGCCGTATAGCTAATTCTTTTTGAACTTGGGGCAATGTTGCTAATTCGTGTTTTTTAGGGACTCAATCTAGTAGCCGAAGGGAGTAACCAACATTCAAGGGTAGCGAAGAAGTGTCGTTATTCTTGGTAAGTAGTGTGGTGTGTTGCCATTTTCAATCTTAGAGTTGTGTCATATTGTGATTGAGACTAATGGTGAAGGATATGGATGCTTAGGTGCGTAATCTTGAGGATTCAATCTACGTTCATAACAGGTGTGTAATCTCACACCTTTATTTGTCTTGCTATGTATTATTCTGTGTGTCGGCTAAAAGTCGAAATACCCTTAGTGGGTAAGCTAATGAGATACACCTAGCGAGTGAGTTTGGAAATAGCCCAGGTGAGTAAATTTACGATTATACCCTTCCGGGTAGATTTCTTCCGGGTAGATTTGGGATGACTGTGTATTCTGCTTATCTGCTATATTGGTACGTTCATGCATGCACTAAATTATTATATCATGATATGTTGCATGGGATTTGGGTTATTGATGATCGAGGAAGTCTAATCCGGTGGCCCTGCCACATTCTAGTGGCTCTGTCACATTTTGTCTGGTGGCTATGCCACGTATATTCTGTCATTCTGGTGGCTTTGCCACAATTTTCGGTGATGAGCAGCGTGACTGCCATCGAGGTGTGTAGCGGATGGATGGTTGATTGTAGAAATCCCCACAGGTGTGTTGGGTTGGTACGGGTGGTGTGTAGCGGCTGGGTTGGGTTGCATTGCATGTATTATCTGTAAAACCATGCTAATAGGGCTAAGGCCCTGTTTGTTTCCGTAAGTCCTAAGGCCCAGTCTGTATCCGAATGGGCTCAGGCCCGGTTAATGTCCGATTAGAGGATTACACACTGAGTTCTTGTAACTCACCCTCTCTGCTTAATTTTGCAGGTGATCCCCCGCATTGAGGAGTTGGAGCCGAGGCGAACTCTGTGGTGGCCATACATCGCAAATTAGTAAATTCCGTATTACTTTACTATAAATTTTACTTTGATTTGGGTTTATGTTTTGTACTAAGGCCTTTGGGATTTTAATTTTGGTTTTGATTTTTAATTCGATTATTATCTATTGTTAGATGTTCAAAATGGGGTTTTCCTAAAACATTAATAACTGTTTTCCAAAATGATTAACAAACCGTTTGCAAACTATACTTGATAAAACTCTGGGTTCTCTTAAACTTCTAAAATTATTTTCAAAATATCACATTTCCGAAATTCACTAAATCTGAATTCCGTTTTAAACAAGTTCTTGGAAATAATGATAGTAATAATAACATCAATAACAACAACGTTTTTCTCAAAATCATATAAACAATAATCTGAATTTTTCACAAACAACAGAGTTCTGAGTTCAAAAGAATACGAAGTTTCTTAATGAACACACTAGTTTTTAACAACCCTTTTTATGTGACATGCCAGATACGATCGTAACGTCTAGACCGGGTCTGGGTGTTACACATGTTTTGGGCCTCGTAGGTCCATATTAGACTCTATGATTGAATATGAAAAGTTTTAAATTTGGATGGAAATTTGTGACTCAGAAATGATCGGTTATAGTTGATTAAGTCCAATATTGCCTCATACCCTACTCCGGCGACGGATACGGGTATGGGGTGTTACATTAGGAGCATATACATAAGTTTATTGTATTTACTATAAATTTGGCATGATAGTAGATAATTTTAAAATTTTTATTATTAGACTACTAAGTTCTATATATTACATTGTCAATAGGCATCGAGCAATTGAATGTACCATATGATATAAATATGTATGTTAAATTGTTGAAATTGTGATTGTTTGGGTGGTTAAATTTGTGAATATTAAGATACCTAGGGATGACTTAAGGCATTTTTTGGTATACACCCAGAGCCAAAAAGCTAACCTTATTTATTTCATCCTTAGTACCTATATTTGAGCCAGAAAACACTTCTTGATGAACCTTCACACAAAATCTGAGCCAAAAACATTAATTTGTATTTACCTTTTTTCTTTGGCCCTGAACTGCACGACTATACATGTCTGGCTATACGTATTGAGGGTTAATTAGATACATTACGGTGGAATTTTATAAAAAAAAAGAGTGAATAGGAATGATCAGTGTGATAAACTAATTATAGGTTAGGCAATATGTGTAGCAAAAGAAAAATAATAAACAAGTAGAAAAAGTTCTTAAAAGTAAAACCATTCGTGAATGAGAAATGTACTGAAAAAGAAGAAAGAAAAGTGACAAAGTCACTGAAAATAGAGAGACACGTTCACTAAGTGCACACAAACTCATAAGTTAGCCATAGTTGTTGTATTATATCGTGATTTCCTATGGAGAAATAAGGAAGGTGAAGCAAGTAGAAATAAGGTAGTGAGCGGGTAAGGGTCATTAAGGGGGAGAATAGGGAGCAATACAATGTGCCAAACTATTTTTTTGCTTAAAACTATTTGATGCTTTCTGTTCTTGAATTCTATACCTGTCCTAAGCCTCAGAACGTTACAAGCTGAAAATCCCTATGTGGTCTAGGTAGACTTATTTACGAATTGACATCATACTAAATAATTACATTTACAACTATTTGTATTCTGCTAGGATAATGTAACACCCCCAGACCCGGCCCAGGCGCTATGGCCGAATCTAACAATGTCACATCAAAGGAAAATTCAAAACAACTTTGTTTAGCGGAAAACTCAGGTTTGAGGTTTAGAAACCCAAAAACTCTTGAATCTTGTTAAGTTAAGATAAAAAGCCCATGTTTTAATAAAACATCCATGTGTTGAGTTATTTTGAACATCATGTTTAATCTTAAGAAATTTAATTAAGTTTAATAAATAAACAGTAATAATAAAATCCATAAGTAAAGTCAATTTGGAGTTACAAGGCCTTATTACAACCCAACGAAAATAAAGTGTTTAAAATAATAATGTTATACGAAATAAAGTAACAAAACGTCTAAATCACTTGCAAGTGGCCATCTTCGAGGCCCCTTCCACGTCAAATCGTCTACTGTGCATCACCTGAAACATTAAATAAAAGGGTATGAGTTTCGAAACTCAGTGTGTATAGCCCTTGGCATTCCATACAATATACAATTATCACATTGGGCCTAAGCCCTATCACAATCGGTGGTCTTGGGCCTTAACCCATAATGACCTCATATCATTTCATATAGAAAACAAGGTTATGCAAAACCCTCCCCAAAAATCCATTCGCTACACACCATTTCCCTTCCAACCTTATGCACCTGTGGGGATTTCTAAACTGACCCACCACTCCGCTACACTCCAAAGGTAGCACCAACAGTGGCACCATTCAACGTTGCAGCAAAGCTGCTAATCATTTAATGGGCTTAAAGCCACCGGTGGATCCACGGTCGTCAAGTGACTATGCGATCCTCAAATTCTTCCTCCGTACAATGATTTCCCACCCATATGCATCCTAAACAGATTATCGTATGAATGCAGCAAGCACATGAGTAACATCCATAAAACTCATATTCATCACATAAGGGTATTCTAATCATTCTACCCTACATGGGTATTATCGTAACTTTACCCTTCAGGGGTATCCTTGTAATTTCTTGCTTGTCGGGTTTTAACTATGAACTTTGGCCCATCAACAAGTCCTCGCGGCTAAAGTGAATAGACACTATGCACCAGGTAGGATACCAGAGAAGAGGAGGTGGGCCACTTGGACCGTTTAAGTACCAAGCTCTCCCTAGATCCAATCCTAGACATGCATATGTCCATTGCCAACTTGTCCACAGACATGTTTCATTATTACAAGAGTTTTATGTTATTCAAGAGTTTTTCAAACTCGACCTAGAGTCCACTAAACCCTAACATATATTCCTAAAATCTCTTCAGGCCTATTAAGCCCATTTCATTTCATACGGCCCATTAAACCAATTTCATGCTTTTATAGCCCATGGGGCTCAATTACGATCCAATCATACAACCGTTCATGCCAATTCATTATTCATGCTCACATATCAACCATTTCCGTTTTGGGCCCACAAGTTCGGCAGGCCCATTTAGCCACTTTCGACTTTTCGACGTTGTCGATATCGTGTGTGTAGTGTTTGTACACACCTGGTAACCACGCGTGTAATAGTCAGGTTTATACCCTAGTCGGAATAGTTGTTTCGGGACCATGAATCCAAGTCCAAATAATATTTTAATATTATTTTCTGTGTCATTGATATGTGACTAAACATGTGGTAAATTTCCGTGAGCTAATTTGTTCGTCTGTGTGTTTAATTTGACAAAAGGATTAAAATGCATTAAACAAAAAAGTTGCTTGCTATTTGTTAAAGTGCTTAAGTGATGTGGCTTTTAAGTGTTAAGGACTTATGTGGCAATTTAGCCACTATTTTGGTTAGTGGATGGCATGGGTAATGAAATATGTATATATATGTTTTTATATATATTATTTTTTATAAGTTAAAGTTTATATTATATATATTATATAGTTATATTATAATAAAGGAAACATGATGGTGGGTTTTATTCATGCATTTTTACCGAATAAGCAAAGAAAGAAAAGAAAAATTTAGGCAAGGGTTCGACCATAGTTTGGTCTAATTCAAGTATGTTTCCAGTCGGTTTTCGATAATTTCTACGTTTTCGCAATCGTTGCTTTGAGAGCTACAAAACCCATGTATTAATTTTGTGAATTGATGATGTTTGTGTGATATGCTATTGATGATATGCCAAGCTTTTTGATGATTTTTGGTGTTAAATGAAAGATATGAGCTAGATGAACATACTTTGTTCTTGAATTTTTGATGAATTTAGCTAAATAGGGCTAAATTGAGAAAATAGTAATTTGAGGGACTAAATAGCAAATTTGATGAAAAATGTGGGCTTGTATGTGATGTATATGTATTCGGCTAAGTATGTGTATGTGTGGATTTTGTGAAATTGATGTTTTGAGAAAAATGGACTAAATTGATACAGTGTGCAAATATGAGGGTTAATTTGCAAATAACCCTAAATGTGTGTCCATGGATTGAATTGTATGAATTAGTGTATAAAAGGGTTAATTCTGAATATGTTTAGATCAAGAACTGAAGAAAACAGACTTAGATCGTGGGAAAGTGAAAGTAAACGAGTAGTCGTTTCTATTACGATAAACTGAATCTGAGGTAAGTCACTATGCAAATAAACGTACTTGTATGATATTATACTTGTTCGTATGACTAATATTGTTTATGGATAATTATGAGAAGCTATGAATATGAATTCTGAGATAAGTCCGATATAGTGACTAAGTCCGAGAAGTCTCGTACGAACCAAGGCATAGATAGGATTAGCTATGTCATGACATAGGTATCTGTTCTGTTTTATCATGTAAGATCACGTCTGGGACGTTGGCTGATCGCTGCAATCAGAGCTTTAAAAATTTATAAAAGAATGATCAAACCTGGAGACTAACTCTGACAACGATTAAAGGCAAGTGTACCTATCGAACAGTAGTATAGCTTAGGCAAGACCGGATTATCAAACCCAAAAGAACTAAAAGTACTAATACTAACTTTCTTTTTATTATTTAGCCTTAAAAACGGAGTGAAGTTGCTTTAAACTAAATTGTCGAAGACTTAAACTAAGGACACAAAGACAAGAAGAATGAATTGGAAAATAACTTGAAGAAAAACTCAGTTGATTGCGACGATACCCTCAGGAAGAATCCACCTAGACTTCTCTTGTTACCTAACCCTAAATTATATGATTTCTTTACTTAGCTTGATTCGTGAGACTCCCTAACCTATATAAACCCTCTCTCGAGGCGAATAACGTCTAACCCTAGGTTAATTAGTGGAACTCTCGTTCGCTTATAATAACCCCCTAGGATAGCAGTAAATCGTTCAATGGACTCCCATTTTAGGTTTCACCCTAATCCGGCAAAATCTCGTAACCCTATCTCCAGGCGTTCGATCAACTCCGCTTAATTATGTTAGATCTACTCTTAGGCAGGGTCTATTCCTCCTCCACCTAAGCACATTAGATTTGGATTAAGCAACATAATTAAGAACAAACTAAGTAATTATTGTCGAAACCATTTTTTTTTGAAAACAGAGGTCGACTTTGGTTTTGAAAATGAAAATAAAAGTGGGAGTTGCCACTGATCTTTATTTGGTGTGATCAGATCACCTTTGTCTTAATAAAACCTTTGGGTTTACTAAAACGGCGTTTTTGGTGTACGAGATTTGAGAAAAAATAGGTTCGGGAGTCGGTTACGTGCGAGGAAGGATTAGCACCCTCGTCACGCCCAAAATTGGTACTAGATTGATTAATTAATGTCCTTAATGTTAAAAGTTTGAAAAAAATTTGAAAATACGATCCTCTTTTATTTTTAAAACTTGAACAAATCAAGATGGATAATAAGACCCTCTTATTTTGAAGAGATAAAGTATCATACCCAGTAAGTTAAGGCACAACGCTTTGGGCCCCCGAAATTGAGCTTGCCTTTTGATTCTAAAACTCGGTTTTAAGTTTGATGAGGATATTTCGTTATTTTGTCAAATGAGAAACCATAACCCAGTAAGTTAGGGCTCGATTTCCCGAAATTCCAAATACGGAATATTGCCTTTATTTTAAAAAAACTTATCTCGGGGTACCTAGATGTCGTGTCCAGTAAGTTAGGGTGCAACATTTTGAATTTCTGAGAACAAGTATTTTATTTAAAACATGCATTGCGATTTTAAAAAAGGGACATTCCGTTATTCAGATTAAAAGAAAAACCGGAACCCAGTAAGTTAGGGCTCGATCTTCTCGAATCTTTAACGAAATATCGATTATTATAAAACCGATGCATCGAGAAAAATTAGTGTGACATCTGATGATATGAAGATACGACGTTACATGTGAAAAGAATAATTAGAACAAAATAATAACATGAAATCCGTACTAATACGAGCGTTACTAAAAAATTAATAATATTGGCAAAGTAAAAATGATAGTATAGGTGGTGACAAAATGAATGTATTACGATAATAGTCGTATATTAACAGTAATAGAAAATATATAATGACAATGATATGCAATATAATAAATAAAAAATGAATACGATATAGTAATGATATTAGAAGTAAAATAAATAGTAGGTAATATAATAATAAATAAATAATAATGTAAAAATAAAATGGTAAATAACGACAGATGTAATAATATGGAAAATAATCGCAAGAAACATAATAATAATATTAATTTTAAGCCAAGAAAATAAATATAAATATAAGTATAGTAATAATAATAATAGTAGTAAAATAAATAAAAATAGATAATAATAATAAAACGGTAAAAATAATAAAAGTACTAATACTAAAAGTAAGAAATAGTAATAATAAAATAATATTAATGATATTAGTAAGAAAAATAATAACGATAATAGTAACAATAATGGTAACAGAGATAAATAAAAATGATAATACGAATAATAGTAATAACGAATAATGGTAAAAAAAATAGTAATAATAATGGTAATTAATAAACAAATAATAAATATATATATATATATATATAAAAATAATATAATTAATAGCAACATAATAATAATAATAATAATATTATTATTATTATTATTATTATTATTATTATTATTATTAAACAGTAATAATAATTGCAAAAATAATAAGGGACTAAATTAGAAGATAAATAAAACTTAGGATCTGAATAAAAAGAAAATAAAACGAATTAGGGCCCGATTAGACGCGCGAGAAAATAATGAGGACCATTCGGGCAATTATCCCTGGCCTCTGTGCGCTGCGTTTTGCTCAGGACTACTTTAGAGCAGAAGAAAATCTATTGGGGCCAATTTGGAAATAACAAAAACTGGATTAAAAGAGTGAAAAAATGCGGAAGGGCTAAAGAGGCAAATAGACCACTTGTACAAAACGCGCGGATCCTTCCCCGGGTCGGGTCATGCACGCGGGTTGGGGCCTCATACGACACTGTTTTGACATTAGGGACCCTTGCCCAAAACGACGTCGTTTCTGATCGCTATATAAGTCAGTTTTTTTTTGTCCAAAAAGTCATTTTCACCTCCTTTTCAAAAAAAAAAAACAAAAGAAAACCCTTTAAAATCCTCTCATGCCCTCTTTCAGTCGACCGATTGGTCTTTCTTTGGCGCCCCTTTCGCACCACCATGCCGCCATCGTATTGGTGGCCGGTGAGGCCTACAACCAAGCCCTTCGGCGCTTTCTCGAAACCCCTTTTGAAGCCCTGAAAACCCAGAGAAGAAACCCCCCTTTTCCTTGCCTTTGGTCTGGCTTCGACGATGGAGACGAGGCTCCGACGGCGCGCCCCGATGACTCAGGTATGGTTTCCTTGCTTTTCTTTCGATTTTGTTTATGAAAGTTCTTAAGAAAATAAAATGAAAAACACAATAGCAGTAACTAATAATAAAAAAGAGAGACTGAGATCAACCTTAGGATTTCTATTCACTTTTTAATTTCTGATAGTTCGTATTTTCTTTTTCTTTTTAGAATCAGAATCGAAAAAAGACCCCCTTTTTACATTGAGTTCTCTTCGGTTTTATAACCGAGATTGAAAAAAGAAGAAATAAAAATACAATTGTTTTTTCGTTTCTGCTATTGCTGTCTGTTTTCATACTTTTGCAGGAGTTAGTGGAGTAAGTGGTGATGGGACGGTGGTCGATGGCTGCACGTGGGGAAGTCAGAAGAGGCTGCGGCGCTAGGGTTGTAAAACCCTAGTTTTTTTTGAAAACTTTTTGGTGTTTGGGCCTATTTTGGCTAGGCTAGGGTGTTGTTTAGTTGGGTTATTTTGTAATAGGGTTAAGGGGTAGATTGGACTGTTTGGTTTCTGATGGGCCCGGGTCAAAATTGGGATATACAGCTGCCCCTCTTTCCTCATTGTCGTGTAACAGGAATGAAGTAATGATTTTTAAGACCAATTTTGCCTGACCTCGTCGAATCTTAGCTTCTTTTGTGCTTTTCTTCTTCAGGTAGCCTGATTTTTGTCCACCGCCTCTTGTCGCTTTGGTCCACTCCACTGCAACTTCAGAGGTATAGGATTTGTCGTTTTAATTCGCTCTACTGCAAACACAGGGAGATAAGATTTGATGTCTTCGATCTGCTTTTGCAACTTCAGGAATTCTAGATTTGCTATCCTCGATCTGCTCCTGCAACATCAGGAATGCCAGACTTGTTAACTTCGATCTGCTCCTGCAACATCAAGAATGCCAGACCTACTAACTTCGATCTGCTCCTGCAACATCAGGAATGCCAGACCTGCTATCTTCAATCTGCTCCTGCAACATTAGGAATGCCAGACTTGCTAACTTCGATCTGCTCCTGCAACATCAAGAATGCCAGACCTGCTAACTTCGATCTGCTCCTGCAACATCAGGAATGCCAGACCTGCGAACTTCGATCTGCTCCTGCAACATCAGGAATGTCAGACATGCTAACTTTGATCTGCTCCTGCAACATCAGGAATGCCAGACCTGCTATCTTCAATCTGCTCCTGCAACATCAGGAATGCCAGACTTGCTAACTTCGATTTGCTCCTGCAACATCGAGAATGCCAGACCTGCTATTTTTCAATCTGCTCCACTGCAACCTTATGGAGACAAGATTTAATGCCTTCAGCCTATTCCACTGCTGGTCAGGGATATAGGACGGTGGCCTAAATCATGTTTCCCTACTGGTTAGGGAGCCAAGATTTGCCTTCGATCTTGCCCCACTATTGTTTAGGGTGACAAGATCTACAATCTTCAACCTATTCCGCTGCTGGTCAGGGCAATAGGACTATGGCTTTAAATCATGTTCCCTACTGGTTAGGGGGCTAAGATTTGGTTTCGATCTTGCCCTACTACTGTTTAGGGCGACAAGATCTACAATCTTCAACCTATTCCACTGCTGGTTAGGGTAATAGGACTATGGCTTTAAATCATGTTCCTTACTGGTTAGGGAGCCAAGATTTGCCTTCGATCTTGCCCCACTACTGTTTAGGGCGACAGTATCTACAATCTTCAACCTATTCCACTGCTGGTCAGGGCAATAGGACGGTCTTCAACCTATTCCACTGCTGGTCAGTGGCAATAGGATGGTCTTCAACCTATTCCACTGCTAGTCAGTGGCAATAGGACAATCTTCAACCTATTCCACTGCTGGTCAGTGGCAATAGGACAATCTTCAGCCTATTCCATTGCTAGTCAGTGGCAATAGGATGGTCTTCAACCTATTCCACTACTGGTCAGTGGCAATAGGATAATCTTCAACCTATTCCACTGCTGGTCAGTGGAAATAGGATGGTTTTCAACCTATTCCACTACTGATCAGTGGCAATAGGACAATCTTCAACCTATTCCACTACTGGCCAGTGGCAATAGGATAATCTTCAACCTATTCCACTGCTGGTCAGTGGCAATAGGATGGTCGTCAACCTATTCCACTGCTGGTCACTGGCAATAGGATGGTCTTCAACCTATTCCACTGCTGGTCAGTGGCAATAGAACAGTCTTCAACCTATTCTACTGCTGGTCAGTGGCAATAGGATGGTGGCTTTAGCAGTGTTGCTACACCGTCCTCTGGGGACATATCCTGTAGACTCGGTTTTATATGCTTGTGTTTATGCCAAATGATTAGGATAATATGATCGGAATGAATCTAATGCTCCTAACTAAATGTATTATGGACTACATTTGCATGAATGTAGAATGTCATGAGGGTGGTCCTTTTTTACAATGATTAGGATACCATGATCAGAATGAGTTGAATGTTTCTAACTACATGTGCTATGGATGCAGAATGTCATGAGAATGATGATTTTTTTTCATAATGATTAAGATGCAATGATCGTAATAAATCGAATGCTCCTAACTAAATGATATTATAGAGGACATTTGCATGAATGCAGAATGTCATGATAATGATTCTTTGTTAAAAATGTATAAGGATCAGGATGCGATGATTGAAACGCTCCTAATGATGATGTATGAATGCGAAATGAAATGATCCATTTTTAATGCTTAGGGCTGTCATTGCTCGTCGTCCATCAGAGCCTTATTGCTGACATATTACGCTGCTATCTTGCCCTGCTGGTACCTTTCCCAAAAACTCAAAAAAACAATCAGATTTTGCTCAAATAACTTGCCCCAATGTAACTTCAAGGTCCATTCCATGATACCTATAAGACTTTAAGGCTTATACCATCTTCAGACCCCTTCTTTGCAACTTCAGGGGGTAAAGGGTCTGTGTCATCTTCAATCCATCTCATTGCGACTCAAGGGTATAAAATTTGTATCATCTTCAATCCATCCCACTACGACTCAAGGGCATAGAATTTGTAACTTATTCAAACGATTTGGTCCACTACACCTTTCCATTCTTTGGGTGACATGACTAGGTGTGTACGCATGACATTTGCACGGATACAGAATGTCATTTTTTAGCGAATGATTCTCCATTTACACATGGGTTAACATTGCCCCTTTTTCGTCAAGATGGTATTACTGATGTAATATCTTGTCATTTTGTTCACTCACTATTTTTGACAAAATCCGAAGAGATAGCCTCAGTTCAGACTTTTCCTCCACCAATATTTCCATCCCTTAAACTTGAGGAGTTTTAAGCAATAGTCCTGTTTCAGGTTCTTGTACTATTTAGAAGTTCCCAGAGTAATATGCGAAACTCCTTTTCTGAAAGTGTCGTTAGTCTATTAACCATTATTTCAATGCAAAATGCCTGAAAGAAATTGTAACAATAGACAAGAAGGAAATTGATTGGGAGCATAGCTCAAAACAAACAGGTTAATCAAAGCTAGCAAATGCAATCAAGAAGGAAGTTTATTGGTAGTGTATTTTGATAGGAAAAAAATAACCAAAAATAACAAAAATGGGTAAAATGGAAACTAGGTGCCCCAGATATCACAGCCTAAGCTTCTCTATTCAAACTTTTTGAGAACAATTTTAAGCTCAATATGCATTTAGGGGATCTAGAGTACTTTGTCGATGCCCCAAGACGCAACATACTTCTTCTTTCTTAATTCAAGCATAGCAAGACTGCTGTATGCCCCACTTTTGATCAAAATTTGAGCCGCCCTTCCCGGGTTTTCAACTCAAACCCCCTTTGGTCTCAAAGCACCCTTTGTGGGTTTTCGCCTTTGACCACTCATTTTTCTTTCTTTTCTTTCCTTTTTTTTTGTGTTTTTTTCTTTTTTATTTTTTTTTGGAAAACTTTTTTATCAAATTTGAACTCATAGGATTGGGCAGGTCCTTGCCATCCATCTTGGTTAGTATCCATGTTTCCCCAGAACAGGCCTACATTCAACATTGAATACTTTCAATAAATAAAAATGATAATACGAATAATAGTAATAATGAATAATGGTAAAAAAATAATAGTAATAATAATGGTAATTAATAAACAAATAATAAATATATATATTGTAACATCCTGAAAATGGGCCTATGCATTTTTGATTTAAGTATACGAAATGGCATGTCTTGTGTGTTATGAATGTATTATGAACATTTTTGGAAACTTGGAAATGATTTAGAAATGTTAAGTTTCAAAAGAGGAAAGTGAACATTTCTGGAAACTTGGAAATGTAAGAAATGTTAAGTTCAAAAGAGGAAAGTGAACATTTCTGGAAACTTGGAAATGTAAGAAATGCCAAGTTTAAAGGAGGCAAACGAACATTTTTGGAAACTTGGAAATGTAAGAAAATATAAGGAAATGTAAGGAAATGTAAGGAAACGTTTTAGGAAAAGTTAAGTTCTGAGGTTAAGAGAGGGAAGTAAAGCAAGGTGGCCTTAAGAAAACTTATGGGTGAAATATGACATACAAATGGGCTTGGAAAAGCGGCTTGGAGGTGCCACTTAGGGCCTCTGGAGTTGACGCCACAAGCAGGTGCAATTGGGCCTGGGTTCGAGTCACTTGGGGAGCCAATAAAAGAATTTTATTTTGGTGCCAGGAACAAGAGAAGTGGACGGCATTAAGGCTCTATAGGGAGGTGTTTTATTGTTGTTAAAATTAGGTAAATAGATGGATAAATGATGGATTTTTATTGATATTTTTATTAAGAGATAAGAGATAATTATTGGATTAAGTTTTAGGTGATAATTAAAGTGATAAAGCTATCAAAATAGAAGAGTGGTGGCCAAGTAAAGGATTCTAAGCTAGTAAATTCGGCTATAAAAGGAAAAGAGAGGCCATTCAGCATTATTTTCTCTTCCTTGATAACCTCTGCCGAATTTCCCTTCTCCTTATTTCACCATTGCCGAATTCTCTTAAGCAACTATTCTTTTCTTCTTCATTCTTCTCCTCTCAATATTCCAAAAGCCGAAACTTGTGTGACTATTCTCTAGGCCTTAAGCCGAATCTTTGAGGACTCAAGAAAAGGGGGCTGTCGATTACAAAGATTAAGGGTAAGGTCAGTAGTTATCGATTTCCATTCTTTTTCTTCTAAGATTAAAGCCGAAAATAGGAAATCTAACCCCATTATTGTGTTAGTCGAAACTTGGAAAGAAGGCTCTTCGGGATTTCTGCCATTGTCGACAACTTCATAAGACAAGTCAACTATTTCAGGATTTAAGAATCTAAGGTAAGTCATATTTAACATTCGGCTAAGGGTTATTTGTTGTGAATAAATGTTAGAAATTGATCTAACATGAAGTTATAGGGATTTCGACAGACATCTAAGGCAAGGAATACTTTCGGGATTTACTAAGTGTCGACTACAAGGAAGGAGAAGTTCTTTTTCCGAAGGTACACCATAGGCCGCGTGTTCCCTAGTTATTCGGTGAGTTTCGGGATTTAAAATCCACAAGGTAAGTGTCTATAGCATTCAGCCAAGGCTTATTTTGATATCTAGATCTATTTCATAATTGTTTAAAAAGCTGAAACTAACCTGGGATGTGATTTAATGTTTGGCCGAATACAAGAAGGAATACAACAAAGTTTCGGGACTTGATTCTTAAGTCAATCGGCAACAAGGTAAGTTTTAGTGTACTAATCCTACTAGGATTTGGATTTATGGCCGAATGGCTCTTTACTAAGTATTAAATGATTGATTAAATGTAGAGATCTAAGATCTAAGGCATTAGATCAAGCTTTTCGGGATTTGGATTGGAAACCTTAAGCGAATCAGGTGTGTACCTCACACTATTTCTTGATATATTTATGGCAATAATTAATATGTATGTGACTATAAGAATGTGTAAGAATATGGCTAAGATACCATGTAATGGTACAAAAGTACTCAGGTACGTTTCCTACTCCTACTAGGAATATGAAATTATGTTATATATGTAACATGTGAAAAGTGATAAGAATGTGAAATTATGTAATATGCATGATATGAATGATATGGGGCATTCGGGTTATATGTAAGGGGAAGTGAATGTGGTGACCTAAGACCACGATATCTGAACGTGGTGACCTAAAACCACGATGTCTGAATGTGGTGACCTAAGACCACGATATTTGAATGTGGTGACCTAAGACCACGATATCTGAATGTGGTGACCTAAGACCACGAATTTTATAAGGGCGATGAGCACGTCGACTGCAGCGACTGCCTTCGATGGTGTGTAGTGGATGGAGGGTTGACTTATTAGTCCCCACGGTGTGCAGGTTGGTATGGGTGATGTGTAGCGGATGGCTTATAGGTTTGGGTTCGGGTTTGCATCATTACTTTATATCTGTTATATGAATAAGTATATGATATGACATTGTATGCCTGAATTGTTAAGTTATAGTGTTGGTTACACATTGAGTCTGTTTGACTCACCCCGTTGGGGAATATTTTCTTCCAGGTGATGATCAGTAGTGGACCGGGTCGGCAGGAGCTCAAAGGTGGCCATGCACAGCAAGGAATTTAATTAATTTGGATTTTTATTTTATTAAGTACTTTAATTTAATTTTGGGAATTATTTTGATGTAATAAGGCCATAGTGAATTATTTTATTTCTGTTTTATTTACTGTGTTACGAAATTTTAATTATTAAAGATTAAGTCAATTTATTTTAAGATAAACCTTAATTATTTGTCACCTGAAATAAATGGGTTTTCAATATAAAAGAAACTCTTTTCCAACTCAAGCCCAACCCAAAACAAACTTTCTTTCAAAACACACATAAGTTTTCCTAAGTAACAAAAGAATTTTGAACCGGTTTACATCGAGGAACATACCAGATCCGGTCAAGGCTCGTGGGCCGGGTTTGGGGTGTTTCATATATAAATAATATAATTAATAGCAACAGTAATAATAATAATAATAATAATAATAATAATAATAATAATAATAATAAACAGTAATAATAATTGCAAAAATTATAAGGGACTAAATTAGAAGATAAATAAAACTTAGGATCTGAATAAAAAGAAAATAAAACGAATTAGGGCCCGATTAGACGCGCGAGAAAATAAGGAGGATCATTCGGGCAATTATCCCTGGCCTCCGTGCACTGCGATTTGCTCGTGACTAATTTAGAGCAGAAGAAAATCTATTGGGGCCAATTTGGAAATAACAAAAACTGGATTAAAAGAGTGAAAAAATGCGGAAGGGCTAAAGAGGCAATAGACCACTTGTACAAAAATGCGCGGATCCTTCCCCGGGTCGGGTCATTTTCACCTCCTTTTCAAAAAAAAAAAAAACAAAAGAAAACCCTTTAAAATCCTCTCATGCCCTCTTTCAGTCGACCGATTGGTCTTTCGTTGGCCCCCATTTCGCACCACCATGCCACCACCGTATTGGTGGCCGGTGAGGCCCACAACCAAGCCCTTCGGCCCTTTCTCGAAACCCCTTTTGAAGCCCCGAAAACCCATGGTTTGTATTTGTTGATTGGAAAAATTGGTATGTTTTTGGTTGCCATATATGCATAATATGTTTTGGTATGTATTGTTTGTAGGTGAGACCCAAAAAAGGTGGCATTTTGGCCTTGAAAATGGCCTATAATGTCAGACGGTCGTGGCACACAGGCGTGCTTGGTGGCCGTGGTGGATAAGTCAGTAGCCAGCCTAAGAACACACGGTCATGGCACACGGGCATGCTTGGTGGCCGTGGTGGATAAGTCAGTAGCCAGCCTAAGAACACACGGTCATGGCACACGGGCGTGCTCGATGGGCGTGGTAGATAAGTCAGTAGCTAGCTTAAGAGTACACGGCCATGGCACACGGGCGTGACTAGTGACCATGTGAGGAAGTCAGTATATGACCACGGGCAAGACACACGGGGGTGTCCAGTAGCCGTGGAGGGCACACGGCCCTCTCCCACGGGCGTGTACCCCCTGTCTTTTAGAAAAGTTTCAATTTTCCATGAAATTTTGTATGTGTTTTGGTTTAGTCCCAACTCAATTTTTAAGCATGCTTAAGGTCCCGTTGACCATTTTAAGGGACATTATACTTGAGAATGATGAATGAATGTATGAAATTTCTCTAAATGCATTCTGATTTGTCCAGTAATGCTCCTAACCCTAATCTGGTGTCAGACACGGGATAGGGGTGTTACATGTGGTTGGTATCAGAGCTACGGTTTAGCCGATTCTCGGACTAACATAGCATGTTATAGTCTAGCTATACATGCCATATATCTGAATTGTGATAGTATGATGAATCCTGACGTATAAAATGTGATTTTTGTATAGTAATGGATCTCGAAAGAGCTGTAGCTGACGACGTGGAAAGTAATATGCTTGCTCTCGCACAAGGGACAACGCTCTCTTATTCGAGACCGACTACGAGCGGTCAAGAGGGAGAAGCTAAACAAGCCTTCTTCCAAATGGTGAGTGAGTGGTTCACTCAGTTTGTCAAGAATAACTCGACTGTTTCGCAACCCCTGCCCCCGGTTAATCCCCCTCAGACATTTGATATACCTCCAACTGTAATTTTGAATCTGTGGAATAAGCCTCCGGTTGACAAGATTCGTAAGTATCGGGTTAAAGAATTCCGGGCTACTAATGATGATGATGCTGAAATGGCCAAGTTTTGGATTAAAAATACTATTCGGGTATTCGATGAAATGTCTCTGACTCCGGAAGAATGTATAAAGTGCGTTCTATCTTTACTACGTGATGCAGCTTATCAATGGTGGAAAACTCTAATTTCTGTTGTTCCAAGAGAACGAGTTACATGGGATTTCTTTCAAATCGAGTTCCGGAAGAAATATATCAGTGAGAGATTTGTTGATCAGAAACGTAAGGAATTTTTAGAACTCAAACAGGGCCGAATGACTGTTTCTAAATATGAACGGGAATTCGTGAGACTGAGTCAGTATGCTCGAGAATGTGTATCATCTGAAGCTATAATGTGCAAAAGATTCGAAGATGGCCTTAATGAAGATATTCATTTGCTAGTTGGGATTTTAGAAATAAAAGAGTTCGTTGTACTAGTTGATCGAGCGTGTAAAGCTGAGGCACTTGGGAAAGATAAAAGAAAAGCTGAGTCTGAAGCCCGAGATGTGAGAAAGAGATTTTAGAGTAGATCATTTCAGTCTGCTTCGAAGAAATTTAGAGATGATCAAAGCCGTTCAAGAGTTAATATGGGATATTCAAATAGAAATCGAGATAGATCGCAAATGAGCTCTAAAGCTCCAGCAACTTCAGTGGCCAATGTTGGTAATGTCCGGATTGAAAGACCTAAATGTAAATATTGTGGAAAAAAGCATCCGGGAAGTTGTAGACTTAATGACAGAGCTTGCTTCCGATGTGGATCACTTGATCATTTTATCCGAGATTGTCCTGAGTCCGTTGAACTAGAGACTGTTCAGAATCCGAGAATTGATAGTCAGAGAACTACAAGAGACAATGTTGTCAGATCCGAAGCTAGAGCGCCTGCCAGAGCGTATGCTATCCGAGCTCGTGAGGAAGCTTCGTCACCTGATGCCATAACTGGTACTTTTACTCTTTATGATACTTCCGTGATTGCATTGATAGACCCTGGTTCTACGCATTCGTATATATGTATGAATTTAATATTCAGTAAGACTTTGCCTGTAGAGTCTACTGAGTTTGCTAAAAAAGTATCGAACCCCTTAGGTAAAAGTGTTCTGGTTGACAAAGTATGCAAGAACTGTCTGTTAATGTTTCGAGATATATGTTTCCCTTCTGATTTGATGCTTTTTCCATTTGATGAATTTGATATTATTCTGGGTATGGATTGGTTGTTTATGCATGATGCTGTTGTGAACTGTAAAAGAAAGACTATTGATTTGAGATGTCCGAATGATGAGATTGTACGGATTGAGTCTGATGATGTGAATGGATTGCCTGCTGTGATATTGTTTTGAAAGCTCAGAGTTATGTGAAAAAGGGTTACGAGGCATATTTTGCTTATGTGATTGATTCAAAAGTATCTGAGAAGAAAGTTGAATCAGTTCCTATTGTTTGTGAGTTTTCTGATGTGTTTCCTGAAGAGTTACCGGGTTTTCCTCTGATTCGTGAAGTTGAGTTTGCTATTGATTTGTTGCTTGGCACTACACCTATATCGATAGCTCCGTATAGAGTGGCACCAACAGAGTTGAAAGAGTTAAAGTCACAGTTGCAAGAATTGACTGAGAGAGGGTTTGCTAGATCGAGTTTCTCACTTTGGGGTGTTCATGTTCTGATTGTGAAAAAGAAAGATGGTACAATGAGGATGTGTATCGATTATCGTCAGTTGAATAAAGTTACAATAAAGAATAAATATCTGTTGCCTCGGATAGACGATTTATTAGATCAGTTAAAAGGAGCTACTGTGTTTTCAAAGATTGACTTGAGATCGGGACACTATCAGTTGAGAGTGAAAGATTCAGACATTTCAAAAACTGCTTTTAGAATGAGGTACGGGCATTATGAGTTTTTAGTTATGCCATTTGGACTAACCAATTCTCCTGCTGTTTTTATGGATCTGATGAACAGAATTTTCAGACCGTACCTAGATCGATATGTTGTGGTATTCATAGATGACATCCTGATTTATTCATGTGATGAAAATGAGCATGCTGAACATCTGAGAATTGTGTTGCAAACTTTGAGAGAAAAGCAATTGTATGTGAAATTCAGCAAATGTGAATTCTGGTTGCACGAAGTTAGTTTTTTGGGACATATCGTGTCAGCTTCTGGAATATGAGTGGATCCGAGTAAGATTTCTGCTATTCTGAATTGGAAACCTCCGAGAAATGTATCTGAAGTTCGCAGTTTTTTGGGTTTAGCTGGTTATTACCACAGATTTGTAAAAGGCTTTTCGACTATAGCTACTCCGTTGACTAGATTACTTCAGAAAGATGTTAGTTTTGAATTGTCGGATAAATGTCAGAAAAGTTTTGATCAGTTGAAAACTCTATTAACAGAAGCTCCAATTTTAGTACAGCCAGAATCGGGTAAAGAATTTGTTGTATACAGTGATGCTTCGTTAAATGGTCTGGGATGTGTTTTGATACAGGAAGGCAAAGTGGTAGCTTATGCCTTGAGATAGTTGAAACCTCATGAGAAGAACTATCCGACGCACGACCTTGAGTTAGCTGCAATTGTGTTTGCGCTAAAGATTTGGCGTCATTATCTATATGGTGAGAGATGTCATGTATTTTTAGATCATAAAAGTTTGAAATATCTGATGACTCAGAAAGATTTGAACCTGCGTCAGAGAAGATGGCTTGAGTTGTTAAAAGATTACGAGCTTGTGATAGATTATCATCCTGGTAAAGCAAATGTTGTTGTAGATGCTCTGAGTAGAAAATCATTATTTGCATTACGTGCTTTGAGTACTCAGTTGGATTCCTCTGATGATTATTCTGTGATAGCTGAATTAAAAGCAAAACTGTTGTTCTTACAATATATATGTGATGCTCAGAAATCTAATAATGAATTGCTAGCGAAACAAACTCAGTGTGAAGTGAATTCTGAATCTGAATTTCAAATTGTTGGTAATTATTTGAGATTCCGAGATCGTATCTATGTTCCGAGAAATCCAAAGATGATTTAGTTGATTTTGAATGAAACACATAATAGTCGTCTATCTGTTCATCCGGGAAGTACTAAAATGTATCATGATTTGAAACAACATTACTGGTGGTCTGGTATGAAACGGGACATTTTTGACTTTGTTTCGAAATGTTTAGTATGTCAACAAATGAAAGTAGAACATCAAGTCTCATCTGGATTGTTACAACAGGTTCTGATTCCTGAGTGGAAATGGGATAGAGTGACAATGGACTTTGTTTCTGGTTTTCCCCTGACTTCGAGAAAGAAAGATGCGATTTGGGTCGTAGTTGACCGGTTTCGGTAAGATCGGATTTCTCACTTGAGAGATTAGCTGAGCTCTATATTTCCGAGATTGTGAAATTGCATGGGGTGCCACTATCTATTGTGTCAGATAGAGATCCAAGATTTACATCGCGATTCTAGAAGAAATTGCAAGAAGCTTTGGGCATGAAATTACACTTCAGTACAGCATTTCATCCGCAAACAGATGGTCTGTCTGAATGAATTATTCAAATTTTGGAAGACATGTTAAGATGTTAAATACTTGAGTTTCATGGTTCGTAGGAACAGTATTTGCCATTGATTGAATTTGCGTACAATAACAGTTTTCAGTCAAGTATCAAAATGGCACCTTATGAAGCTTTGTACGGACATAAATGTCGTACACCTCTGTATTGGACCGAGCTCAATGAAAATAAGTTACTTGGGGTTGACTTGATAAAAGATTCAGAATATAAAGTGAAATTGATCCGAGATTGTTTGAAAGCAGCATCTGATCGTCAGAAGTCTTACGCGGATTTGAAACAAAAAAGATATAGAATTTGAAATCGGCGACAAAGTATTTTTGAAAGTGTCTCTGTGGAAGAAAGTGCTTCGATTCGGACGTAAAGGCAAATTGAGTCCAAGATTCAGCTAATCGTATGAGATCATTGAACGTGTCGAGCCTGTTGCGTATAGATTAAAATTGTCGTCTGAGTTAGAAAAGATACACAATGTATCCTATGTCTCGATGCTCCTTAGATATTGATCCGATCCATCACATGTGATTCTTCCATCTGAAATTGAAATTCAATCTGATATGACATATGAAGAGGAATCGATCCGTATCTTAGCTCGTGAAATGAAAGAGTTAAGAAACAAGAAAATTTCGTTAGTAAAGGTATTGTGGAATCGACATGGAATAGAAGAGGCTACCTGGGAGCCTGAAGATTCAGTGAGACAGCAATATCCGAATCTGTTTAACGGGAAGATTTTCGAGGACAAAAATCCCTAAGGGGGGAGAATTGTAACAGTCCGATTTATACCCTAGTCGAAATAGTGGTTTCGGGACCACGGATCTGAGTCCGAATAATATTTTAATATTATTTTCTGTGCCGTTGATATGTGACTAAACATGTGGTAAATTTTCGTGAGCTAGTTTGTTCGTCTGTGTGTTTAATTTGACAAAAGGATTAAAATGCATTAAACGCGAAAGTTGCTTGCTATTTGTTAAAGTGCTTAAGTGATGTGGCTTTTAAGTGTTAAGGACTTATGTGGTAATTTAGCCACTATTTTGGTTAGTGGACGGCATGGGTAATGAAATATGTATATATATGTTTTTTTATATATATATTAAAGTTTATAAGTTAAAGTTTATATTATATATATATTATATAGTTATATTATAAAAAGGAAACATGATGGTGGGTTTTATTCATGCATTTTTACCACTGAATAAGCAAAGAAAGAAAAGAAAAATTTAGGCAAGGGTTCGACCATAGTTTGGTCTAATTCAAGGTATGTTTCCAATCGATTTTCGATAATTTCTACATTTTTGAAATCTTTGCTTTGAGAGCTACAAAACCCATGTATTAATTTTGTGAATTGATGATGTTTGTGTGATATGCTATTGATGATATGTCAAGCTTTTTGATGATTTTTGTGTTAAATGAAAGATACGAGCTAGATGAACATACTTTGTTCTTGAATTTTTGATGAATTTAGCTAAATATGGCTAAATTGAGAAAATAGTAATTTGAGGGACTAAATAGCAAATTTGATGAAAAATGTGGGCTTGTATGTGATGTATATGTATTCAGCTAAGCATGTGTATGTGTGGATTTTGTGAAATTGATGTTTTGAGAAAAATGGACTAAATTGATACAGTGTGCAAATATGAGGGTTAATTTGCAAATAGCCCTAAATATGTGTCCATGGATTGAATTGTATGAATTAGTGAATAAAAGGGTTAATTCTGAATATGTTTAGATCAAGAACTGAAGAAAACGAACTTAGATCGCGGGAAAACAAAAGTAAACGAGTAGCCGTTTCTATTCCGATAAACCAAATCCGAGGTAAGTCACTATGCAAATAAACGTACTTGTATGATATTATACTTGTTCGTATGACTAATATTGTTTATGGATAATTATGAGAAGTTATGAATATGAATTCCGAGATAAGTCCGATATAGTGACTAAGTCCGAGAAGTCCCGTACGAATCTAGGAATAGATAGGATTAGCTATGTCATGACATAGGTATCTGTTCTGTTTTATCATGTAAGACCACGTCTGGGACGTTGGTGTTGATTTGAGACTCGTGTAAGACCACGTCTGGGACGTTGGCATCGATATGAGCATTACGTGTAAGACCACATTTGGGAGGTTGGCATCGTTATGATCCTTACGTGTAAGACCATGTCTGGGACATCGGCATCGTTTTGATTCGTATAAGACCCTATCTGGGATAGTGGCATCGATATCCGAGTGCATGTAAGACCTCGTTTGGGACGTTGGCATTGTACAACTATTCCGAGCTTTCTGAGTATCCTATTAGATTCCTTATGGTTAAACGGGCAAGTCTGTGATATGAGCTGTGAATCCGACCCATGATCAAATAAGTGAACGAATGTTTGCCTCAGGTACGTCTGGTATATATATACAAGTGTGTATAAAAAGGTAAGTACCTATACGACTTTGACTCGAAGAAGTGTATGCTTAAATGTGAGAACGAGAATCTTAAAATGATGAATGTGGCAAATGTGGCTACAAATATGTGAAACAAAGCATAATTGTGATATATGCTAAATGATTGGAATGTGCCTATGTATCTATTTGCAATATATGCATTTTATGCTAAGTTTGTTTGTATATTGACTTACTAAGCTTTTTGAAAGCTTACTCTGTGTGCGATTTCTCTGTCTTATAGGTCGTCAAAGCTACTGAGGGCTCGGGACTGTCACGTATCGTCATCACACTAATAAGTTCATTTTGGTACACTTTGGAAATGTATAATGTTAGATATGGCATTTATAGGCTAGCATTTTGGTATAGGCTAGTTTTTGGTCATAAGTTTGCTAAGTGAATTTGACCTTGTGTTTTGGCTAGACATGAAATGGGAAATATGCATGAAAGACTATGTTTTGTGGAGCATGTTTTAGTATGATGAATTGGTCCATGATATGGTTAAGTTTTCGAGTAAGCAAATGAACGAATTATGCTTGTGATGAGATAAGTTTTGGTATTGAATTTGTTATGGTTGGAATTGGTATTGATTGTATTTATTGGTTGGACAAATTGATATGTTTTTGGTTGCCATATATGCATAATATGTTTTGGTATGTATTGTTTGTAGGTGATACCCAAAAAGGGTGGCATTTCGGCCTTGAAAATGGCCTATAAAGTCACACGGTCGTGGCACACGGGCGTGCTTGGTGGCCATGATGGATAAGTCAGTAGCCAGCCTAAGAACACACGGGCGTGCTTGGTGGCTGTGGTGGATAAGTCAGTAGCTAGCTTAAGAGTACACGGCCATGGCACACGAGCGTGCCTAGTGACTGTGTGAGGAAGTCAGTATATGACCACGGGCAGGACACACGGGGGTGTCCAGCAGCCGTGGAGGGCACACGGTCCTCTCCCACGGGCGTGTACCCCCTGTATTTTAGAAAAGTCTCAATTTTCCATGGAATTTTGTTTGTGTTTTGGTTTAGTCCCGACTCAATTTGTAAGCATGCTTAAGGTCTCGTTGACCGTTTTAAGGGACATTATACTTGAGAATGATGAATGAATGTATGAAATTTCTGTAAATGCTTTCTGATTTGTCCGGTAACGCTCCTAACCCTAATCTGGCGTCGGACAAGGGATAGGGGTGTTACAACGCGTGCTGCAGACCCCCTAATCACGAACCTAAAATCGACATCACTTAACGATTAATCACGGATTAATACACACTTTATCAGAAACCGAAACCTCACCGTAACCTTACCGTGTGCCACACGTTCTTGTAGCCCTTCCTTTGCTACTATTTGCGATTATCCTCTAGATCTGCACCCAAACATATATCGTCAAAATCAAGTGACCCATATTCCTCATAAGTCACCCCTATAAGCCTTATTACATTCGGTCATTTACTAAACTACAACCAAGACAAGTGCACTTACCTCATGCTAACGATCCTTACCTACCACGTTTGTGATCTCTGAATCTTACCCTTGTTAATACAAAGTTAACGACAAGGAGAGGTTAGATATCCCTTCGGCTTTTAACAAAACTCACTAAGAAGATTGACTAAATACTTACCAAAACCCTCATTTGATCCCATGGCCTAGATAGCTACCGACAAGATTCGGCTTTTAGACTTGACCAAAAGTGGGTCACAATCGATTGTGATGGAGAAATAACTAAGAATTGGCACAAGTAGGACTATATGATATAAAGGTGTATTCGGCTTTCAGAGAAAGAAAAAGAACACAACACTAATAGGAATTTTCGGTAAAAAGAGTGATGGGTTCTTTTTTTCGGCAAATGGAAGAATTCGACTAGGGGTATTTTTGTCATTTCACAATCCAAGGGTATTTCCGTAAATCTACTCTATAGGGGTATCTAGGTAATTTTGCAAAACTGAGGTACTTTGGAGATTTTGTAAATCATGGATGTTTTGGTAATTCTGCAAACCAAGGGTATCCTGGTAATTCCACAATTTGGGGCTATTTTAGTGATTTTGCAAATCTAAGGATGTTTTGGTAATTTTCAAACTAAGGGTATTTTGGTTATTTTCAAATCAGGGGAATTTTAGTAATTTTACAAATCTAGGGGTATTTGGTCCCTCTCGGGTTTTAGTTATGAACTTCGGCCCATTAACAAGTCTTGCAGCTAAAGTGAACAGACACTATGCACCAGGTAGGATTTCAGAGAAGAGGAGGTGGGCCGCTAAGGCCGCTTAAGTACCAAGCTCTCCCTAGATCCAATCCTAGACATGCATATGCTCGTTACCACACTCTAACCTAGCGACTTGTCCACGGACATGTTTAATTATTAGAAAGTCTTATGCGGTTAAAGAGTTGTTCAGTACTAAGCCTAAAGTCCATAAAACCCTAGCATACTAGTCTACATCCCCACAATGCCCATCAGCCCGTTTCACGTTCATATAACCCATAATGGCCACATCACATTTTTATGGCCCACTAGGCCCAAATCTCAATCATATGACCCATTAGGCCCAAAACAAGTCCAGATCATGTAACATGTATGCTTAACCCAATTCATATAATCAACTTAATCCATTTCATCAAACTTAGCCTTAGGGCCCACCGGGCCTATTTAGCCACTTTCAGCTTTTCGGCTTTTCGGTATTGCCGATTTCATGTGTGCATAGTGTTTGCACACACCTGGATACCGCGACATGCTATTCTATCCTTAGCCTTGATCCTAAAACCAACCAACCTTCAATCAACCACTCATACTTAATCAAAATATTTACTCAAAAGCCACATTATAGCTCCCAAGTGACGCCACTTACCACTGGACCACAAGCCCATTTGTGTCTTATTTCTTCTTCATTTATGAAAAAGGCCTACTAACTGAAGTCGTTGTTCCCTAAGGCTAAAACCAAAATTTTTCCTTTACCCTTACTTGATCCCAGGACATCTCCAACACCCCTAGACACTCCAAATTCGTTAATCCTCAAAGCCCACATGCCAATTGTCAATTTTCTCGCTCACTTAAAAAATTTTCTGAAATCCAAAGCCCAAAGCCCAATAGGTCCAATTCTTCTAGGCCCAAATTTGGGGCTTTAGAATTCTCCCCCTTAAAGAAATTTCATCCTCGAAATTTCCAACTAACAGGGCGGTCGTGTATCAATTACCCCACCATGCTACCGCTGCGCACTCTGACCCTAATAATTTTAATACATACCCAAAACATCCACCTATCGTAAACATTCTCAAACATACGCAGAATAAGTACCAAATTATGATTCAAATGTTTACAAAGCCCTAACACTTCCATAGCCTCGGCCGCGGCCTCTTCCTCCTCTTCTAGCGCTCATCGTTGATTCTCATATTATCCGAATTAGGAATTTTATGAAATTAGTACATAGTTCCACTTGTTTAGGGCACATGTCTTATGTAAATAAATTTTTTTTAAAGTCATTTCGCGGTCGTATACCCACTACAAGCTTAAGTTTCCTACAGGCTTTAGTCTCTAAAAGCCTATTTTTAAGTAACCCATTATCTATATAGTTCAGTAATTTAAACAAATGTAGTACAAAAAACTTGCTTGGCTCGACGTCGAGGGCTCGGTGAACCATACTTCAAGAGTCCTGCAAAAACTTTTTAAAACCCAAAATTTAAGGCCCATTTCACAGCCCGAGCTTTACAACTGAGCTCTGATACCATTAAATGTAACACCCCAAACCCGGCCTAGAAGTTAGGCTCGAATCTGGTGTGTCACATCAAAGGCATATTTCAAAACGATTTTTCTAAGTTAAATTTTAGGGCCCAAAAGCCCAAAACCCATGAGTCTTGTTAAGTAATTATAAAAGCCCATTTTATATCTTTAAGTATTTCAGAAAACAAGTTTAAGTATAAGAAATTTACTTAAGTTTAATCATTAAGTAAACAGTTAAAACATCAAAACCCAAAATCTAAAATCAAATCAAAGTACAATGCCTTATTACATCCAACGAAAGTAAAGCAACAAAAACCATGTCCTTTGAAACAAACAAATAAAAATAAAAATTTAAACATCTTGTAGTGTGGCCATCTTCGAGTCCTCTCTCACGTCGAGTCGTTTGATGAGGATTACCTGAAACATTAAATAAAGGGTGTGAGTTTCGAAACTCAGCGTGTACAACCCTTGGCAATCAAATCAACATACAAATATTCACATTGGGCCTAAGCCCTATTGAAATCGATGGTCTTGTGCCTTAGCCCACAATGACCTCATATCATATCATATCGTATCATATGCCAGACATGGTATGCAAAACCCTCCCAAAAATCCATCCGCTACACACCATTTCCCTTCCAACCCTACACACCTGTGGGGATTTCTAAATCGACCCACCCATCCTCTACCCTCCAAAGGTAGCACTCACAGTGGCACTACTCAACATTGCAGCAAAGCTGCTAACCATATAGTGGGCTTAAAGCCACCGGTGGATCCATGGTCGTCAAGCGACTATGCGATCCTCAAATCTTCCTCCGAACCATAATTCCCACCCATATGCATCCTAAGCAGAATATCATATGAATGCAACATGCACATGAGTAACATCCACAAAACTCATACTCATCACATAGGGGTATTTTCGTCATTTCACAACCCAAGGGTATTTTCGTAAATCTACTCTACAGGGGTATTTAGGTAATTTTGCAAAACAGAGGTACTTTGGAGATTTTGTAAATCAGGGATGTTTTGGTAATTCTGCAAACCAAGGGTATCCTGGTAATTCCACAATTCGGGGCAATTTTAGTGATTTTGCAAATCTAAGGATGTTTTGGTAATTTTCAAACTAAGGGTATTTTGGTTATTTTCAAATCAAGGGTATTTTAGAAATTTTACAAATATAGGGGTTTTTGGTCCCTCTCGGGTTTTAGTTATGAACTTCGGCCCATTAACAAGTTCTTGCGGCAAAAGTGAACAGACACTATGCACCAGGTAGGATTCCAGAGAAGAGGAGGTGGGCCGCTAGGGCCGCTTAAGTACCAAGCTCTCCCTAGATCCAATCCTAGACATGCATATGCCCTTTACCACACTTTAACCTAGCGACTTGTCCACGGACATGTTTAATTATTAGAAAGTCTTATGCGATTAAAGAGTTGTTCAATACTAAGCCTAAAATCCATAAAACCCTAGCATACTAGTCTACGTCCCCATAAAGCCCATCAGCCCATTTCACGTTCATATAACCCATAATGGCCACACTACATTTTTATGGCCCACTAGGCCCAAATCTCAATCATATGACCCATTAGGCCCAAAACAAATCAAGAGCATGTAACATGTATGCTTAACCCAATTCATATAATCAAATTAATCCATTTAGTCAAACTTAGCCTCAGGGCCCACCGGGCCCATTTAGCCACTTTCGGCTCTTCAGCTTTTTGGCATTGTCAATTTCGTGTGTGCATAGTGTGTGCATAGTGTTTGTACACACTTGGATACTGCGACATGCTATTCTATCCTTAGCCTTGATCCTAAAACCAGCCAACCTTCAATCAACCACTTATACTTAATCAAAATATTTACTCAAAGGTCGAAACCTTACCGTGTCTCACCGGGTTCTAATGGCCCTTCCTTCGCTACTTACCACAAGTGTTCCCTAGATCTACACTCACACATACACCATCAAAATTTGGGTGACTCGTAATCCACACAAGTCATCCACACATTCGTCCATTTACTTCAACCATAATCGAGTTGAGTATCCTTACCCTTGCTAATGATCCTACCACGCTTGCTATCTCCGATCCTTACCCTTGTTAATACAAGATCACCGATAATGCAAAATTAGATTGCCCTTCGGTTTTTAACAAAACATACTAAGGAGAGTTAACAGAATACTTACCGAATCCAACCTTAGATCCTGCGGCCTAGATAACTACCGAATGAGATTCGGCTTTTAACCTTGACTAAGAGTAGCTACCAACTGATTTGTGATAGAGAAAAACAACAAAGATTCAGCGCTAATATGTATTTCGACAAAGAAGAGAATTTGGCTATAGGGGAATTTGGATTTCAGAGAAAGAAGAAGAACACAACTCTAATAGGAATTTCGGCAAAAAGAATGATGGGTTTTCTTTTCGGCAAATGAAAGAATTCGACTGAGGGGGAGAAAAGGAAGAAATAATAGAACCCAAGGAACCCTTCAATGAATTCGGCACCCCCTTTTTGTAGCCAATGCCGAATCCTACCTTCCCCCCACAGCCCCATTCGGCACAAACTCCTCCCTCTCCTTATCTCCTGACTTTTCTCCTTGATAACACCTTAATCTTATCCGAAATTTCCTCCACATCCAACACACCTGTTTACTTCAAACTCTCCACAGCAATAGTTCAAAACCAACACAAATATGTCCGTCCATACAGTAAAATAAACACTCCACAAAATACCACTCCTAAGCCTCAAACCTTAGACCTCTTCAGCTTACAACATGCCACCTTATAGCTCCCAAGTGACGCCACTTACCACTAGACCACAAGCCCATTTGTGTGCTATTTCTTCTTCATTTATGAAAAAGGCCTACTAACTGATGTCGCTGTTCCCTAAGGCTAAAACCAAAATTTTTCCTTTACCCTTACTTGATCCCAGGACATCTCCAACACCCTTAGACACTCCAAACTCATTAATCCTCAAAGCCCACATGCCCATTGTCATTTTTATCGCTCACTTAAAAAATTTTCTGAAATCCAAAGCCCAAAGCCCAATAGGCCCAATTCTTCTAGGCCCAAATTCGCAGCGTTACACGTCCACTATGCAAAATAAACACTCTCAAAATGCCTTACCTCTGCTCAAACCTTGGACCTCTTCACGCCACCTTGTAGCTCCCCCAAGTGACGCCACTTGCCATTGGACCACAAGCCCATTTGTGTCCTATTTTCCTTTTATCCTGCTTAAGAGGCCTAAAGCTTGAGACTAGGGTCCACTAAGGCAAAAATTAACTTTGTCCCTATGGTTTTCCCTATCCTTAAGACTTCAAATAAACCCGGTAATACCAGAAAATTAATATTCTAAGTGCTACTCATACATGCCAACTTTAGTGCACAGAAATTAGGGTTTCAGGATTTTAGAGCATTACAGATAATCATAGTACATGTAAAACTTATTTATGGATCCATACATTTGAAACCTTTAATTTTTGTATGCTTGGTAATATACTGAACTTAGGTGTTTGATACCAAAAGTGGTAAGTCAGCTATATATCATGCCAAGATCAAGTGTAAATATGAAATGCTTAGTCATGTGCTCGAAAACAAACATTTGTACCGTAGTTGCCTAAGGATCGTCTTTTAATTACTATCTTTGTTTGCTTTGCTTGAGGACAAGTAATGACTTAAGTGTGGGGGAGTTTGATCTGCCATAATTTGGTGTAGCAAATTAAACTAGTTTTCGCACTTCAAGATCTTGAATACAAGCATTTTTATTATGTTTTAATTAAGTTTTCTTAGTTTCATCTACATTCAATAAAAAGTGTAATTTGAGTCTTTTATTGACCTTAGAGACCCAATAAGGCCTAAGGGTAAGCTAACATAATTTGTGAGTGTGCAGGAGACCATTAGAAGGAATACCAACTCAATACTGGTCATTGTGTTGCAACACGGGGAGTTTGATGTCGTAACATTTGAAGTAGAGAGTAAGAAATCCAAGACTACTTTCAATATCGCGGCACAACCAAGGTATGTCATGAAACATCCCTAAAGTTACCCTAAGTACGAGCATATTGCCTTCGATGTCGCGACACAGGTACTAAGGTGTCGTGACGCCAGTCTTGTACGAGAAATATTATGAACCAGTGGCATTTTAGTCTACACAATCAAATATTAACTATGAGAGCGTTAATTGACCTAGGATTGCGGACGATGACAACCCTAACTCTATAAATAGACTCATCTAACACTTAGTTTTTCCTTTTTTATTAGGCTTTAGGTTATTTTCAGTTTTGCATTTGTTGGGAGATCTAATTTTGTGGAACTTGATCAACTCTTTGTGGATTTTGTGCTTCAATTAAATACAATTCAGGTTTTTCTTAAACCTTAAACTCTTAATTTGTTATTAATGTTCATCTTTTATACCAAGTTTATTTTTTTTAAGATCTATGAGGAACTAATCCTCGTATGGGGGATTAGCGAGTGGAGGTATGGTTAACTGATTGTTGTATAAGGTTTTCTTAGTGATCAACTATTTGGGAAAGGAAGAAGAATTAACCCAAAATTAGTGTGGCCTATCCTTGAACACCTTAATCTTGAACCAGTCTGGACTGTGAGTTTGAGAGATAAGTAGTTCTTATTGAACAGGGTAATGACTAGTTGGTTGAATAGGGAACCCAAAGCAATAGTTGGTTATGGTTACGAAAGTAAGCTAATCACCTATGCTCATATCTAATTAAGTTTCCATAGCAAATTTCCCAAGTTTTTCTATTTATCTTATTTTATTTCTTTAGTTATCAAAAAATCTTTCTTTATGTTTAGTTGTAATATAATTTATGTAATGTACTAATCAGTTCTATTTGTGTTTAGGTTAGGATTAATTTAGTGCTCACCTCCCTTGGGTACGATCCTCGGAGTACTGGTTACTTTGTTGTAACTATATTACAACCTGACTCGTATACTTGCGGACACCTCCTATTCAATATATTTTGTGCAATATTTTTGCTCTAGACGTTGGTATGTTTGAAGGTGGTCACAATTCGATTTAAAGACTAATATGTTGTCTATTAAGTCCAATTGGGGAGATGCTTAGTCTTGGGCATTGAAGCGGATGACTTCTAGAAGATAGAGACATAGATGTGACTGACTGGACAGACAGTACATCAGACTAGACCCAAACAGAATATATCCTGAATCCATTTATAGATTTATTCACTTGTGATGTTCAGAGTATGGTATACCTAAATCCTTAGTGGATGACGGGCTATGTATGTGTGACTCATACACTTTGATGTAAGTAAAAAACTTGAGTTCAAATAGATAAGGAACCGAAAGCTAGAGCATTAGGTGTACGACTTCTGTAGTATGTAGTGCCATTCAAAAGAATGTATTTCATAGCCTGATTCATGGATAAATGATATCCTCTCATACGCATTACATGGTTGATGAAAAGTAAATGTGGCCACAAGTCAGTCGTCTTTGTGATGGATAACTTAATTACTTTTTGGTCGTGATTGACTTTTTATGAAGGAAGATGTAATGGTTACCATGAGATAAAATAGGGTCATATTGGGTGAATGAATATTATCCCAAAGAGATCAAAGATATCCTATGAGGGTAACACACTTAAGACAAGGTCATTGGACGAGCATTGAATAGTTCCTTTCATAATGGTATGTCGTTGGAGAAAGCTCAATCATGATATTATAGTGGAATGACTTTGTGACTAAATGAGTTTATAATTAATAGACGAAAAGCTGAAACTTAGTTATAAATCATTTGAGCCTTAACTTTATATGCCCAACGGTCCCTACACTAGCTTGTTAAAACTAGAAATGAGTTGTGTGTTTGAATAAAAATGAACGAAATGAATAGAAAAAAAAATGGGAAACATTCCGGAATGATTCTGGTTTTCTTCGAAATGAAGGAATGAAATCATTTGGAAATGAATGTACGTTTCCAAAAAAAAGGAAATGGAAATGGAAATTTGTAATCTAATATGGATTACTTAAAAAATGATCAAAAGAATGAGTTTAAGTTTGTAACACCCCTTACCCGTATTCAACACCGGAACAAGGCTCGAGGCATCAACGGACTTACATCACAAGCAATCACACAATTTGAGCCATAAAATTTGTGTCCAAATTTAAAACTATTCATATTCAATCATAAAATCCATTTTATGAGTCTACGAGGACCAAAACATGCTTTAGAAGTGGTTCGAGACTAAACCGAGAACTTTAGAAAATTTTACAAAATTTCATGTTACAGTGGTCACAATCCCGTATGATTCAAGGGACACACCCGTGTGACCCTGAGACATGCCCGTGCTACAGGCTGTGTTCAAATTAGGGTGCTCTCTAACTTATGCCACACGGCCATGCCACACGCTCGTGTGCTAGGCCGTGTAGCACACAAGGTTGGGACACACGCCCATGTCTCTACCTGTGTGCTCAATTCTGGACATTCTATTTTTCAAAATTAAGGTGCAAGGGACACACAGCCGAAAAACATGCCCGTGGGGCAGACCGTGTGTGCTACAAGCTGTGTTCAAATTAGGGTGCTCTCTGACTTATGCCACACGGCCATGCCACATGCCCGTGTGCTAAGCCGTGTAGCATACAAGGTTGGGAGACACGCCCGTCTCTCTGCCTGTGTGCTCAATTCTAGACATTTTGTTTTTCAAAATTAAGGTGCAAGGGACACACAACTGAAACACATGCCCGTGGGGCAGACCATGTGCCTACTCGTGTGGACAAAATAAAGGCTATTTACCAAGCCATTTGCCACCCTTATTCACACATACACTTACACCAATTCAAAGGCATAAAACGTAACTTACTTAGGCAACCAAACATCCACAATTATGACCAACACATGCCAACCCAATATCAACATCTATCATACTCACAACCTTCGTTAAGCCTCAATTGACTACTTTCAAGATACCTAATTGTACAGCACTTTATCATCTCATCAATAGACCACATTGCCAAACATTTCACATTCTTGTCATAAATCATATATCTATCATTCACCAAGTATACCATGTTCATATCACAAAAGACATTAGCACATATATATCTATACTTAGGCTTACAACCATGATAGCCCAAATAAGCCAATCTACATGGCCAAATATCAAAACAAGCCTTTGACAATCACAAGCCAACACATTGGCTACAATCACAATGACACATTTAACAAAATGACTAAGTCCCTGTACATGCCATAAACTCAAAATACTTGAATTCATCAATACCCAAAGTGATAGCTTGATAGTGTGATAGGATCTCCGGCGATCTCCAATCCGAGCTAGATCAAAGACACTATAAAACATAGGAAAGGAAGGGGGTAAGCTATATAGCTTAGTAAGTTCATATGCAAATAATACAAAACATTATTCCTACATTTGACATATAAATAACTTAACAAATATTAACATAAATGTCATTAAAACTTCATAAATGTCATATGACCATAAATGTCATTTAATATCAACATAACACATATCAACATAAATGTCATTTAAGCTTCATAAGCACAACTTACTCAATCACATTCTTACCAATTGTTCATCATATACCGAATCCATTTTCTTTGAGTTTTTCGTACATACCTGTACCAACTCGTAACATAATCACGTACTTTCTCATCTTCAAAATACCCATTGAACATTTCGTCAACATTTCACTTGAACATTTCGTAAACATTTTCAAACGAAATTTTCACGAAATTGTTCCATAAAACTATAGACCATAAAAATATAATAAAAATGAATTTTTCTTCGTTGAATTTGTGGTCTTGAAACCACTGTTCTGAATAGACTCAAAATCAGACTGTTACAAAGTTTTTTGACTATTTTGAAGCTCGAAAATGAAAATAAACCATTCGGTCACAGTGAAGATGTTGAGTTGTGAAATATTGAACATATTTACTCAAAATTTTTCTAGGGGCAAAATCGCCAAAATTTTACTAGGGGTAAAATAGGGATGAGAAAATTATTTTATATATAAATATTAAAGCTTATTTTGTGAAATATAAAAACTAAATCAGGTTGGATCACATTACAGAGTATTGGTTCAAAAAGACCTAAGAAGTACTTGTAATTGGACCCGATATAAGAGAGACCCAAAATCCATCATGTAACTTGGAAGGGGTGACAACCCTAGTAGGAATACTAGACTGTGCCGTCCACCCCTCTCCTACTCTAAGTAGGAAGTTGTTTTTCTATTTGAAATAAATCACTACAACTCAACAAGGGTTCTACTTTCTCCTCCTATAAATAGATGGCACCAGTAGATCTATTTACATAATTTTTGAGAGATTGTAATTATGTCAAAAAATAGAGATAATTGATTCTCAACTATTAAATATATTTTTCCAAAATAATTATTATACCAGTTTCTATAAAGAAGAGAGAATTTTTGCTTTCATCCCAAAAGAAGAGAAAACATTTTATAGTTTCGTGTTTTGATTCAATTGGTTCGAGCCTACACTTGAAGCACATCGTGGTATAAGAATATCAGAGAAGATCATTTGGTTGAAAGTTAGGAACAATGAACGTCTGCTAAGCCGAAAACATTGGTACAAATTTAGTTAAGGTTTATTGCTATAAATATCACAAACTGGGTTGAGTTTGAAAATTTTAATTTTTCGCTGTGCAAGAAAACCTTTCCAACACGACAATGACTTGAGACAGTTTGGCGGTGGTCGACGACGGTTTGGTTGTGGTCGACAGTGGCTAGCAACGATGACGATGACATGGAAACGACAACGAAAAGATGAGTACAATGGAAACATGAACCGGTATCGCAACAGAAGTTTGTGGAGGCAAAATAGAAAACCCAAATTATGCTTTGGGGTGAATTTTTGTAATTTTTTATTTTTCTTAGATGGAATCATGGAAACTTTGGCTTGTCAGGTTATATATGATAAACATGATGATATTTATTTGACTATGAATGTATGTTCATGCATATGTATGATAAGCACGCCATATAGTTTAGGAAAGAATGCCACATATACTTGTCATGCATATATTGATCATTCATGATTAAAACCAGACATTAAAAATCGAGCATGTTTTTAAAATATTGAGTACAAAAAGGTCCCTAAACAAGACCTATGGCCCCAATCAATGGCCTCTTATGATGGCATGGCAATTTAACTACCCCACGGTAGGATTGTCATGTTGATCTGTAACATCCTGCCCAGTGTAGATTGTATTGATATGCTGTTTGGCGTATAGTTGATTAAGCCCTGGTGATAAACCGTAAAAGTAACATATTTTAAACCCACATTTAGTATGCTTTTGGATGATTAAGCCTCGATTTATGTAAAAAGGTGTTCTTACACGACCTAATCTCGACTTACACGGCCGTGCCTCATTAAAGAAGTCCAAACACGACCTGACCACTCGTCACATGGGCGTGTGACATGGCCGTGTCCCTATCGTGGCAAAGAGCAATTTCATTTGGATTTGGATACTTTGGGGCGAAGAAACATATTTCGAAAGCCTATATAAACCCCCTAAGTGTTACCTGAAAAGGGGGGTTAGCTAGGCCAAGGAGCCGAGCCAGAAAGACCAGATTTGTGGAGAATCACTCGAAGATAGCTAGTTGATCCATCTCAAGAAGCCAAAATTCAACTCAAGACGGCGGATCTCTCCTTCAATTCCTTCAGGGAGTTTTAGGGATTTCTTATATTTTGTTTTATCTTTTCTTCTGAGATGTTTTCTTTATTTCATATGAACTAAACCCCTCAGATACCTGAAAAGGATGAAACCGAAGACAGATCTTGTTATTGTTTTCTGAACTATATGATAAATATTTGACTTGTCCTTAATTGTGCTTAATTTTTGTGTTGATATTTCCGGGATATTAATTCAAGTATGATGTGCTTAGGTGGAGGAGCAAAAGTCCCTGCTTAAGAGTAGATCTAGCATAATTAAGCAGAGTTGATCGTACGCCTAGAGATAGGGTAACGAGATTTTGCCGGATTAGGGTGAAACCTAATATGTGAGTCCATAGATCGAGTTAATGCGATTCTATGGGTTTTAATTAGAAAGAGATTTCAATTAATCAACCTAGGGTTAGACGTTATTCACTTCGAGAGAGGGTTTAATATAACTTAGGAATCTTACGGATTAAGTCAAATGAATACATCGTCTGGTTCAGTGTTAGATAACAAGTGAAGTCTAGATGGATTCTTCCTAAGGGTATTGTCTTAATCAATTGGTTTTTCTTCCAAGTTATTTTTCCTCAATTCATTCTTTGTCTTTGTGTCTTTAGTTTAGTTGATAGTTAAATTTAGATTAGATAACATTCACTTAATTCTAAGGCTAAATAATAGAAAGAGAGTTAGTATTAGTACTTTTGGTTCCTTTGGGATTTGATATTTCGGTCTTGCCTAAGCTATACTACTGTTCGATAGGTGCGCTTGCCTTACAATCATTGTTAGAGTTAGTTTCCAAGTTCGATCATTCTCATTATAAATTTTAAAGCTCTGATTTCTACAATCAAGTTTTTGGCGTCATTGCTGGGGAACTAAAATATTAAGAAAGCTTAATTTTTATTACTTTAGCCATATTTACTATTTATTTTTATTTTTTCAATTTTATTTTATTTTTCTAATTTTTCTTTCTTCTTTCTTTTGTCCCTTGCAGGTACCTCTAGTTTATGACTAGAAGGAACCCGACAGGACCTCTACTTTACGACAGTGATATTGAAGGTACCGTTCGTAGGAATTGCAGAGAAATAAGGGGAAGCCTAAACTACATAAACAAAGAGCAAGAAGCCAAAATAAATACCACAGAAGATATGGCTTAGAATAATCCGCCACCTCCAGAGATGGCCAAACATCATGCTCCACGTACTATGTATGATTATGCTAAACCTAGTTTAATAGGAACCGAGTCTAGTATTGTTAGGCCTACCATTGCTGAAAATAATTTTGAACTGAAACCTAACACTATACAGATGATACAACAGTTTGTTCAGTTTGATGGTTTGCAGGATGAGGATCCTAACACACACTTAGCGAATTTCCTAGAATTCTGCGACACCTTCAAAATAAATGGCGTTTCTGATGATGCCATCCGTCTTCGGTTATTTCCCTTTTCCTTGAGAAATAAAGCCAAATAGTGGTTGCATTCTCTTCCACGAGGCTCAATCACTACATGGGATCAAATGACCGACCGAAAATTTTTTATTAAAATATTTTCCACCAGCCAAAACGGCCAAGTTAAGGAATGATATCTCTTCTTTTGTGCAGATGGATTTAGAGTCACTTTATGATGCATGGGAGAGATACAAAGATTTGTTGAGAAGATGCCCACACCACGGACTACCTTTGTGGCTACAAGTCCAAACATTTTACAACGGTATGAATCCTTCAACAAGGAAGCTAATCGATTCAGCCGTCGGTGGAACTCTGAACAACAAAACTCTTAAAGCAGCCTACGAGTTTATAGAGGAGATTCACTGAATAACTAGCAGTGGCAAGTTACAAGGACAAGGCCAGCCAAAGCAGCCAGAGTTTTCAACATTGACGCAGTGACCGCACTATCAAATCAGGTGGAAGTGTTACATAAAATATTTGATAGTTTCTATGGTTCTTCACAGGCACATCCAATTATGCAATGCGATGCAAGTGAAGGAATGGTGAATCCTGAGTACCCACCTTACGAACAGGGCATGGAGAGAGAACAAATGAACTATATAGGTAATAATTTCCGATCTAACAATAACCCTTATATTAACACTTATAATCCAGGTTGGAAGAACCACCCCAATTTTTCATGGGGCGGTCAAAGAAATCAAAGATCACAACTATCCCAAAATTCCAACAACAGCCCTACCCATAGGAAAAGAAGCCGAAACTTGAAGAGGCGCTGACAAACTTCATAACAGCCTTAGACACACGTTTCCAGAAGATAGAAACAAAAATTGAGGCATTGTCACAAGAGTTCAAGGATCAATTCCGGCAACTTGCTAAGCAAATTTCTGAGAGACCATATGGAAGACTACCGAGCAACACCGAGACTAACCCAAGGGAGCAAATTCAAGCCATAATAGCTCAAGATAGTGAAGGGTTAGACGAGCCTAATTCAAAACAAAAGAAGGTGGTAGAAGAAGATATGGTTGAGGTCAATAAGAAGCCGAAACCAGTAATCAAAGAGTACAAACCCCACATACCCTATCCTGAAGCAATGAAGAGAGACGATACAGAGGAACAGATGGTAAGTTTCTTAAACTTTTAAAGAAATTACATATTAACTTACCTCTTCTTGAAGCTTTTTTTAAATGCCGGATTCGAGGAAATTTTTAAAACAGCTCCTGACGAACAAGCATAAATTATACGGGGAGCCACATGTGGAATTAAACGTAGTATGCTCAGCAATGTTACATAATAGACTACGACGGAAGCTAAAATATCCAGGGAGTTTTACAATTCCATGTTTAATTGGTAGACTAACTGTTGATAATGCATTAGCTGATTTAGGGGCAAGTATAAATGTCATGCCTTATAAATTGTTTAAACAACTAGGTCTAGGGAAACCCAAACAAACTAGGATGAGCATTCAATTAGCTGATAAAACTGTTAGAATTCCTAGGGGTATTATCGAAGATGTTCTTGTAAAAATTGATAAATTTGTTTTCCCAGTAGATTTTGTTGTCTTAGACATGGATGAGGATAATTTGATTCCCTTAATTTTAGGAAGACCCTTTTTAGCAACTGCCAGGACTAAAATTGATGTTAGCATAGGAGAATTAATACTTCAAGTAGGTGACGAATCGATTAGCCTACAAGCTCTTGACTCGGCCAGGACAACAATTGATGAAGGTGAGAAACTAAATTCAGTTGATAACCAGATTGTTCCAGCTTCATCATAGGAAACACCACAAGGTTGCAAACCTGAACCGAAGCATGGCCCCCATGTCGACACAAAAAGATCACACAAAGAACGAAGCCTTAGGGTCGACAAACTTGAAAAGTGGACGACATCCTTCAAAGAAGAACAGGAACCGTGCGAAGTAAAGCCGAAAGAGCCTCTAGAAGAGCTCATAGGAACATCAAATCACCTTAAAATAGGAGACCAGGTACTAATAGATAAGGCAGATCCTCGTGTCATCACATCGGACCTGATCACGAACGAAAAAATCCCTCTTGAGGTAAGTAATATCTTCCCATACGGAAAGTCAAAGTAAGCAATCCTATATTCAGCACTTTTAAGGTACATGCTTCTCGACTCAAACTTCATCAAGAAAATAGAACTGTCAGCATGAGGGAAGATATTCAAATCTTTAAACCTCCCTGATTTTTCAATTTGAGAAGAGTCTAGCTTAAGACTATAAACGAGCGCTTCTCAGGAGGCAACCCGAGTACTAACACAATTTATTTTTACATTTTATTTTCAATTCATTTTCTTTTCTTCTTTTCTTTATACCTAACTATAAACAAACCAAGGGTGCAGATTTCCAGGCCACACGGCCTTGCACACGGCCGTGGCCGTGACCGTGTGTACCTCAAGAATCTTTGTACCAACATGGCAAAGGCGGTACAAATCAGACTCAACTGATTTTTGAAGTTCATGGACCCAACCACTCCAACACGGGCACCAACAAAAGCCCACGGCCGTGCGACGCGGCCGTGGATGACACTGACTTATCAAGAACGGGTGTGGCTGTCTGGATAATGGGCATGGAGAATCAACATGTCTAGACACACGGCCGTGCGAGATAGTCGTGTGAAACGACACGCCCTCGATCCACGGGCGTGGGAAAGTACCAGAATTGAGCCTCTATTTAAACACCAACCCCTCCCCATCTTTCTCATCCACTTCCCATTTCTTTTCTTATCCCCTTTTTTTCACATTCTCCTCTCCATAACAAGTCTCTAAACCCTTGAGCCACACCAAAGCCATGACAAAGAAGCAGAAGAAAGCAAGCATAGTCTCCTTAGGGAGATCGATATACATAAGCTCATGCCGGTCGCTTCATCCAAACAAAAAGCCAAGGGTCTTTGAGACCATTTATCTTTTCTTTTTCTTTTCTCTTTTGCTTCAATTTCCTTCTCTTTGACAATCTTATGCTTATAGTTTAATATATTTTAGTTTCTTAGTGTTAGGTTCTTCAGGCTGCAAGGGAATCACACCTTGGAAATCAAGACCACCACCACTGCAGCCTAAGAAGTTCAAAAGGCTGCTTGGGAATCACGCCATTTTCGCCACCGCCAGCACCTCCGTCGCCTTAGAAGTCACACCCACCTCACAAACTATCTACCAATAAGGATTTTCAAGCCCTTTTATCTTCTAGTCTTAGTTTATTTTCCTTCTTAGTCTCTTTTTCTTTATCTTTCGTATCTTTATTTATATATTTTAAATGCGTCTTAATAACTCCTGGCTAACTCTCTACGAGCTCCCCAATTTCTTCATCTAGCACAGAGCTCGGTAGCAACCACCACCCCTATCGACTTCCAACTCTGGGAAACCATCCAAATTCAGGAAGTTTCACCTCTCCCTCTCTCTTAAATTGAATATCTATGCTTTTACATTGAGGGCAATGTACATCCTAAGTGTGGAGGGTGAATATTTATTTGAAGAAAGTGCCTAACTTTCTGCATTATTCTCAAATTCCTGAAATTAGCCTTGTTTTTAATCAATTTTCTCATATTACTAATTAGGATCAAATTTCTGATGAATTATGATTTTTATTGACATGTTTTTGAGTAAGTCATAGTTAATGGTGCATTGATGATTAAATTAGAAGAATATTAGAGAATCAAGCATGATAAGTCTATTTTTTAGAATTTAAATTTTTTAGGTTATCTCCCTGAATCTGAATGTTAGCTTGAAGTTTGAAATTTGAAAGGTTGATGTCATAACACCCATAATTTTTGTGAGATTTTGAGCCTATTAAAGCATATATTCTTTTTCATGCTCACTTTATTGATTATGAGTGTGACAACTTTGAATTGTTATTCTAGAACTTGCCTTGTTCATACAGATCGAGACCACACCTATGATTTGATATACAGAAATGATAAAGGCACCTAGGATTTAACCCACTTACTCCACTAAAAGCCTACCTTCATAATTAACCTCTAGTGAACCCCGTTGATCCTAACAACCCTTTCTATTGGCTCACCCACTAATATTAACCCAAAACCCTTTGTATTTGTTATCACCATTTCTTTTTTACTATATCGAGATTTGATTTGATTAGTTACCTAATTATATTATTTCAATAGTTAAATTTATCCTTTATATATTTGATTTGTTCTTAAAAAAAAAAAGAATTATATTCATTTTTAGTTGTGTGATTAAGTGAGCTTATGCATTAAATTCCAATTATTGAAGAAGAGGCTTGTATTAGAGTATTATCAATAGTAGTATTATCAGTTTCCAATTGATGTAATTATTTAGGATGAGTTCATTTTTTTATAGGTAGGTAACTTATCAATTCAATCTTGATTCCAACCTTCCAATTCAGCCTATATCCATACCTTTAACCTAAGCCCCGTTACAGCCCTGTTAAAGACCTTTTGATCTGTGTATCATCTCATTTTACAGTGGTGGAAATTTGATTTTCAGGCAAGCCTATGGGATTAACTTTTCAGGTTCGACTTATGAGTGCTTAATTTTAAACCTTAAGCACTTTTTGAGTGATTTGAGTGAATCTTTTGTGAGGATGTCAGTCCTTGTAGGTTTTGAATTAAAGGTAATTATTCAGGTAAAAGAAAACACCTATGTTTTTGTGCTACAAATGTATGACTTTGATTGTTTGAATCTTTAGGACTCTTCGAGTTAGATCATCCATGTATAAATTATCTATGCATTATGATGAGACATTGTCGGTAGGAATTATGAATTATGGAAAGTTCTTTTTAATTGTAAGTTGAGAATTTTGTTTGAGGACAAGCAAAAGCTTAAGTGTGGGGGTATTTGATAAACCGTAAAAGTAACATAATTTAAGCCCACATTTAGTATGCTTTTGGATGAATTAAGCCTCGATTTATGTAAAAAGGTGCTCTTAATCCTTTGTTTTCATGTTTTATACCCAAGAAAGCACCCGAGGATGAAAAGAACGAGAAACTGGCCTAAAACAGACCAAATTGGGCCAACGACGAAATCGACACGGCCTGGACTTAAGCTCACACGGCCGTGCCACGCCAATCTACTAGAACACGGCCTAATCTTGACTTACACGGCCGTGCCTCATTAAAGAAGTTCGAACACAGCCTGACCACTCGTCACACGGGCGTGTGACATGGCCGTGTCACTGTCGTGGCAAAGAGCAATTTCATTTGGATTTGGATACTTTGGGGCGAAGAAACATATTTCGAAAGCCTATATAAACCCCCTAAGTGTTACCTGAAAAGGGGGGTTAGCTAGGCCAATGAGCCGAGCCAGAAAGACTAGATTTGTGGAGAATCACTCGAAGATAGCCAGTTGATCCATTTCAAGAAGCCAAAATTCTACTCAAGACGGCGGATCTCTCCTTCAATTCCTTCAGGGAGTTTTAGGGATTTCTTATATTTTGTTTTATCTTTTCTTCTGAGATGTTTTCTTTATTTGATATGAACTAAACCCTTCAGATACCTGAAGGGGATGATACCTAAGACAAATCTTGTTATTGTTTTCTGAACTATATGATAAATATTTGACTTGTTCTTAATTATGTGTGCTTAATTCTTGTGTTGATATTTCTGGGATATTAATTCAAGTATGATGTGTTAGGTGGAGGAGCAAAAGTCCCTGCTTAAGAGTAGATCTAGCATAATTAAGTGGAGTTGATCGCACGCCTAGAGATAGGGTGACGAGATTTTGCCGGATTAGGGTGAAACCTAATATGGGAGTCCATAGATCGAGTAATGCGATTCTATGGGTTTTAATCAGAAAGAGATTTCAATTAACCTAGGGTTAGACATTATTCTCTTCAAGGGAGGGTTTAATATAACTTAGGGAATCTTACGTATCAAGTCAAATGAATACATCGTCTGGTTCAGTGTTAGATAACAAGTGAAGTCTAGGTGGATTCTTCCTAAGGGTATCGTCTTAATCAATTGGTTTTTCTTCCAAGTTATTTTTCCTCAATTCATTTTTTTTGTCTTTGTGTCTTTAGTTTAGTTGATAGTTAAATTTAGATTAGATAACATTCACTTGATTCTTAGGCTAAATAATAGAAAAAGAGTTAGTATTAGTATCTTTGGTTCCTTTGGGATTCGATATTCCAGTCTTGCCTAAGCTATACTATTGTTTGATAGGTGCACTTGCGTTACAATCGTTGTCAGAGTTAGTTTCCAGGTTCTATCATTCTCATTATAAATTTAAAGCTCTAATTTCGACAATCACCTGGGTAGAAAAGGGAGAGCTTGGTGAATTATCTGTTAAATGTTTGGTTGGTGTATTGCGTGGACTCGACAGCACTCCCAATTGCAGAACGCCTTGTTGGAATTTTTCATTTGGTGGACTGTAGGATTTGGTGGACTTTTTTGTGAGACCATCCACCAACCTCGATACCTTGGGTGAACTTGTTAGTTTGTGGATCAATAGACTTATTTTTCGTGTTTTAGCGTGAAAATTATAGCGCAGTGAGTATCGTCAGAGTTTAATTGAGACATAGTTGGAATTGAACTAGAGTATGTAGATGAAAGATTGTTGTGTTTAGGTAGTTGAATGATTTGTTTAGTTAGCTTGTTTTAGTTAACAAGCAACATTTCACAACATACAAGGTTGATTAGTGGTAGTAGTTGTGTTTGGTAGAAAAGGTTTTCTATAAAAGTCATGTATAACTTAGTGAGTATGTTTTTCATTCCTTTCTAGAACGTTTGTGAGCAAGCTTTTAAGTTCTCTATTCTTTGTTAGAGAAGACGAGGAAGATTTCTAATAGCTAGTCAAGATTTCATTATTAAGTACCAGCTTATTGGTAATTTCTGAAAAACCCTTAGGATGTTATTGAGGGTGATTTACGTTTTTGTATTAGCGCATTTATAGATTTTTAGAACTGGTTCGAAAGGAAGGAGATTTCCTGATTATGGTTGCATGCAATCAATTCATGCATGCATGATTACATTTTTTAATAGATAAATGGTCTAATGGTTATAATTGTTTCTTATTTAGGATAAGAAGCTAGTGAAGGTCCGAGCAATTGAGGAAAGGAACGATAGATTAGATTATAATCTGGAGTTTGCTGGTGAGTTCCTTCTTACTTCCTTTGAGTTATGAAAATCCCATCATTTGTGGGTTGTGTAAGGTAAGTTGTCTCTACTATCAAGAGTCGATGTGTTGTCTCTGGACATGTGTGTAATAAACTAGTTTTGTATGTTTAAGAACATTGTCGATGTAAAAACACCCTTCTTGTTGTACGATCCCAGTACTAGTAAATTTGTGATATGTGAAAATATGGAAATGAGATCTATTTGTGATGCCTCTTGTACGGTAGCTATATTGCAAACTAGATTGGCAGATCATAGCCCGACCTTGCGGCCTAACACCTGTTCAACGTAACAAGGATGTTATTTGGAGTTATTATGGAATATGAATATGAAAATGAACATGGATTATATGAGATTCTGATTTCTGAAACATGGGTTCGAGGCTGGCACAAGAATGCGTTGTTGGTAAATATGCATGTTTGTGAGAGATCTGTATAAGTTGGCGGATGTGTTTGCTTGGTTATTCTGTGTTGTGTTTAAATTTGTGAAGTCCTTGTAGCTATGAATAACTTAAGTGTGTTGTAGCTAATAATAATTTTTTAAAGTTTAAGAGAAGTAAGTGGGTTAAGAAAATGAGAGTCACATTCCTCCAACGCAAGGATAGGGCCCTACCGCTGATCCGGATGTAGCCAGATATTTCGCGATGTTTTCGTCACGATCATGGGTCAATGGTTTGCCTAGTTCATGGGTACAACCCAAGTACCTCGACCACCTCAGCAACCTCAGCTTGAAGTGATGCAACCAATACGTCCTGCACCTCCGGTATTAGCTGCAATCCAATTTAAAGGAGATTTCATGAAGGAGATACCTAAATGAGAAGCTAAAACGTTTTTGGGGGATAAGGGTGATGACCTAGTGGTAGTAGAACAATGGTTGTCTTGTGTATGTAGAGTAATAGCGGAGCTGAAATACACACAGGCAAATAGCCTCTCATGAGCTGTTTCTTTGCTGGAAGGGGAAACGTATCAATGGTGGAAAACACTGTTAAGTGTGACCCCTAGAGAGTAGATAGATTGGGACTTATTATTAATAAAATTTAGAGAAAAGCATGTTAATCAAATGTATGTCAAGAAATTGAAGAAAGAGTTTCTATATCTAAGATAAGGACAAATGTCAGTAATGGAATACGAATGAGAATTCATCATACTTAGTTGTTATGTGAGAGACATGTTCCAAACTTAAAAAGTCTTCTGCGAGAAGTATGAGTGGGGCTAAAGGGATGAAATTCATGCCCTGGTGGCGGTATCAGAATTTTAGAGTCTTGCAGCCATGACAGCTAAGGCTCAAAAGATGGAAGTGATTGTTCAAGAAAGAAATAAAGGGCATGATAGGGAAAGAATAAAGCGTGGGATCTCTAGTCCACCACGCTTAACGAATTTTAAGAAGCCAAAAGATAGAAGCTTCTTTGTACCAAGGATAGATTTTTAGCCCATGAGTTTCTGATGAGAATGAGGTGGATGATAAGCTACCTCAATGGTGAGTACAGGTGGATCTAGGATGATAAGGGACCCCGTATGCAAGCACTGAGGAAAGAATCACAGATGAAAATGTTAGATACATTCTGTAGCTTGTTGTGCATGTGGATTATTGGATCATCAGCTTAGAGACTACCCCTCAAAATCAAAAGCCAACTCGGAACAGTCTATGCATGGGGCCCAAAACACACAGCAGGAGGTGAGACCCAGAATACTTGTGAAATCGGGCTCAGTTCAAGGGGCTCCAAGGAGGAACTACACCAAGCCCAACTTAGAAGTGCCCGCCAAAGCCTATGTAATGAAGGCCAATGAAGATGCAGACTGGACAGAGGTTATTACGGGTAAATTTCCTTTTTTCGGAAATAGCATTCATGCAGTAATAGACTCGATGCCAACCTATTTGTACATCTGTGCAAAGGTCGTGGAAGGTAAGAGTCTAAAAGTTGTACATCTGTAAAAGGTCAACCTATTTGTACATCTATACAATGGTCATGGAAGGAACTCACTAGAAGATGCAACATAGACTAAACAATAGGTCTATTGCCCTTGTCTCGAGAGCTTTCGGGAGCTTCTTGAGCTATAACATAAATAGTTAACTTATCAGATCATGTTTTTTAGAAGAACTAAACAAGCTTTCAAAAACACTTAATCATGAATAGAATCTCGAAGTTTCCTTCCCTAAATCTTTAGTCTGTCCCTAAAGCATGAAACCCTAGGGTACCGTAAATAATCACGAAACTAGCTAGTGTTTCCTCGTTATTTACTAGGTTTCACAGCAGTGAAGTTAGTTGATTACAATGAACTCTAATCCTTCAAACAGGCCTTGGCTCTAACGCTTTCTTGGAAAACAGAAAGAGAATTGCTAAAAGGAAGTATGAATTGCTAGAAAAAGTATAAAACTTGTTTAGGAAAATAAGGTTGGCTTAAATAGGTGCACATGAAAAGAAAAGTTAATGGACAAGCTTATTTTCCTCCACTAATTTTTCTTTGGAACCCGTGACTAATAATTTTCTCTCTTATATTAAGTGCATGTCCTTTCATTTTTAGGAACTTTGTCCAATCTTGGCTAGTTCTCATTAGGCCAACTAAATTGTTTAAGTAGGAGAATAAGAAAACAATATATTTATCATTCCTATCAGATTAGAGGTTTAAGAATAGGACTCGATATTTTCATCTATCCACTAGGGCAGCGTATACTTGATTGAAGAGTTCCCCAAACCTCAAAGCTTGCCTTAATTAGGGCTTCACCCAAAGGCCCATTCACCCCTTTTCTTACTCAAAGGTCACACTATAAGTCTTAGTTCAATTAACAATGCTCAAGTACTACATTTCGTCGGGCAGATGTTACATTGGGGCACGCCAATCTGGTTTGTGAAAAAGAAGGATGATACTCTGCACTTATTCATGGATTAACGTCAACTGAAAAAGGTAACTGTAAAGAACAAGTACCCGTTACCTCGCATAGAAGACTGGTTTGACCATTAAATGGAGCTACAATTTTCTCCAAAATCAACTTGCAATCTAGCTATTACCAGGTAAAGATTAAAGGTGATGACATTTCAGAACCCGTGTTTTGCTCACGTTATGGACATTATGAGTTCTTAGTGATGTCGTTTTGATTAACGAATATGCCAAAAATAGTCATGAATTTGATGAATAGAGTCTTCCAGCCTACCGTTCACCGCCTCCGGATGTATCAATGTCCAGAGTGTGAATACTACAACTAAAAGATATGGAATTGAGGTAGTGTTCGCAAGTATACGGGTCAGGTTGTAATATAGTTATGAGGAAGTAGGAAAGTACTCTAAGGATCGTACCCAAGGGAGGTGGGTACTAAATTAACTTTAACCTAAATGCAAATATATCTAATTAGTACTTTAAATAAATCATATTACGAATAAATATAAATATGAGATGTTGGGTTTTTACAATAAAGAAAATAAAAACAACAAAAGTAAACTGAACTTCATGTATATAAATTCTAACTTAATTAAATCTAAGTATGGGTGGTTAGGTTGCTTTAGACTTATTTTTGTGTTTTAGCATGAAAATGATGGCTTAGTGTGTATTGTCAGAGTTTAGTTGAGACCTAGTGTAACAGCCCGGTTTAGACCCTGGTCAGAACAGTGGTTTCGGAACCACAAATTTGAGGTTGTAAAAATATTTTAATGATATTTTCTGTGTTAATAGTATGTGACATAGCCTGTGTGAAAATTCTGTGTGATAATTTTATCGACTGTGTGCTGATTTATGAAAAAGGACAAAATTGCATAAGGCGTAAAAGCTGTGTGTTGATTCATAAGTGCCAATTTGTTGATGGCTTTTTAAGGAGAAGGCCTATTGTTGTTAATAAACCATTTATAAGTTAGTGGCAAGTCAAATGACATATTAGCCTTATTATATTTTTGTCTTATATGTTTAATGACAGGATAATTTAGTAATTTAATAATAATATGTTTAATAAACAAATAAAAGATGAAAACAAGATGAAAATGTTCATCTTTAGTCATCGAAAATAGAAAAGAAAGAAGGGCTAAGAAGCTTTGAGGTTTCGGCAAGCTTAGGCACAAATTGGTATGTAATTTTAGCTCGGTTTTTGATAATTTCTACGTTTTTGTAATGTTGCTTCGTGCTCTAGCTAACCCATGTTTAAATTTTGTGAATTGATGATGTTTTTGTGATGAGCCATTGATGAATGTTTGAGCTATGTGCTAGTTGAAAATGAAATATGAAAACTTGGTGTTGGGTTAACATAGTTTGTATTGGGATTTTTGATAAAATTGAGTATTTTGGGCTTAATTGAGAAAAATAAGAAATTGAGGGACTAAAATGTAAAATAAATGAAAGGGGTGGGCTTGTATGAGCATAGTGAGAATTCGGCCAGGCTTGAGCACAAGCAAATTATGTGTATTTAGTGATTTAATGAATTAAGGACTAAAGTGTCAAAATGTGAAAATGTGAGGGTTATTGTGTAAAATGCTTTAAATATGTGTGTTTGGACTAAAATGAATGATTTGGTGATTGAATGGAATAAATTTGAATGTGTATAGAGCAAGAGAGGAGAGGTTCGAATCAAGATCGAGGCAAAAATAAAGTGCTCGATTAATCGACCGTATCGATAGTTCGACGTCTGAGGTAAGTTCGGATATAATACATGTTATTAAGATATGTTTTAGCATTATGAAATAAATATGTATATGTGTATGAAATTGAGATGCTTTGTGCAGGAATTAGTTAGTGGCACTAAGTGTGCGAGATTGAAATCGAAATAGAAATGAATAGCACTGTGTGTGCGATATTGTGAAAGCTTCGGCTATTCAATTTGGCACTGTGTGTGCGTTACCGAGATAAGTCGGTTGAAAGATTAGGCACTAAGTGTGCCATGATGAGTATGCTTCTGGCATGTATTTAGCACTGAGTGTGTAATTAGGTTGAACGAATATCAAAGGATGATCGATATGTAATATCGAGCATTGAATAGCTTGGATGTTGAATAACTATGTGTTAGCTAAGGTATGTATTGAACCTTTATGGTTCATGAGTTATAAATAAGCTATGAATGATGAATGAGTATTTTAGCTATGGATGAGGTGGCTTGAACATGAGATAATTAATCTATGTGATTGTTCATTATATACATTGGTTTGATTTGATAAGATAATTGTATTGTATGTCGAACTTACTAAGCTTTGGAAAGCTTACTATGTGATTTGTTTCTCTGCTTTGTAGTGTTAGTAAAGCTAGCTCGGACCTGGGGATCATCAGCATCTCAGTCACACTATTGGCAATCTATTTTGGGTATTTTGGAAAGATGTACATAGTAAAATATGGCATGTATAGGCTAGTTATTTGAATCATGTTTGGGATTTGTAAGTAGCCATGAGATGTGGCTAGATATGTGCTAGTTTTAGCATAAATGACTTTGGTATATATGATGCATCTTTTGGTATGGATTGTGAGTTAAGAAATTGACTTATGAATGGTAACTTTGTGTTGATAAAATGCTAGTATGAATTAGTGAATTTGAGAATGAATGATATTAAGTGTATGAATGTGCTTAAGTTGACATGTTTGGAAATGAAATTGTATGAAAGGATATATTGATTATTGTCATAGAATTGGTATTGAATACATGGTTTGAATGGTTATTTTGGTATGTTTTTGGTTGTCATATATGCATGAAATGGAATGGTAAATGTTGCTTATAGGTGACCCATTTTGGGTGGCATTTTGGCCTTGAAAATGGCCTATTAATGTCACACGGCTGTGGCACACGGGCGTGCCTAGTGACCGTGTGAACAAGTCAGTATATGGCCTAGTAGTACACGGTGTTAGCACGGGGGTGCTGGATAACTGTGTTGGTTTTGGCAGGATCGACCATGGTCAGGCTACACGGCCGTGCTTTGTGACCGTGGGGGCCAAGTCAAGATAGTCCACGGCCAAGGCACACGGGCGTGCTTGGTGGCTGTGGGAGTATAGTTAGGATAGACCACGGGAAGGACACATGGGTGTGTCTATTAGCCGTGGAAGGCACACGGCCTACCCGCACGGGCGTATAAGCCCTGTAATTTAGAAATGTTTTGAATTTTTGAAAAATGCTTTCCGATCTATTCGGAAATGCTTCTAACCCTAATCTGGCGATGGATACGGGATAGGGGGTGTTACATTTGGTTGGTATCAGAGCTACGGTTTAGTCGATTCTGGGACTAACATAGCGCGTGTGAGTCTAGCTATACATGCCATATTATGAAATTGTGATAGTGTGATGAATTCTGACAGTTGAAAATGTGTTTTAATATAGTAATGGATCCCGATCGAGCAATTGCTGACGATGTAGAAAGCAATGCGCCTGCTCCCGCTCAAGGGATAGCGCCGGCCACATCTAGGCCGAATGATAGTGGTGAGGGAGGAGAAGCTAAGCAAGCCTTCTTCCGAATGATGAGTGATTGGTTTACGGAGTTCGTTCGAACGAATCCGGCTGCTCCACAATCTTCACCCCCACAAGTACCTGTTGTGCCTCAAGTTGTAGACCCGATCAGATTGAATAAACCACCTGTAGACAAGATTAGGAAATACGGGGCCGAGGAGTTTAGAGCCACATTTGATGATGATGCTGAGTGAGCCGAGTTTTGGCTTGAGAATACAATCACAGTATTTGATGAGATGTCGTTAAATCCTGATGAATGCATTAAGTGTGCAGTTTCATTGTTGAGAGACACGGCTTATAACTAGTGGAAAACATTGATATCTGTGGTTCCGAGAGAGAGAATCACCTGGGACTTCTTTCAAGCTGAGTTCAGAAAGAAGTATATCAGTCAACGTTTCATTGATTAGAAACATAAAGAGTTTTTAGAGCTGAAACAGGGTCGTTTGTCTGTTACTGAGTACGAGCGGGAATTCGTAAGATTGAGTCAATACGCGAGGTAATGTGTTTCGACCGAAGCTACTATGTGCAAACGTTTCATAGAGGGATTTAATGAAGACATTAAATTGTTGGTTGGGATACTTGATATAAATGAATTTGTTGTGTTAGTCGAAAGAGCATGTAAAGCTGAGGAGCTTAGTAAAGAAAAAAAGAAAGCCGATTCTAAGGCTCGTGATGAAAGAAAGAGATCGATGAATAAGTTCTCTCAACCTTCAGTGAAGAGATATAGAGATGCAAACAATCGTTCAAATGTTTCGTTTGGACATCCAAGTAGAGATCGTTCGAGACAAAGTACTGGTCCACGAATTCAAGCTCCAAATGAATCGTGTATTGGTAGCGTTAAGAGTAACAAACCTGAGTGCAGACAGTGTGGAAGATGACATGTGGGAGAGTGCTAGGGTAAGTATAATAATAGAGTTTGTTATAAATGTGGATCCCGAGATCATTTTATTCGAGATTGCCCGAAGATGGTGGAAGAAGAAAATGTTCAGAATGAAAAATCGAGTAATGTGACAGCTAGAGGTAGATCACCTAGAAACACCAGAAATGTGAGCAGTAGCCAGAGAGGGACAACTAATACAGCTGTGAGGTTGGAGGCGAGAGCTCCTGCCCGAGCCTATGCTATACGTGCACGAGAGGAAGCATCATCTCCAGACGTTATCATCGGTACTTTCACTTTATTAGATACTAATGTCATTGCATTAATAGATCCAGGATCAACTCATTCCTATGTGTGTATGAATTTAGTATTGAATAAGACTCTACCTATTGAGTCTACTGAATTTGTGATTAGAGTATCGAACCCCTTAGGCAAGTGTGTTTTGGTGGATAAGGTGTGCAAGAATTGCCCATTGATCTTTTGTGATTCATGTTTTCCGATAAATTTGATGTTGCTACCATTCGATGAATTTGACATAATTCTGGGTATGGATTGGCTTACTTTGCATAATGCTATCGTGAATTATAAGAAAAAGAGTATTGAATTGAAGAGTCAGAATGGTGAGATAGTTCGAATTGAGTCCAATGATATAAAAGGGTTACCGGCTATTGTATCTGTGATGAAAGCTATGAACTATGCGAGAAAGGGTTGTGAAGTTTATTTGGCATAAAGAATTGATACAAAAGTGCCGAAAAAGAAATTTCAATTTGTGCCTGTGGTTTGTGAGTTTCCAGATGTATTTCCTGAAGATTTACCAAGATTACATCCAATTAGAGAAGTTGAATTTGGTATTGAGTTAGTGCCGGGAATTGCTCCTATTTCGATAGCTCCATACAGAATGGCTCCAACTGAATTGAAAGAGTTAAAATCTCAATTGCAAGAATTGACCGACAGAGTTTCTCACCCTGGGGAGCACCTGTGTTATTTGTGAAAAAGAAAGATGGAACTATGAGAATGTGTATTGATTATCGACAGTTGAACAAAGTGACGATAAAGAACAAATATCTGTTGCCTCATATCGATGACTTGTTTGATCAGCTGAGAGGAGCTACAGTGTTTTCTAAGATAGATTTGAGATCAGGCTACTATCAGTTGAGAGTTAAAGAATCTGATGTGCCAAAAACTACTTTCTGAATTAGGTATGGACATTTCGAATTCTTAGTGATGCCTTTTGGACTAACCAATGCTCCTGCAGTGTTTATGGATCTAATGAATCGAATATTCAGACCGTATTTAGATCGTTTTGTTGTGATGTTCATTGAAGATATTTTGATCTATTCGCATGATGATACGTAGCATGCTGAGCATTTGAGAATCGTGCTACAAACTCTGCGTGAGAAACAGTTGTACGCAAAGTTTAGCAAATGTGAATTTTGGTTGCATGAGGTCAGTTTTCTGGGGCATATTGTATCAGCTGCTGGGATACGAGTTGACCCGAGTAAAATCTCTGCTATTTTAGGATGGAAGCCTCCGAGAAATGTGTCTAAAGTCTGTAGTTTTCTGGGACTAGTAGGATATTATAGACTATTTGTAAAAGGCTTTTCGACGATTATGACTCCGTTGACAAAGCTATTATAGAAGGATGTTAGATTCGAGTGGTCAGAAAAGTGCCAGCAAAGTTTTGAACAGTTGAAAGTGTTGTTAACGGAAGCACCGGTTTTGATTCAACCTGAATTGGGCAAAGAGTTCATAGTTTACAGCGATGCATCATTGAATAGTTTGGGCTATGTGCTGATGCAAGAAGGAAAAGTTATTGCTTACGCTTCAAGACACTTAAAACCACATGAAAAGAATTACCCAACGCATGATCTTGAATTGGATGCGATTGTGTTTGCATTGAAGATTTGGCGTCATTACTTATTCGGTGAGAAATGTCATATTTATACTGATCATAAGAGTTTAAAGTATTTGATGACTCAGAAAGATTTGAACTTGCGACAGAGAAGATGGTTAGAATTGTTGAAAGGCTACAAATTTGTAATAGATTACCACCCGGGTAAAGCTAACGTTATAGTTGATGCTCTGAGTCGTAAATCGTTATACGCTTTGAGAGCTATGAGTAATCAGATAGATCTGTGTGATGATGATACGGATGTAGCTAAATTGAAAGTAAAACTGTTGATTTTACAACAAATATGTGATGCTCAGAAGATTGATAATGAGTTTTTAGCAAAAAGAGTTCAGTGTGATTGTAACACTCCTTACCCGAAACCGTTGCCGGAGTCGAGCACGAGGCATTAATAGACTTAACTTACTAGTTCGGGGCATAAAAATTGAAACTATTCGTCTGCGTCATGTTCGCTAAATTGACTATAACTCGAGTTACGAAACTCGAAATTTATATCTGTAAACCTTCCCTGAAACTAGACTCATATATCTTCTTACTATAATTTTTCCAGAATTTTTGGTGTGCTCAATTAGTACAAGTGATTAGTTAAAATCTCCCCTGTTACACAGTTTGACAGTTCTGACCCCTCTGCACAAAAAATCAATTATCTCATGATATATAACTCTTTTTCCTACACCGTTTCTTTTATATAAAAATAGACTCAATAAGATTTAATTATATATCTCATTCACACCATAATTCCATTTATACTATTTTTAGTGATTTTTCAAAATCACGTCACAGTTGCTGTCCAAAACTGTTCCCCTGCAGATTTTTTTACTCTTTCATAATTTCTTTGTAATAACTATCATCTAGGCATACATAACATCCCAAAACATGTTCTTAATTAACTATTTTAATGGCTAATCATTATCAAGCATTTACAAGCCAATATTAAGCCATATCATAAGGACATACACACAAAATGGCTAAGTCCCTATACATGCCATAACTTAAAACGTTCAAGTCACAAAATACCAATATAATCCTTTGATAGTGTGTAATGAACTCCGACATCCTTGTGATCCCCGAGTTGGCTTGTAATACTATAAAAAAAAGAGAGAAAGGAATGGGAGTAAGCATAAAGCTTAGTAAGTTTACATGTAAATAAATAACAACATTCTTAATGAATTATCTTAATCTTTTCTTACCAAGATTATTTAAGCCTTTAATTTAATATACTTAAGTCTTAAATTCTTACCTATACCTTTTTAGCTTGAACTTGTCTTACCTTTCCTTTGGTATACTCTTTGAATTTTCCCGTTGAACCACTTGGAATACTAAGGATACGCGGGTACCTTTCCTTATGAAACTTAACCATTGCCATGTCTTGACATGGTCTTACGTGGTATCCTTGCCTTATGAACTCACCAATGCCATGCCTTACCATGCCTTATCAACTCACCAATTCCATGACTTGGCATGGTCTTACATGGGACCTTTGCCTTATAGAAACTTATCAATGCCATGTCTTGACATGGTCTTACATGATTTCCTTAAACCCTAATGTCATGACATTTGTATCCTACACATTCCTAAGGTTCAACCGGAACTTTCTGAGATAGCTTTTCCGTCAATTCATACTTGAGTCTTTAAATGATAAATTTATATAATAAATATGTAAATTCTGGAATTTAATAGTATTAAATGTAAAATAATAGAATATTGCATTTATTTACCGCAAACTTACCTCGAAACAAAATACAATAAACTATATCGATTTAGTCCACTATCTTTTTCTTTCCCCGATCTAACACCGAATTTCGTTCCTCTTGATCTATAATAGCAAATTTAGCTTATTTAATACTCACATTTAATAAAACAACCCTTAACTCTAACTTTGGAAAAATTACAATTTTGTCCCTAAACTTTTACAATTTACACATTTGCCCCAAAGCTCGAAAATTAAACTTTATCCCTTATTCTTATGTTTTATGACATGCTGATCATTTTCCCCTTCTATGACAACATCAAATTCTCACTCTAACATGTACTTATGAACATTAGGTATTTTTACCGATTAAGTTGTTTTACTCGTTTTCACTTAAAATCACTTAGCAAAGTTGTTTAACATAATTGTAGACTTCATATTATATCATAAAACATCAAAATAAACACATTTCACCTATGGGTATTTTTCCAAATATGAACTCTAGCATGATTTATTGATAGAATAAGCTAAACCGAGCTATCGGGGCTTCAAAAATGTAAAGAACATTAAAAATGGGGCTTGGAATCACTTACTATGGAGCTGGGAAGCTTGAAACAAACCCTAGCTATGTGAACCCTTGAAAATTCAGCCTAATGAAGAAGATGAGCACATTTTGCCATATTTTTCCCTTTTAATTTCTTTTTATTACCAAATGACTAAATTACCCTTCATTAAAAACTTTGGTTCTTTCTACCTATATATGTCCATTTTTGTCCATGAAAACTTGATGGTATAATTACCATTTAAGAACCTCTACTTTAATTATGCTCTTCAATTAAATCCTTTAACACCTAAGACTCATATTTATCAACTTTTGTAATTAAGTCCTAATAGGCAAATTAGACATGCAATTCATGAAATTTTCTATAGATATTCTAACACATGCATCTAATCACTCAATAAATCATAATAATTAATCGTAATAAACTTTTCTATCTCAGATTCATGGTTTCGTAACCACTGTTTCGTTTAGGCCCTATTTCAGGATGTTATAGTGATTCAAATGCTGTATCAGAATTTTGAGTTGATAGTGATGATTGTTTGAGATTTAGAGATCGGATTTGTGTTCCAAGAAATTCAGAGTTGATTCAAACAATTTTGAATGAATCTCACAATAGTCATTTGACTGTACATCCGGGGAGTACTAAAATGTATAATGATCTGAAACAGTTCTATTGGTGGCATGGTATGAAAAGAGATATTTCTGACTTTGTGTCTAAGTGTTTAGTTTGTCAGCAAGTTAAGGCTGAACATCAAGTTCCGTCCAGTTTATTACAACCGATTATGATTCCTGAGTGGAAATGGGAGAGAATCACGATGGACTTTGTGTCAGGTTTGCCTTTATCTCCGAGCAAGAAAGATGCGATTTGGGTGATAGTTGATAGATTGACGAAATCAGCTCACTTTATTCTAGTAAGAATAAATTATTCACTTGATAGATTGGCTGAATTATATATGGATGAGATTGTGAGATTGCACGGAGTACCTCTATCTATTGTGCCTGACAGAGATCCGAGATTTACCTCGCGATTCTGGAAGAAATTACAAGATGCTTTAGGCACGAAGTTGCATTTCAGTACTGCATTTCATCTGTACAAACTATTTTTAAATCACTAAACTACCCTTTTGATCTGTACAAACTATTTTGAAGACATTTCTCAAAATATTTTTGATTTAAAAATTACGAAAATACCCCTGATTGTAAAATTACTAAAATGCCCTTGGTTTCTAAAAGTTTTAATACTACCCTTGATTTTAATAAAATTTTTTTACTTTGAAAAAGTATCCAAAAACCTTATTTTGCAAAATATCAAGATGCCTTGATTTGGAAAATTTACGAAATAACCCTGATTTTCAAAATTTCTATCATGGTTCTGATTTGGGAAAATTTTCGAAATACCCTCGAGTTTTGGAAAATTTCAAAGTGCCTTGATTTATTAAAATTTTTGGAATTGACCCTGAATTATTACCAAAATACCCTTATAGGACGAATGATGAAGTTACCCCTGGGTTGGGAAGGACTGAAATGACCATAGAGGTGTAGTGAATGAATGTGTCTCTACTTATGAATGTGTATGTGACTCTCTGAATTAGGGTAGTGAACTTGAACTGAACCTTTGTGTGATCGAAAGAACTACTTCTAAATACTTTATTTCATAAAAATTGTTTGCGGTTAATAAGTGGAACAAAATTCTGATGCATAAAACTTCTTAATCAGATTAAATCGTGACGTTAGAAATGAGTTCTAGGGGACGTGGTCGTCATGGACGTAGTAGAGGTAGGATGGCAGTATCGGAACCAGTAGGGTCTGGCCATGGGTCAGAAAATGAAGTACCGCCGCCAGTAGTGGGCGCGGAGGATCAAAATCAGACAGGAGGCGATGACGCAGTATCACGGGCCATGTTGCGAGTGCTCGAACGAGTGGCAGGAGCTAGTGTAGGAAGCAGAGCTCGAAAGTCAGTGTCGGAGCGACTCAAGTTGAACGGGGCTAAAGTTTTTAGAGGAATATCTGGAGTAGCTCCGAATGTGGCGGAGTATTGGATAGAAGCAGTCGAAAGAATAATGGACGATTTGGACTGTACCGATGAGGAAAAGCTGAAAGGTGCTGTTTCGTTGCTCCGGGACGAAGCATATCGATGGTGGCTCACTTTTAGACAAGGTGTTCCAACAGATCGATTGGATTGGGATTATTTTAAGGTTAAATTTGAAGGAAAGTACGTTGGAGCCAGTTACTTGGACTCGCAAAGAAAGGTGTTTCTCAACTTGGTGCAAGGAAGTAAGTCGGTAGCAGAGTACGAAGCGGAATTTGTGCGGTTAAGTCAGTACGCCAAAGGGATCGTGACCACTGATTATGAAAGGTGTGTCCGGTTCGAAGATGGGTTACGAGACGAGTTGCGAATGTTGATTGCTCCGCAAAGAGAAAGGGACTTTGCTGTTCTAGTGGAAAAAGCTCGGATCGCTGAAGAAGTTAAGAGGACTGTAAGGGAGAACCGAGAAAAGGATAGGAATTGGAACAAGAGGAGTTTTGGCCCAGCAAAATCGCCGGAAGACTTTTAGAAAAGACCGAGGGTCGAGAATTCTGTACGTGCACCTGTACCAGTTGCTGAGAATCGAAATCGTTTATGTGCTCAGTGTGGGAGAACTCACACAGAAGAGTGTTGGGGTAATAGTAAGGAATGTTTCCTGTGTGGATCTAAGGCTCATTTGGTTAAGAATTGTCCTCAGACAACGAAGGTTCGTGGTCCAAACCATGGAGGAAATGGTTCTGGCCGAGGTCGTGGAACACCCGGTAGAAGTGCGGAAGGTTAGGATGTGGGAAAACCAAGGATGTGATAGCGGGTAAGTTCTTTGTTTTGCTTTAGAGATAGCTCATTCTTGTGTTGCTAATGAAGTGCTTGAAACCTTGGATGCGAACTTAGGAACTGTGCCTAGAAGATAAGATAGTTTTATTAAGATCAGAGTGCGCAGCATAAGCGTAGTGTGATGAGTAGGATTGCATGACTGTTAGTTAGTTGGAAATTTCGACGACGAAATTTCTTTAAGGAGGGTAGAATTGTAATATCCCGAAATTGGGCCTAGTAGGATTGGGCCGATTGGACTTTGGGATTAGGAGAGTTTAAAACCTTTAAGAATAAGAAAATAGTGTTTTTGTAAATTGGATTTATTAGTTAAATGGATTTGGAAGGTTACGAGGTTTATATGAATTCTCGGGTTTATTTGGGTGCTTAGTATAGTTTTGTGAAGGCTTGGAATTATTATCTAAGCTAGAATAATTTTAGTTTGAAGAATTTAGTGAAGTGGATTAGGTGAACCTGACACTTAAGTTAATTTAAGTGTTAAAATCTAACACATAAGGAGTTAGTGGCAAGGTGGTTAAGATGCATGAAGAGTTGCTTGAGGGAAGTGGTTCGAGTAGCATGATTAGCATTTTGAAGACTTTATTTTTATGTATCCTAGCATTAATGGACGGTCAAGCTCTAATTATGATAGGTTGGACTTTTGAATATTATGGCAAGTTGAATATTAGTTTAGGAAAGCTTGTAATTGGGGATAAGAATCTTAAAATTATGGTAGGATGGGGGGACAAAGGGCTTGGATGATGGAGAGTGTTTTGGAAATTATTCTATGGCTAATTGTCCATGAATATGGAAGGTATGGGTGTCTAGGGGGATTGGCCGAATTTTTGGTTAGCTTTTGGTATGGTTTGGTGTTAGTTTTGGTAGAATTAGTGCTAGTTGAGCACATCTTTCTTTTGGGTTATTTTTGTGTTTCTCTCTAATTTGTTTACTCCTCTTAGTCGAATGTATTTTGGTCATAAGGTAAACCTTTTCCTTTCTTTTCTTTTTAGCCATTTGAGTTTTGACTATTTTGTTTTTAATTGTTCTTTCTCCCCTCAAGTGCATTCCTTCTTTTTTTTTTTTGTGACCAAAACTACAAAACCATCAAAAGACCATTTCTTCTCTTTTTTCCCTTATTGCCGAATGCACTTGGACTCAAAGTTCTTCCTTGATTCATCTTCTATTCTTGAGAACCCGAAACCCAAACTCCTCATTTCTATTCATCTTTTCCTCTTTGCTTTCCACAAGAGACTTTCAACATTATTTTTCTACCTAATTTAACACCATAGCCAAATCCTCTATGCATTCAACTCCCTCCATTTTGGTGTGATCTCTTTTCATCATTCAAGTGCCGAAACCTTTCTCTTTGGGGTCTTGGAGCCGATTCTTTGAGGATGCTTTAGGAGTGGTGAGCAACGTGTGGTTGTAAGTATATTTCTTCCTTAGCAATCGGTTTTATTTATTTCTTCATGGGTGTGCCGAAATCAATGGATTAAGTCTTGGTTTTAGGCATGGCCGAATGTTCTTAGTGCCATAAGAAGGTGTTCTTTTGTGTGTAGCTAAAGGAAGGGAACTCAGAGTGTGGTTCGAGATTTGGTAGAAGACCAAATCGGCTTTAAGGGAGAAGGAAGAACCACGTTTCGAGATCGTGTTAGATTCGAGTAGTTCAGGATTTCACTAATAGGCAGGTGTGTGATTAACCCACCGTTTTCCGGGTTTTTGCTATATTTGTATGTGTTGATTATGTACTAACAAGTGCAGTAAAAGTTATGAGATAAATACCCCTAAAGGGGTATGTCGATAATCCGGTAAGTACCAAACCTGATGATATGTGATTATTAATATGAATATGTGTTATGACTATGCTTGATGAACATGCTCACGCATCATTATATTATATATTATTTATGTTACATGTGCATGGGTTGGGATATGATATGAAAGAAGGTACGGGTGTACTTCGAGTACGTGGTTTGATGATAGCCTTGAGCTACATCGTGGATTGACGTTGACTAAGGTCACGTTGCGGTTTAATTGCAATTTAGTTCGCGTGGCTTGATGAGTGGCTGTGTGCCTCATCGTGGTTGATATCGGCTATGTGCCATATCGTGGTTGATGAGTGACTATGTGTCCCATCGTGGTTTTGGTGTTAGCTACGGCTACATCGTGGATTGGCGCTGACTGAGGTCGCGTTGTGGATTATTGTGCTTAATTGCACGTGGACGGCATTGATTGCCTTTGGAGTGAAAAGGAGAGGGTGATTTGTTAATCCCCTAGTGTGTGGTAGGCTGGATACGGGGGTGTGTAGAGGATGGACCCTAGGTTGGGGTTGGGTGCACTTTGCATAATTTTATTTGATATAAGTAATTGATGTGAAAATGGGCCAAGCCCAATATGTGAATGTGGATCAGTGTGAAAATGGGTTAAGCCCGATATGTGGTATTATGCGGGTAATTACCCTGTTACATGATAAGTGATATGAATATGGGCCAAGCCCAGAATGTGTTATTAAGTGAATATGATATCCTATTATCTGATATATGGGTTTATATGTGGTTAACATGTGGATGGAATTCAGTGGATTAATTACACACTGAGTCTGTATGACTCACCCAATTTTTTTTTAAAACATCGCAGATGATTCGTGGTGATCGGACCGGGTTGGAGTGGATACGAGGTGGCCCATGCAGAAGATAAAATTTACTTATTTTACACATTTTATTTATGAAAGGTTATTTACTGTAATAATGGCCATTTTAAGTATTTAAGGACTTTTATTATGTTTTAGTTGGATTGTCGATTATATTATTATTTGAAAATGTTTTATTTTAAACAACTTAATTTTATTTGGAACTTTAATTACACAATGATTTAGTAAAGACAACAAATTTTTTTATGTTTTTAACTCTAAGTCAAAAGTTTTTCAAACGTTTTCCGCAGTGGCATTTCAAATTCGGTCATAGCGAATGGCATTTCTACAAGGTCCAACTTGCATTTAAGCCGATCTCTTGTTCTCCAAAAATTTTAAACGCGACTACTCCTAAGGCCCATTGGGCCCAATCCTACTAGGCCCAATTTCAGGATGTTATAGGAAAAATTATGGTTTTAGGTGAATAAAACCCTGGGAGTTGGTAGGCTTTAAGAATAAAATATGGAGAAAAATGACACAAGTGGAGTGTGTGGTGTTGTGGCAAAGTGACGCCACATAAGAGACAAGGGGGTGACGCCACAAGGAAGGAAGGAGGTCCAAGGTTCAAGTTGTAGCACTTGCATTTCTTTTAGATTGTTTTTTTAAGTGGATTTAGACATTGGCCATAGACTTAGCTTTAGTTGGGCATGATTTTAGATTGTTTTTTAGGAGCTTCTAGCCTAGTGGCTAGTAGCGTGGGTTATGCTATAGGAGAGCCTGGGTTCGAATCTCATGACAAGCAAGGGAGTATTTATTTTGCGGACTGGACGGTAAGAGTTTGAGTTGGATTTAAACTCTGTTGATGGAAGGATCCCACAGCGGAAAGATACAGAAGGAAGGTGAAAAGCTAGCTATATATAGAGCATTCTATGAGGAGAGTTAATATACCTTGGTGGGCGTTTGGGTGCAGATCTAGAGGATAATCACCAATAGTAGCGAAGGAAGGGCTGCTAGAACATGAGGTACACGGTAAGGGTACGGTGAGGTTTCAGTTTTGATAAGTATGCATTAAATCTTGGTTAATCGCTAGTAATGTCAATTGTAGGGTCGTGACTAAGGGATTTGCAGCGCGTGTGGTTACCAGGTGTGTACAAACACTACACACGCGATATCGACAATGCCGAAAAGCTGAAAAGCCGAAAGTGGCTAAATGGGCCCGGTGGGCCCTGAGGTTAAGAATTGATGAAATGGTTTGGTTGGTTATACGAATTGAATTAGTCATGCATGATACATGAATTGGATTTGTTTTGTGCCTAATGGGCCGCAAGGGTGTGATTTGGGCTTGATGGGCTTATGGGGACGTAGACATGTATGTTAGGGTTTATGAACCTTAGGCCTAGTTTGAACAACTCTTAAATTCCATAAGACTTAATCTAATTAAACATGTCTGTGAACAAGCCGCTGGGTTGGAGTGTGGCAATGGGCATACGCATGTCTAGGATTGGATCTAGGGAGAGCTTGGTACTTAAGCGGTCCTAGTGGCCCACCTCCTCGTTTCTGGAATCCTACGTGGTGCATAGCGTCTGTTCACTTTAGCCGCGAGGACTTGTTGATGGGCCAAAGTTCATAGCTAAAACTCGAAAGGGACCAAATACCCTTGTATTTGTAAAATTCCTAAAATACCCTTATATTTGTAAAATTTACTAAAAAACCCTAGATTTGTAAAGTACCAAAATACCCCTGATTTGCAAAATTACCGAAATACCCCTAGTTTGCAAATTTACCGAAATACCCCTAGTTTACAAAATTATTGAAATACCCCTGGGTAGTGAAATGACAAAATACCCCTATGTGACGAATATGAGTTTATGGATGTTACTCGTATGTTTGATGCATTCATATGATATTCTACTTAGGATGCATATGGGTGGGAATTATGGTACGGATGGAGATTTAAGGATCATATGGTCGTATGGTATAGATCTAAGATCGCATGGCCGAATGGTATGGATCCACTGAAGGCTTTAAGCCCAATATATGTGATTAAGTAACTTTGCTGCAACGTTCGGTAGTACCGCAACCGGGCTACCCTTGGTGTGTAGCGGAAGGGTGGTCGAGCTAGAACTCCCAACAGGAGTCATAAGGTTGGAAGGGGAAATGGTGTGTGTAGCGGATGGATTTTTGGGGTGGGCTTTGCATTATTTGTTTATAAATGATACAATATGATATGATATGAGGTCATTGTGGGCTAAAGCCCAAGACCATCAATTTTGATAGGGCTTAGGCCCAATGTGAATATTTGTAAGTGATTTGATTGCCAAGGGTCGTGCACACTGAGTTTCGAAACTCACACCCCTTTAATTTAATGTTTCAGGTAATCCCGAGTAGATGACTCGACGTGGGAGAGGACTTGGAGATGGCCACACTACAAGAGGCTTGAATTTTCATTTATTGGTTTCAAAATACATATTTTTATTTACTTAATTTTCGGTGGATGTAATAAGGCCTTGTACTCCGTTTTGACTTCAGATTTATTTTGGGTTTTGAGATTAATTGTTTATTTTAATTATTAAACCTAAGTAAGCTCTTATGTTTAAACTTGGTTTTCGAATTACTTAAAACAATAAAATGGGTTTTTATCTTTAATTAATAAGACTCAAAGATTTTGGGCTTTTGGGCCTTAAATGGTTAAATAGTAAATTATTTTGAAGTGCGCCTTTAATGTGACATTCCAGATTCGGGCCTAACTTCTAGGCCAGATTTGGGGTGTTACATTTAGTGGTATCAGAGCCCTTCGCAAAGCTCGGGCTGTGAAGTGGGCTTTAGGTTTTGGGTTTTTTTAAAAAAAGTTTTGGCATGGTTCTTGAAGTGTGGTTCATCGAGCCCTCGACGTCGAGCCAGGTATGTTTTTCTGTTATTGTTTGAATTATTAAACTGTATAGATAATGGGCTACTTAAAAATATGCTTTTAGAGACTAAAGCTCATAGGGAAACTTAAGCCTGTAGTGGATTCTCGACCGCGGAATAACTCCAAGAAATTGTTGTTACTTACATAAGACATGTGCCCTAAACAAGTGGAACTAAGTACTATTCATAAAATTTCTAATTCAGATAATATGCGAGGTGATAATGAGCTATTTGCCTAATTTGCAATTAGGACTAAAGTGCGCAGCAGAAGCGTAGTGGTATAACCGGTAGCGTGCAGCTATTAGATAGTTGGAAATTTCGAGGACGGAATTTTTTTAAGAGTGTAGATTTGTAACATCCTAAAATTGGGCCTAGGAGAATTGGTCCTTTTGAGCCCCGAGCGTAGGAACTTTTTAAATATTTTGGCGAACAAGAGAACGGCTTTAATGCAAGTTGGACTTATTAGGTGAGTGTTTTTGGAAGGCTAGGAGGCTTCTATAAAGTCCTGGGGTCAAACTTGAGCTTAGGAAAAATTTTGGTTTTAGGTGAATAAAACCCTGGGAGTTAGTAGGTAGGCTTTAAGAATAAAATATGGAGAAAAATGACACAAGTGGAGTGTGTGGTGTAGTGGCAAAGTGACGCCACATAAGAGACAAGGGGGTGACGCTACAAGGAAGGAAGGAGGTCCAAGGTTCAAGTTGTAGCACTTGCATTTCTTTTAGATTGTTTTTTTAAGTGGATTTAGACATTGGCCATAGACTTAGCTTTAGTTGGGCATGATTTTAGACACAAGAGGAGCTTGTGGCCTAGTGGCTAGCGGTGTGGGTTATGCTACAGGAGAGCCTGGGTTTGAATCTCATGACAAGCAAGGAAGTATTTATTTTGTGAACTGGACGGTAAGAGTTTGAGTTGGATTTAAACTCTGCTGATGGAAGGATCCCATATCGGAAAGATACAGAAGGAAGGTGAGAAGCTAGCTATATATAGAGCGTTCTATGAGGAGAGTTAATATACCTTGGTGGGCGTTTGGGTGCAGATCTAGAGGATAATCGCCAATAGTAGCGAAGGAAGGGCTGCTAGAACGTGAGGTACACGGTAAGGGTACGGTGAGGTTTCGGTTTTGATAAGTATGCGTTAAATCTTGGTTAATCGCTAGTAATGTCGATTGTAGGGTCGTGACTAAGGGATTTGCAGCACGCGTGGTTATCATAGGTGTACAAACACTACACATGCGATATCAGCAATGCCGAAAAGCCGAAAGTGGCTAAATAGGCCCGGTGGGCCCTGATGCTAAGAATTGATGAAATGGTTTAGCTAGTTATACGAATTGAATTAGTCATGCATGATACATTAATTGGATTTGTTTTGGGCCTAATAGGCCATACAATGAGATTTGGGCCTAACGGGACGTAAGGGTGTGATCTGGGCTTGATGGGCTTATGGGGACGTAGACATGTATGTTAGGGTTTATGAACCTTAGGCCTAGTTTGAACAACTCTTAAATTCCATGAGACATAATCTAATTAAACATGTCTATGAACAAGTCGCTGGGTTGGAGTGTGGAACCGGGCATACGCATGTCTAGGATTGGATCCAAGGAGAGCTTGGTACTTAAGCGGTCCTAGTGGCCCACCTCCTCCTTTCTGGAATCCTACCTGGTGCGTAGTGTCTGTTCACTTTAGCTGCGAGGACTTGTTGATGGGCCAAAGTTCATAGCTAAAACCCAAAAGGGACCAAATACCCTTATATTTGCAAAATTCCTAAAATACCTTTATATTTGTAAAATTTACTAAAATACCCCTAGATTTGTAAAGTACCAAAATACCCCTGATTTGCAAAATTATCGAAAGACCCCTGGTTTGCAAATTTACCAAAATACCCCTGGTTTGCGAAATTATCGAAATACCCCTGGTTTACAAAATTACCGAAATACCCCTGGTTTACGAAATTACTGAAATACCCCTGGGTAGTGAAATGACGAAAATACCCCTATGTGACAAATATGAGTTTATGGATGTTACTCGTATGTTTTATGCATTCATATGATATTCTGCTTAGGATGCATATGGGTGGGAATTATGGTACGGAGGAAGATTTGAGGATCGCATGGCCGTATGGTATGGATCCAGGATCGTATGGCTGTATGGTATAGATCCACAGAAGGCTTTAAGCCCAATATATGTGATTAAGCAGCTTTGTTGTAATGTTCGGTAGTACCGCAACCGGGCTACCCTTGGTGTGTAGCGGAGGGGTGGGTCGAGCTAGAACTCCCCACAGGAGTCATAAGGTTAGATGGGGAAATGGTGTGTGTAGCGGATGGATTTTTGGGGTGGGCTTTGCATTATTTATTTATAAATGATACAATATGATATGATATAAGGTCATTGTGGGCTAAAGCCCAAGACCATTGATTTTGATAGGGCTTAGGCCCAATGTGAATATTTGTAAGTGATTTGATTGCCAAGGGTTGTGCACACTAAGTTTCAAAACTCACACCCCTTTAATTTAATGTTTTAGGTAATCCCGAATAGACGACTCGACGTGGGAGAGGAGTCGGAGATGGCCACACTACAAGAGGCTTGAATTTTCATTTATTGGTTTCAAAATACATGTTTTTATTTACTTAATTTTCGGTTGATGTAATAAGGCCTTGTACTCCGTTTTGACTTCAGATTTATTTTGGGCTTTGAGATTAATTGTTTATTTTAATTATTAAACCTAAGTAAGCTCTTATGTTTAAACTTGGTTTCCGAATTACTTAAAACAATAAAATGGGTTTTTATCTTTAATTAATAATACTCAAAGAATTTGGGCTTTTGGGCATTAAATGGTTAAATAGTAAATTATTTTGAAGTGCGCCTTTAATGTGACATTCCAATTCGGGCCTAAATTTTAGGCCGGGTTTGTGGTGTTACATTTAGTGGTATCAGAGCCCGGTTGGAAAGCTCGGGCTGTGAAATGGGCCTTAGATTTTGGGTTTTTTTTAAAAAGTTTTGGCAGGATTCTTGAAGTGTGGTTCATCGAGCCCTCGACATCGAGCCAAGTAAGTTTTTCTGTTATTATTTGAATTATTGAACTGTATAGATAATAGGCTACTTAAAAATATGCTTTTAGAGACTAAAGCCCGTAGGGAAACTTAAGCCTGTAGTGGATTCTCGACCGCAGAATAACTCTTGTTACTTACATAAGACATGTGCCCTAAACAAGTGGAACTAAGTACTATTCATAAAATTTCTACTTCAGATAATACGCAAGGTGATAATGAGCTATTTGCCTAATTTGCAATTAGGACTAGAGTGCGCAGCAGTAGCGTAGTGGTATAACCGGTAGTTTGCAGCTATTAGATAGTTGGAAATTTCGAGGACTAAATTTCTTTAAGGGGGTAGATTTGTAACATCCCGAAATTGGGCCTAGGAGAATTGAGCCTTTTGGGCCCCGAGCGTAGGAACTTTTTAAATATTTTTGGAACAAGAGAACAGCTTCAATGCAAGTTGAACTTATTAGGTGAGTGTTTTTGGAAGGCTAGGGGGCTTCTATGAAGTCCCGGGATCAAACTTGGGCTTAGGAAAAAATTTGGTTTTAGGTGAATAAAACCCTAGGAGTTAGTAGGTAGGCTTTAAGAATAAAATATGGAGAAAAATGACACAAGTGGAGTGTCTGGTGTAGTGGCAAAAGTGACGCCACATAAGAGACAAGGGGGTGACGCCACAAGGAAGGAAAGAGGTCCAAGGTTCAAGTTGTAGCACTTGCATTTCTTTTAGATTGTTTTTTTTAAGTGGATTTAGACATTGGCCAAAGACTTAGCTTTAGTTGGGCATGATTTTAGACACAAGAGGAGCTTGTGGTGTAACAGCCCAAACCCGGCCCAAACACCACAGCCGGATCTGGTATGTCACTTGGGAAGAATTTATTAAACTTCACGAACTTCAGAAAACATTTTTTTAGTCCCTTTTTGAAAACACCAAGTTTAGTATTTCGTTTGAAAAATCAATAATCATTTGGGGAAAAACTTTAATTAGCCCAATCCTTGTATTTAGGTGACTTTTGAAACACATGTTGTTACAATAGATTAAGCTAGAAGTTTGTCGTCAAAATCCGTTGGTAAAAACAATTAATTAAGTTGTGAGAAAACTTTCAATTGCATTTTGTAAAAACGTCTTACCGAATATTTGTATTAAAACGTCTAAAGTTTAAATCGAAATTAAACCAAATTATTAGTGGTCTTATTACAAAACAAAATCCCCAAAAATTAAAGAAAAGTAAATTTTTATCTAATTAAACCGTGCATGGCCATCTCATAGTCACCTCCAGCCCAAATCCACTGCATTATGCATCACCTGCAAAAATGTTAAGCAGAAAGGGTGAGTCAAATGACTCAGTGTGCAATTGCCAAGCACCATCACTAGGCCCAAGCCCATTCATATACCATTTGGGCCTTAGCCCCCTTGCATAATCACATTGGGCGAAGCCCACTCGAAATCGGATTGGGCCTTAGCCCTATAGCACAGTATAACATATAGCATATGCAAAATGAGGCAAAACCCAACCCAGCCTAAATAACCAACCGCTACACACCACCCGTTCTTGCCAATCACATCAGTGGGGATTTCTACAATCGACCCTCACCGCTACACATCATCGATGGCAGTCATGCTGCAGTTAGTTGCTTATAGTCAGAGTTGTGACAGAGTCACCAGATTATGTGGCATGGCTACCAGAACAGAGTGTGGTAGAGCCACCATATATTGTGACATAGTCACCAGATACGCTTCCCCTTCCAATTAATAACATATGCCCATTCCCATGCAACTTAAAATCATGATGTATGAATGTAGCAGATATCGACTTATATAAGATGTTTAGAGTATACATAACATCATGTCAACATAATTGATTATATAGCATAATCAGAAGTCACTAACATGATGTCTCATCTTTACCGTCCATGGGTAACCCAACAGCCAATACCGAAGTTTCGACATTTAATAATGCATATACAAATTAACAAAAACAACAGGCAAAGGTGTGAGAATTACACACCTGTAAACGTGGAGAACTAAACTCTCAATGTTGTCGACACTCTCATAAGAGGGAATAACCACAATCTGTTGATTCAGATTCGAAGCCGGTCCACAACCCGGTGGAAAGTCCCGTACTGACGATACCACACGTTTTTTGAACTTAGGGGTAGGGACTACGAGTCCAACCCCCTCTTTCCCTTGACTGGCATTCAAATCCATGACAGATCTTGATCAGAGAACCAGGTTAAAGCAATGAATAAGACCGAAGGAATAGATACTCATACCGAAGAAGTCCCTTACCTAGATTAACATAAGCCGAACGCCAACTGTTTGGCCTAAGAAATCGATTGAGTCCCTAAAATGTCACTATGTTAGAACTGATTCTCCACATAAATTAAAAAGAATGGCCTTTCGGCCAAACAAACTGAAAAGAATCTCTTACCACCATTCGGCCAACAACTACTTACCAAAATCCCCCTTGAAAGCTGGTCACACGGAAAAGAGATGATGAAAACACCCCTTCTACAATCGGCCCATGCCCAAAGAAGTGAGTCAAAGCTTCGGTTAAATTAAACCGAGAGAAGAAGGAAGATGAACGAGAAGAAAAAGAAGAGACAGCTCCTTACCGAACCAAAAGATTGACGAGAGAAGAGTCTACAATCGGCTACTAGCAAAACCGATAGGAAGGGTGCCCACACTTGATGTAACAAGAGGATTCGGCTTCTGCAAATATATGAAATAAGGCAAAGAAGGAAGATGCTAGAAGAAAGGAAATGAGTTTCGGCTGAGACACTTACAAATTCGACTATGAAGAACAAGAAGCAAATGGCTAGGGAGAATTAGCTATGACCAAAAGAACAAGAAGGAGAAGAAACAAAAGATGTTTCGGTTAAGAAGAAGGTGCAAGTCACAAATGCTGGAAAGAAAAAAAAATGAGGCACAAGGTTCGGTTGAAGAGAGAAAAGATGAGATGAGAAGATAATGAAAGAAAAAGAGAATACCAAGAAGGGTTGAAGTTTCGGTTTTGGTATCGAGAGAAGAAACAAATGCTCACAAAAGCAAAAGAGAATAAAAGGGTTTCTAAGCTTGATTTGCTAACACTCTACTCAAAATGACCCTTGGAATAATCGGCACACACACACACACTTACACCTCAAGACCGAAAGTGCACCAAAAGATGAAAGTATTGCCTAAGACCCCTTTCGGGACACTCACCTCACCTAGCCCCAAAATCGAAAACCCTCTTCAACCAAGCCACATTCGGTCAACAACCCCCTAACAAGCCACCAAATCCCTTGATTGCCTTCTACATTCACTCTCCTCCCATCATTTGAATCGGTTTGAATGATTCAACTCCACCTTTCTCTCATGGCCACCCATTAAAATATTTGATCCCTTCAACACTCCTCCTTGAAGTGTCCCTGCCGAAATCCACCACCTCTCAACCTAACGCTAAAAAGAATTTCCCAAAAAGCAAGCCATGTGACTCGAACCTGCTCCCTCACTGCTTCCCTTGTGATGCCAGTTCCCTGCATGCTAAGTGGCGTCTCTTTGCCACTTTACTATACCTCTTCTTGTGTCAACAAAGACAAGCAATAATCCTTAAAGCCTGTCCCAGCTAGCTCTCCCCTAAAGTGCCCAAAATTGAAATTTTCACTAAGGCTTCAGCTTAACCCCGAGCCTTCCCGGGGCCCCCAAACACACCTAAACAACAAGCAAAACATACCAAACACACAAAAACATAACAAATGCAAAGCCCCTAAATCCTGGGTGTTACAGTTCTACCCCCTTAAAGAAATTTTGGCCTCGAAATTTACCTGGTCAAAAGAGGTGAGGGTGTTGCTGACACATAACATTCTCTGGCTCCCACCTGGCCTCCTCTAAACTGTGATTCCGCCACAAAACTTTGACCAAAGGGACTGATTTTCTTCTCAGTACCTTAACGTCTCGGTCCAAGATCTGTACTAGTTCCTCTTCGAAGGACAGGTCTGGTCTTACCTTAATCTCCTCCACTAGCACAATGTGAGACGAATCTGTACGATAGCGCCTCAACATTAAGACATGGAACACATCATGTATCTGTTTCAATTTTGAAGGCAGCTCAAGATGATACGCCACTGGTCCCACACGTTTCAATACTCGATAAGGCCCGATGAACCTGGGACTTAACTTGCCCTTTCGTCCAAACCTCAAATCTTTCTTCCAGGGTGAAACTTTCAGAAACACCTGATCACCCACTGCAAATTCTATATCCTTAAGCTTCAGATCAGCATAGGATTTCTGCCTGTCGGAAGCCTCCTTCAACCGAGTTCGAATCAACTTAACTTTCTTCTCTGTCTCCGAAACCAATTCTGGACCCAACATCCGACGCTCACCCAACTCTGTCTAGCAAGTAGGAGTACGACACCTCCGTCCATACAACGCTTCATAGGACGCCATCTGAATACTAGACTGGTAGTTGTTGTTGTATGCGAATTCTACCAACGGTAGGAACTCCTCCCAACTACCCCTGAAGTCAATGACACAGCCTCTCAACATATCTTCCAAGATCTGAATTACCCTCTCAGACTGACCATCAGTCTGTGGATGAAATGCTGTGCTGAAGTCTAGTCTTGTACCCAATGCCTGATGCAGCGCCTTCCATAAACGCGACGTAAACCTAGGGTCTCTATCCGATATGATCGACACTGGTACCCCATGCAACCTCACAATCTCTGCCACATACAGCTTAGCCAGCTTCTACAGAGAATAGTCAATACGAACAGGTATGAAATGGGTGGACTTCATCAACCGATCAACAATCACCCATACCGAATCTTTCTTAGTAGGCGTAAGAGGTAGCCCACTAACAAAGTCCATCGTGATCCTCTCCCATTTCCACTGTGGAATCTTCACCGGCTATAATAACCCCGAAGGCAACTGATGTCCTGCTTTCACCTGCTGACACGTCAAGCATTTACCCACAAACTCGGTAATTTCTCACTTCAAACCAAGCCACCAAAACTGTTCACGCAGATCCTGATACATCTTACTCCCACCAGGATGCATAGCGTAAGGGCTATTATGCACCTCCTGAAGAATCATCTGTCTCAACTCAGCATCCTTCAGCACGCAGACCCTTTCACGGAAACACAATACCCCATCACTGTTCAAACTATAATCCTCTACCCCACCATTCTGTACTTGCAGAAGTCGAGCACTCAAGGTTTCATCTGATAATTGATTCTCTTTAATCTGACTTATCCACGTCGGCTTCACTTGGAGTTCAGCTAACAAACTTCCATCATCGTACAGACTGAGATGAGCAAACATTACCCTCAAATTCGATATCACTTTTCGACTTAACGCATCCACCACCACGTTAGCTTTTCCCGGATGATACTCGATTGAGTAGTCGTAATCCTTTAACAGTTCAATCCACCTCCGCTGCCTTAAATTTAACTCCTTCTGGGTAAGGAGATACTTTAAATTCTTGTGATTGGTGTAAATAATGGACTTCTCCCCGTACAGGTAATGTCTCCAGATCTTTAGAGCGAACACTACCGCAGCCAACTCCAGATCATGCGTGGGATAGTTCATCTCATGCGGTCTTAACTGCCGAGACGCATACGCAACTACCTTCCCATCTTGCATTAACACAGACCCTAACCTCGTGTGTGAAGCATCACAATAGACAACGAACTATTTCCCAGCCTCAGGCTGAATCAAAACCGGAGCTTCCGTCAAGATCCTTTTCAGCTTCTCAAAGCTTTCCTGCTGCTTAGCAGTCCAACCAAATGATACCTCTTTCCGCAACAACTTAGTTAAGGGTGCCACAACCAAGGAGAACCCCTCAACAAACCTTCTATAGTACCCGACCAATCCCAAGAAACTTCGAATCTCCGCCACAGACTTAGGCGGTTTCCAGTCCAACACAACTTTAATTTTCCAGGGATCAACCCTAATCCCCTCTGCAGATACAACATGACCCAAAAAGGTAACCTCTTTCAACCAAAATTCACACTTACTGAATTTGGTGTATAGCTGCTTCCTCCTCAAAACCTGCAGAACCACCCAAAGATGCGAATCATGCTCCTCTTCTGTTTTGGAATATACTAGAATGTCGTCTATGAACACCATAACAAAGCGGTCCAGATAGGGTTGGAATACCCGGTCCATCATATCCATGAATGCGGCTGGTGCATTCGTCAACCCAAACGGCATCACTAAAAACTCATATTGACCATAGCGAGTTCGAAATGCCGTCTTATGAATATTCGCTTCCTTGACCTTAAGTTGATGATATCCTGACCTCAAATCTATCTTTGAGAAGACTGAAGCCCCCTTAAGTTGATCGAACAAATCGTCAATTCTTGGTAGTGGGTATTTGTTAAGTTGTGAGAAAACTTTCAATTGCATTTTGTAAAAACGTCTTTCCAAATATTTTTATTCAAACGTCTAAAGTTTAAATCGAAATTAAACCAAATTATTAGTGGTCTTATTACATATCAAAATCTCGAAAATTAAAGAAAATTAAAGTTTTATCTAATTAAACCGTGCATGGCCACCTCGTAGTCACCTCCGGCCCAAATCCACTGCACTATGCATCACTTGCAAAAATGTTAAGCAGAAAGGGTGAGTCAAATGACTCAGTGTGCAATTGCCAAGCACCATCAATGGGCCCAAGCCCATTCATATACCATTTGGGCCTTAGCCCCCTTACATAATCACATTGGGTGAAGCCCACTCGAAATCGGATTGGGCCTTAGCCCTATAGCACAGTATAACATATAGCATATGCAAAATGATGCAAAACCCAACCCAGCCTAAATAACCAACCGCTACACACCACTCGCTCCTGCCAATCACACCAGTGGTAATTTCTACAATCGACCTTCACCGCTACACACCATCGATGGCAGTCATGCTGCAGTTAGCTGCTTATCGTCAGAGTTGTGATAGAGTCACCAGATTATGTGGCATGGCCACCAGAACAGAGTGTGGCAGAGCCACCAAATATTGTGACATAGTCACTAGATACGCTTCCCCTTTCAATAAATATCATATGCCCATTCCCATGCAACTTAAAATCATGATGTATGAATGCAGCAGATATCGACATATATAAGATGTTCAGAGTATACATAATATCATGTCAACAAGATCGCTTATATAGCATAATCAGAAGTCACTAACCTGATGTCTTATCTTTACCCTCCATGGGTAACCCAGTAGCCAATACCGAAGTTTCGGCACTTAATAATGCATATACAAATTAACAAAAACAGCAGGCAAAGGTGTGAGAATTACACACCTGTAAATGCGGAGAACTAAACTCTCAATGTTGTCGACACTCTCAGAAGAGGGAACAATCACAATCTGTTGATTCAGATTTGAAGCCGGTCCACAACCCGGTGGAAAGTCTCGTACTGCCGATACCGCACGTTTTTTGAACTTAGGGGTAGGGACTACGAGTCCAACCCCCTCCTTCCCTTGACTGGCATTAATCCATGACAGATCTTGATCAGAGAACCAGGTTAAAGCAATGAATAAGACCGAAGGAATAGATACTCATACCGAAGAAGTCCCTTACTTAGATTAACAGAAGTCGAATGCCAACTGATTAGCCTAAGAAGTCCCTAAAATGTCACTATGTTAGAACTGATTCTCCACATAAACTAAAAAGAATGGCCTTTCGGCCAAACAAGCCGACAAGGATCTCTTACCACCATTCGGCCAACAACTACTTACCAAAATCCCCCTAGAAAGCTGGTCACACGGAAAAGAGATGATGAAAACACCCCCTTCTACAATCGACCCATGTCCAAAGAAGTGAGTCAAAGCTTCGGTTAAATTAAACCAAGAGAAGAAGGAAGATGAACGAGAAGAAAAAGAGGAGACAACTCCTTACTTAACCAAAAGATTGACGAGAGAAGAGTCTACAATCGGCTACTAGCAAAATCGATAGGAAGGGTGCCCACACTTGATGTAAAAAAAGGATTCGGCTTCTGCAAATATATGAAATAAGGCAAAGAAGGAAGATGCTAGAAGAAAGGAAATGAGTTTCGGCTGAGACACTTACAAATTCGGCTATGAAGAATAAGAAGCAAATGGCTAGAGAGATTCGGCTATGACCAAAAGAACAAGAATGAGAAGAAACAAAAGATGTTTCAGTTAAGAAGAAGGTGCAAGTCATAAATGGTGGAAAGAAAAAAAATGAGGCACAAGGTTCGATTGAAGAGAGAAAAGATGAGAGGAGAATATAACGAAAGAAAAAGAGAATACCAAGAAGGGTTGAAGTTTCAATTTTGGTATTTAGAGAGGAAACAAATGCTCACAAAAGCAAAAGAGAATAAAAGGGTTTCTAAGCTTGATTTGCTAACACTCTACTCAAAATGACCCATGGAAGAATCGTCACACACACACACACACACACTTACACCTCAAGACCGAAAGTGCACCAAAAGATAAAAGTAATGCCTAAGACCCCTTTCGGCACACTCACCTCACCTAGCCCCAAAACTGAAAACCCCCTTCAACCAAGCCACATTTGGTCAACAACCCCCAACAAGCCACCAAATCCCTTGATTTCCTCCTACATTCACTCTCCCCCCATCATTTAAATTGGTTTGAATGATTCAACTCCACCTTTCTCTCATGGCCACCCATTAAAATATTTGACCCCTTCAACACTCCTCCTTCAAGTGTCCCTGTCGAAATCCACCACTTCTCAACCTAACGCCAAAAAGAATTTCCCAAAAAGCAAGCCATGTGACTCGAACCTGCTTCCTCACTGCTTCCCTTGTGATGCCACTTGTAATATCCCGGGTTAGGGGCTATTTTTTTTTGACATGGCATTGTTTGCATGTTATTTGCCTGCTATGTTGTTGCTCTTAGTGTTTAGGGGCTTAGTTGTAAGCTAGATGTGAGCCTGAGTGGTAGGGAAAATTTTAGTTTTTAGGCTTAGGTGAGTGGAGCTGAGGAAGCTGGGGTTTAAGGGTTTCATTTGGCAAGTTTTAGCACAAGAAATGAGCTAGTGGAGTGGCAGGATAGGCGCCACTAAGGGCTTGTGTGTGGGACGCCATTTGCAAGGGGAGAGGTCCTATGTTCAAGCTGCAGGATGCTCACTTTTTGTCTCCATTTTGACGCCAAGGTGGTTGAGGTTGGACCAAGTCAAAATGTTTGAATGGGGGGTGGAGAGTAAATTGTGGAGGTGGACTAGTTCAAACTAGTTTGAATGTGTGGCTTGGAGTAATTGTTGGTAGTGGCCGAATGTTGGGAAGTTTGTGGAGAGAGTGGCCGGTTTTGGTGAGTGGGGAGTGAGAATACCGAAATTCATTAGGCAATTTTGTGCATTTTTCGGCCAAAAGCAATTGGTAAGCCAAACTTCTTCTTTTTGTCAAAAGCAAACCGAATTCCAAGAGAGTTTCCTTCATTCTTTTCTTGAAACCGAAAGTACTGACAACCTTTGCCGAAATTTCCTTGTTCTTTGCTCTTGACTTTCATTGTTAGCCGAATGCCATCTTGAAGACACAATTGTGTTTTGCTTCTTTTGCTATTCACCCTTCCATTTCTTTACTTCTTCACTTTGTGTCAAGCCGAATTTAGTATCTCTCTTTCTCACATTTTTTTTTCCCTTCTTGAACTTTGGTAGCCGAATCTTATCCTCCAAAACACTTTCTTCATCTATTTTCTTTCCAAAGCCGAAAGTACCCTCCTTCTAGTTATCTTTATTTCTTTCTTCTTCTCAAAAGCTCTAGCCGATTTTTCCTCCACTTGTTTTCTCCCCATTTCTTTTGTGTGCCGAATCCTTCCTCTCCTTTTTAGTTTGCTTATTTGCCGAATTTTAAAAGGGTATTATTGTTGTTGGGTGCTTGTTTTCAATCAGCTGGTGGTAGGTAAGAGTTTGGCCGAATGGTCATTTTCTCTCTTTCTTGTTCTTAATCGATTTGGGTTTGATTAAGGGCCGATTTCGGCATTGGTTGAAGGGTGTTAATCTCTTGTGTTTAAACCGATCTTATTGTAGGACATCTGGATTTTGGGAACGATCGAGAGGAGCCTTCTTTCTCTGTTAAGCAATTGGTAAGTGGTGGTAAGAGTGGGTTCTTTTAGTCGATTTCGTTTAGTTTTCATTAAGCTAAGTTATTAAGGGATTAACTGTTTCATTTTAGGGTGTGGCCGATTGGTGAGGGAACCATTATTGGTTCGGGGTTTGGTAGGAAACCAAACCATTTGCAAGGTAAGGGTTAAACGTTAACCCCTTTGGTTTAAGTGGTTGTGGTCGAATGGCATAGATGGCTAATCCTATGTTTGGCCGATTTTAGGAGCAAGGTGTTTAAGGATTGCAGATCGATTCGTTGTGATAAAGCTCGCGTGTTAGCAGGTGTGTAAACTAACACACTTATCATTGAGTAATATGTTAATAACCTGATTGTGTAAAGTGAAACAATATGGTTGATGGATTTGGTACCCGATGGGGTATGTGCACGGATACGGGTAAGTCCGTTTCATTACGAGATCTGTAGTGATATAGGTGATATCATGATCTATGATGTAAGTATTACGAGATGCCATTTTGAGCATGTTAGCATGATTGCATGATCCATATCATTTGCATTAGTATGATATGTTATTGGGTGATTTGAGAGGAGGGGGAATATGATATCCGTGTCTTTGGGACACCAGAGGTTTGGCACCTCCAGTGGTTTGGTACCACAGTTGATATTTTGTGACTTTGGGTCACCAGAGGTTTGGCACCTCAGCGTCTCGTCCCAGTGGCTTAGCACCATAGTGGGTTGGCCCCACGGTTGATTATACGGGATTGACGCCAGTGATTTGGTATCACACGATGGGTTGGCCCCATCATCCGATTCGTGACTACAGTCACCAGTGATTTGGTATCACACTTGTGTCTTTGGGACACCAGAGGTTTGGCACCACATCGCGACTCGTCCCTGTGGTTTAACACCACCGTGGGTTGGCCCCACTTGAGAGATACGGGATTGTCACCAGTGATTTGGTATCACACGTGGGTTGGCCCCACAGATGGTTTATTCGTGACTTTGGGTCACCAGTGTTTTGGCACCACATTGATGGATATCGTGACTTTGGGTCACCAGTGGTTTGGCACCACCAGTGGTTTGGTACCACACGGGGTAGAAAAGGTGTTATGGATGGTTAGGATCGGGTGCATTAATTATATTGCTTCGTTATGATGTGTGTTAGCATGCTGTATTATTGGGAGGGGGATTTATGCATTGAGTCTTGCAACTCACCTTCTCCTTTGATTTTTCAGGTGACACTTAGACGCGGACATGGAGCCGGAATGGACTCGAGGTGCTCATGCCATGAATAATTACGGATTTGCTCTGACTTTTAAAAATTTGGTACTTTAGTTTATCTATTTCTATTTGGTTCTATTTTGGATTGTAAACGGCCTTTAAATTATGTTTTGATGTGCTTATGCTTAAAGTAGATTTTTTAAATATGCCTTAACAAATTAATTGGGTTAAAATTTGCTAGAACTTGGAAAGAAAAAGATTTCAAAACTACAAAGCGATATGTTTTAAACTATACCATCGGGTATCACACTGTAACTGGAGATAAATAAAAACTCAAACATTTTCCAAACTTGAACTCAATTTTCTACTAAGTCAAGTTGTTTTAAATAACAATAAGAAACTACTTGAATTTCTAAATGAGATAAACTTGTTTTACCTACACATCTGATTAAGTTTTCAAAGTTTCTGGGTTTTCAAATACACCATCGGTTTTAATCAAGCGTGCCCAAGTTTTCTTCAAGTACACTATATAGTGAAGTGTTTTATCAAACTTATAAACAGAAACCTATCTTCTCAAAATACGATTTCCCTCGTGACATACCAGATTCGGTCATGGTGTGTTGACCGGGTTTGGGGTGTTACACCACTTACCTGCATGCTAAGTGGCGTCTCCTTCCCACTTTACCACACCTCTTCTTATGTCAACAAACACAAGCAATAATCCTTAAAGCCTGTCCCAGCTAGCTCTCCCCTAAAGTGCCCAAAATTGAAATTTTCACCAAGGATTCAACTTAACCTCAAGCCTTCTCGGGGCCCCCAAACACACCCAAACAAAAAGCAAAGCATACCAAACACACAGAAACATAACAAATGCAAATCCCCTAATCCCGGGGTGTTACATGTGGCCCAGTGGCTAGCAGCGTGGGTTATGCTATAGGAGAGCCTAGGTTCGAATCTCATGACAAACAAGGGAGTATTTATTTTGTGGACTGGACGGTAAGAGTTTGAGTTGGATTTAAACTCTACTGATGGAAGGATCCCACATCGAAAAGATATAAAGAAGGAATGTGAGAAGCTAGCTATATATAGAGCATTCTATGAGGAGAGTTAATATACCTTGGTGGGCGTTTGGGTGCAGATCTAGAGGATTATTGCCAATAGTAGTGAAGGAAGGGCTGCTAGAACGTGAAAGGTACGGTGAGGTTTTGGTTTTGATAAGTATGCATTAAATCTTGGTTAATCGCTAGTAATGTCGATTGTAGGGTCATGACTAAGGGATTTGCAGTGTGCGTGGTTATTAGGTGTGTACAAACACTACACACATGATATCGGCAATGCCAGAAAGTCGAAAAGCTGAAAGTGGCTAAATGGGCCCGGTGGGCCCTGAGGCTAAGAATTGATGAAATGGTTTGGTTGGTTATACGAATTGAATTAGTCATGCAGGATACATGAATTGGATTTGTTTTGGGACTAATAGGCCATACAATGAGATTTGGGCCTAATGGGTCATACGGGTTTGATTTGGGCTTGATAAGCTTATGGGGACGTAGACATGTTTATTAGGGTTTATGAACCTTAGGCCTAGTTTGAACAACTCTTAAATTCCATAAGACTTAATCTAATTAAACATGTCTGTGAACAAGTCGCTGGGTTGGAGTGTGGCAACGGGCATACACATGTCTAGGATTGGGTCTAGGGAGAGCTTGGTATTTAAGCGGTCCTAGTGGCCCACCTCCTCTTTTCTGGAATCCTACCTGGTGCGTAGTGTCTGTTCTCTTTAGTTACGAGGACTTGTTGATGGGCCAAAGTTCATACTAAAACCCGAAAAGGACCAAATACCCTTATATTTGTAAAATTCCTAAAATACCCTTATATTTATAAAATTTACTAAAATACCCCTAGATTTGTAAAGTACCAAAATACCCCTGATTTGCAAAATTACCGAAATACCCCTGGTTTGCAAATTTATCGAAATACCCCTGGTTTGTGAAATTACCAAAATACCCCTAGTTTACAAAATTATCGAAATACCTCTAGTTTACGAAATTACTGAAATACCCCTGGGTAGTGAAATGACGAAAATACCCCAATGTGACAAATATGAGTTTATGGATGTTACTCGTATGTTTGATGCATTTATATGATATTCTGCTTAGGATTCATATAGGTGGGAATTATGGTACAGAGGAAGATTTGAGGATCGCATGGCTGTATGGTATGGATGCACAGAAGGCTTTAAGCCCAATATATGTGATTAAGCAGATTTGCTATAACGTTCGGTAGTACCGCAACCGGGCTACTCTTGGTGTGTAGCGGAGGGGTGGGTCGAGCTAGAACTCCCCACAGGAGTCATAAGGTTGGAAGGGGAAATGGTGTGTGTAGCGGATGGATTTTTGGGGTGGGCTTTACATTATTTGTTTATAAATGATACAATATGATATGATATGAGGTCATTGTGGGCTAAAGCCCAAGACCACCGATTTTGATAGGGCTTAGGCGCAATGTGAATATTTGTAAGTGATTTGATTGCCAAGGGTTGTGCACATTGAGTTTTGAAACTCACACCCCTTTAATTTAATGTTTCAGGTAATCTCGAATAGATGACTCGACGTGGGAGAGGACTCGGAGATGGCCACACTACAAGAGGCTTGAATTTTCATTTATTGGTTTCAAAATACATGTTTTTATTTACTTAATTTTCGGTGGATGTAATAAGGCCTTGTACTTCGTTTTGACTTCAGATTTATTTTGGGTTTTGAGATTAATTGTTTATTTTAATTATTAAACCTAAGTAAGCTCTTATGTTTAAACTTGGTTTCTGAATTACTTAAAACAATAAAATGGGTTCTTATCTTTAATTAATAAGACTCAATGATTTTGGGCTTTTGGGCCTTAAATGGTTAACTAGTAAATTATTTTGAAGTGCGCCTTTAATGTGACATTCCAGATTTGGGCCTAACTTCTAGGCCGAGTTTGGGGTGTTACAAAAGTCTTACCTCTTTGTAAAGCTACTACCTTGCAATGTTGTTTACCCAATTTCCTTGGGTTTTTTTGTATTTTTTAGAAAAGTTCCTTGCCGTCGGTTATGAAGCTCCGTAGCTAACTGAACTATTTGGCTCTTCAAATTCTTCAATGTTGCTACTTGGCTTTGGATTAAGGCATCTTTCTTCACTATGTACGCCTTCAAAAAGTTCTCCAAACTATTAGATGACTCAGCTTGAGGTGGTTTTGGAGCTTGTTGGTTGAACCCTTGGGATTGGTTGGGTTTATGCTGCATCTAGTTGTTCGGTCCATTTCCTTGGTTATTCCAAGAAAAGTTTGGATGACTATGCCATGAAGGATTGTAGAAGTTGGATTGTGGTCCTTGTCCACTTCTATTTTGGTGTTGATTCACCACGTAATAAACTGATTCAAGGTCTGATGGAAAATTCTTGAAAGAATGGCCATCCCCATAATATACGTAGGAAACAACATCAAACTGACTTGGTGATTGGGCTGCAAAATTGTTAGAACCATTAGCGATAAATTGTTTTAACATTGAAGAAATAGAATATGCCTAAGCTGAGAGTGATGTTAGCGCGTCCACTTCATTCACTCTGGCTACTAGTCTTCCAAAAGTTTCTCGATTTGTTGGCAATTGGTAGTTATTGCTAGCGGTCCTCTCAAAGATCTCGTAAGCCTCATTATAAGACTTAGACAAGAGAGCACTATTCGCAGAAGCATCTACCACCAATCTTTTGTGTGTGTTGAGAACATTATAAAATGTCTCCAACTGGATACTATGTGGAATCCCATGATAGGATGCTTACAAAGTAATTCCTTGAATCTTTCCCATGCCTCATGCAAGGATTCCTCATCCAACTTTGAGAAAGTGGTTATCTCATTTCACGACTAAGTGTTTTTGTTAGGTGAGAAATACTTAACCAAAAATCTTTCTACTAATTCTTGCCATATAGATATTGAACTTGGTGGCAATGAATTAAGCCATGCTCATCCTCGATCTTGCAATAAGTATGGAAACAACTTTAACCTCAATGCATCTTCAGTCACACCAACTATCTTAAAAGAATTGCTCACTTCCAAGAATAATTGAAGGTGAAGGTTTGGATCTTCTGTGGTCATTCCAGTAAACTGGGCCACCATTTAGAGTATTTGAAACATCACTAGTTTCAATTCAAATTGCGGTGCCTCAATCTCCGGTCTTCTAATTCTTAGATTTAATTCATTGAAGAGTGGCATAGTGTATTGTCTTATGGCACAATCCCTATCATCAGCAATAAGGATGGGATTACGCATATGATCAGCTCCATTTTTTCTATCATTTTGATTTATAAGGTCCATCTAGGCTTGTCTTTGAGCTGATCGTTCACGTCTTTTTTGTCTAAACGTATGCTTGATTTCACGGTCTATAGGTAATAAATTGATAATTCGATCTATGCTCATAAACACCTGAAAAATAAATCATAAAAGATAAAAATAAACTAGTAAATTTAGAAGTTCGATAAAAATGAAATAAAAACAAAATTGAAAAGAATAATTTCACAAAAAAATGGTTAAGGCAAAAGTCCCTGGAAACGGTGCCAAAAACTTGTAATGCCTAGGTTTGTGAAAGTGTGCACAGACGTTATCAAGTAATAAACTAAGTGAAAGAGTTATCGTCTCTACAAGGACTGTGTATATTAATCAACTAATTGTAAAATTAAAGTTAACATATTGGTGATAAAAACACAATATTTTGAGTAATGATGTTTAAGCTAAATTAAATTATGTAAATGCAATTTAATCTAAAAGAAAAGTATGAAATGAAATGTATGAGATGAGTTTAGCATCAAAAACACAAAATTCAACAATCAATAACATGAATTTGATAGGATAATTATACTATTCATCTTAGTTAATTTTTCTCATGCTTAACAGTGTTTGGAAAACATTCCATAGAACTCGATCTTTTAGAATCTTTTACTTAGTGAAATATGCATTTTACTGACCATATTAAAATAAGGGTTTCTTAGAATTCATGTGAAGTAATAGGGACGGATCAGGTTTGAAACAATTTAATCACATAAACCTAAAAACTATGCTAGATAATAGAGCTTGTCAAAGTTATTATGAACCTTAGTTAGATCAGGATCTAAATTAAGCATGCATTTTTCAATTATTATGTCCATTAGACGTCATCTAGTTAGGATCGCTCAGCAAATTCAAATGTATCTAATCACGAATGAATGAATGATAAACCATAAAAGTAACATATTTTAAGCCCACATTTAGCAGGCTTTTGGATAATTTAAGCTCTGAGTTGTGTAATTTGGTGCTCTTAATCCTTTGATTTCATGTTCTATACTCAAGAGAGCACCCAATGACGAAAATAACAGAAAACTAGCCCAAAACGGAGTAAATAGGCCATATCACGGAATCCACACAGCCTGGGCCCTAGCCACACGGCCGTGCCTTATTCAACAAGCTCGAACACGGCCTGGCCACGACTTACACGGGCGTGTGCCATGGGCGTGTCCCTGCCGTAGGAAAGAAGAGTATCACTCGGATTTGGATACTTAGGGGCAAAGAAACACATTCCAAAGCCTATTCAAACACCCTAGTAGGAATTCTACTTGAATTATGATATTTAGGGGCCAAGTAAGGCATCTCAAAGTCTATATAAACACCTAAGGGGGTAACTTGAAGGGGAGTTCGACAGAAGCTGGAACCAAGGGTTTTAGTCAGGGGCGGTTAGCTAGGCAAAGGAGCCGAGCCAGAAAGGTCAGATTTGTGGAGAATCACTCGAAGATAGCCAGTTGATCCATCTCAAGAAGTTGGAATTATACTCAAGACGGAGGATCTCTCCTTCAATTCCTTCAGGGGGTTTTAGGGATTTCTTATGTTTTGTTTTATCTTTTCTTTTGAGATGTTTTCTTTTATTGTTATGAACTAAACCCTCAGATACCTAAGGGGGATGAAACCTAAGATGAATCTTGTTATCGTTTGCTGAACTATATGATAAATATTTGACTTGTTCTTGATTATGTGTTCTTAATTCTTGTGTTGATATTTCCGGGATATTAATTCAAGTATGATGTGCTTAGGTGGAGGAGCAAAAGTCCCTACCTAAGAGTAGATCTAGCATAATTAAGCAGAGTTGATCGCGCGCCTAGAGATAGGGTGACGAGATTTTGCCGGATGAGGGTGAAACCTAATATGGGAGTCCATAGATCGAGTTAATGCGATTCTAGGGGTTTTAATTAGAAAGAGATTTCAATTAATCAATCTAGGGTTAGACGTTATTCGCTTCGAGAGAGGGTTTAATATACATTAGGGAATCTTACGGATCAAGTCAAATGAACAAATCGTCTAGTTTAGAGTTAGATAACAAGTGAAGTCTAGGTGGATTCTTCCTTGGGTGTCGTCTTAATCAATTGGTTTCTCTCAAGTTATTTTCCCAAACTCTTTCTCTTTGTCTTTGCATCTTTAGTTTAGTAGTTAATTAATTTAGATTAGATAAATAAATCCCTTTATTCTTAGGCTAAATAATAAAAAGAGAGTTAGTACTAGTACTTTTGGTTCCTTTGGGTTCGACATTCCGGTCTTGCCTTAACTATACTACTGTTCAATAGGTGCGCTTGCCTCAAAAATTGTTGTCATAGTTAGTTTCTAGGTTTGAGCATTCTTTTTATAAATTTTAAGACTCTGACAAGCGATCAATGAAATACATACATGAATTTAATTGAAAACATGATCGACTAAGCCAAAAACACTATAAACATGATTTAATCAAACTTCATTGAATCAATGCAATCATCCTAGCTCAAAAGATTTAAGCTACCATTGTTGATGGCAGGATCATTAAACACAATGCAAACATGATTAAATCAAAATAACAAAGTAAAGGAAGAATAAACTCTGTTCAAATCTGTAGTCTCGCTAACTCTAAATGAAGATGTTTTCCTTCGATCCTCGTGTTGCTCCTTTGCTAATGGCTCCTCAAGGTGGCTAACCAAGAGACAACCTTATCACAATTATGCTGGCTAAAAAAAAGGAAATTATGGGGTGCTAGGTGTGGAAAGAATGAAGTAAATGAGAAAAATGAATGGATAAGTAATGAATGAAGGAATGATGGATGATTTTAGGGATTAAGGGATGAATGAAAAATTAAGAGAAGTGTGGTATTTATACTTGAGGTTGGTGGCTGAATTTATTAAAAATGGCGTCAAAGATCCATTGGTTCTGTAATATCCTAGATTATAGCTTATGCATTAATACTAAATTGTATGAGGTAGCATGCTTGTGTATATTATGAATGTGTCCTATGAATTTTATTTTTAGAACTTTAGAAGGTAGGAAAAATGCCTTAGAAATTATTTGACTTTTTAAAGTTTAAAAGAGGAAGCTAAGTCTAATAAGGCCTTAAGAAAATTAGTAGGGGAATTTGGACATGAAATTAGGCTTGTTAAAGTGGCTGCAAGGCGCCACTTAAGGCCTAGTAAGTGACGCCACAAGCATGAGTGACGGGCTTGGGTTCGAGCCGCATGGGAAGCAAAAAGGAGTTTTATTTTGCAGCAGAAATGGGCAGTAGTGGACGGCACGGGGAGACTAGGTGGAAGAGCTTTAGATGTGATTAAATTCTTTATAAATTTTCGGCTAAGGGCAAGGATAATTGCTGTTTTATCTTAATTATTTTATTATAGATGAGAAAGAGAGAAAATAGGAGAATAACAAGGAATTTGATAGTAAGAGGAGGAGATGGCCGAATAGGGGGCTCTAGGTATAGTAATTTCGGCAAAAGGGGAGAAGTGTGGCATTCTTCATTCTTTTCTTTTCTCTTTTTGTTCCTCTGCCGAATTCTCTAGTGAACCTCCTCTTCTCTTTTATTTTGGCAAAACCGAAAACACAGGTAAGCCTAGCCGAATTCTCCTTAGCATCAAAAGCCGAAATATTCCTTGTGCTAGCCGAATCTTTACCTATCACTATTGCCGAAATTGCTCAATCTTTTTCTTCTTATCTTCACAATCTTTTAAAAGCCGAAAGTAAGTTCTTTCTAGACCATAACCGATTTCTCATTAAGCCCCAAAAGCCGAAATCAATTGATCAACATCTAGGCCATAGCCGAATAGCTTTGTGGGTTCAAGTAAAGGTGTTGCCGATTTCAATATTAAGGGTAAGGATTCTATGGTCATCGTTTCACTCTTTTCTTTTAGCCAAAATCAAGGTACTAATCTCATTGTTGTTCTTTGGCCAAATACCTGAAGGATCTTTCGGGAATTGCCTATAGTCGACTACAAGAGAAGAGATCTTTTGGGACTTTAAAATCGCAAGGTAAGTTATGTGATATTCGGCCAAGGGCCATTTACTATGATTAAATGTTAGAAGTGGATCTAACATGTACCCTGTAGGATTTCGACATCTTCATAGCCAAGAGATTACTTTTCGGGATTTAAGATTCACAAGGTAAGTGAATCTAACATTCGGCCAAGGCCATATATAGTGATTTAGATATGTTTCTTATTTATTCAAAAGCCGGAAACTAATTAGTTAAGTGATATAGTATCTAGCCGATTGCAAGAAGGAACATCACAAGTTTTCAGGATTTGATTAGTAATCAAATCGGCAGCAAGGTAAGGATTAAATTGTGATAATCCTTCAGGATTTGATTACATAGCCGAATAGGCTTTTGCTAAAATACTAAGTGTTGGCCGAATGTAGGAATTAAGGATCTAAAGCATTAGATCGGGTTTTCGGGATTTCAATAAAGCGTTAATACCAGGTGTGTAGCCCTACCCTTAGTCTTAATAGATTTTTGGTATTATTTTAATGCATGTGTTAATAAGAATGTGAAAGATATGGCTAGGGTACCATGCAATGGTACAAAGTACTCAGGTACGTTTACCTACTCTTACTATGAGTATAATATGATCGATTATGACACATATGTGAAACTATAAGAATGTGAATAAGGAATATGACATGGTTTATGCATATTTGTATGACATGGGGCATATGGGTGATATGAAAAGGGGAAGTGATCTGGTGGTTTTTACCACAATATCTGAATGTGGTGACTTATGTCACGAAATCTGAATGTGGTGAATTATGTCACAAATAACTATCTGGTGGCTATGCCACAATATATATAAGGACGATGAGCACGTCGTCTGCAGCGACTGCCTTCGATGGTGTGTAGCAGATGGAAGGTTGACTTAGTAGTCCCCACGGTGTGATGGTTGGTACGGGTGATGTGTAGCAGATGGTTATCTAGGTTGGGTTCGGGAATGCATAATTATTTATATGAGCTATATGTATATGTATGATTTGATATGCCATAAACTGTTGGGACTTAGTGTTGGTGGTTATACACACTGAGTCTGTTTGACTCACCCCGTTGTGGGATATTTTTTTTTCAGGTGACGCTCAGTGATGGACCGGGTCGGCAGGAACTTAGTGGTGGCCATGCTCAGCTCAGAATTTTATTTTATTTTGGACTTCCTATTTTATTTAAGTATCTTGGATTTATTTCGGGTTTTCATTTGATGTAATAAGGCCACTAATATGAGACTGCTTATGCATGCATTTTTAATTATTTTATTATGACACGATTCTTATCAAATTAAAGTTTAAGTAATTTTTCTTAAAAATAAATCTTGAAATGTTTTGACACCTAACCCAAATGGTTTTCAGTTTAAATAGTAAACACTAAGAACTCGACAACGTTTTCAACTTATGGTCTTGAAAATAAAGTTTTATCAAAATCTAGACTTCAACATAAACTCGTTTACAACTCGAACACAACACGAATCAATTATTCTTCAAAACCAACCAAAGTTTTCCAAAGAAACAAACAAGTTTTGAACCGTTTTACTCAAGGAACATGCCAGATCCGGTCAGGGCTCGTGGGCCGGGTTTGGGGTGTTTCAGGTTCTCTCCCATTAATGGCCGCCCATAACAAGTGGAAATGAGGGTAAGTTGGTTACTTGATTTAAGCATGGAATCATGCTAGATTTATCCATGAAGTGGACAGTTTCTTAAGCAATATTTATGTGCTGATTATTAATGATTTTCAAAGTGTAGGACCCTCCAAATAATTGTCTCAAAGTTGATTTTTGGGCAGCCACATGCTTGTGCCGAATTTGAACTTGACTCCCCCTTGTTAGAAAGTTTCATGACCCAATAAATAACTAGACATGTCCAACATCACTTTGACTAGGTTAAATTAACATCCTTATGAGTCAATTTTGCGTGGGTTTGTCGTTCAAGTAGGTTGGATTTGTTCATGTCCATGCAAGAATTATACGGCACACCATATTATATCACCTCATTGTCCCACTACATTATTAAAACATAGCACATTAATAAATAACATGAAAATGATTTCATTTATGCACAAAATTTAGATAATAAAACACAAATTTTCATATTTCATAAATTCATGTCCATGATTGAGATTTAAGCAAAATTCACTAAATTCATTAACAAATTACTTGGGATTAATGTTATTTTTAAGTAAAAAGGTGGTAAAAATGACTAGAAAAACCCTATACAATTTAGAGTTTAAAATCCACTCCATAGAAACCCGGATATGATGTTTAGAGCTATTAAAGATGCAAGTCAGGTGAGTCCCTAAGTTGACTCTTGCAAATGTATTATGCATGTTAGAACCTTCTGGGAAAATGAGCTAAGAATGTATGATGCGATGATTCTGTGAAAAATGTATGTATGATGAACTTGCAAGAATGATTCGTATGGTATATGGATATGATCTAGGAGGTCAATGGTTAATGTTTTTGAATGAGTAGAGTTGATACGGGCCGGCTCGGGATGAGTCGAAACGTATGCGGGTTGCCCAATCGTTTACGAGGATGAGTTCTAAGCCTTCGGGTAATAATGGAAAATATGGATGAGTTTGCGGAAGCTTTAAGTGAATAAAAACAAGAAATGGTTCGGTTTGATAAAAATAAATGAAAATCGATAAATAAAAAAAATAGATAAAGGATAATTTTGATGGAGATGGATAAAAGAACTTAAATGAGAATCGATTCAACACAAATATGTGTCACCCCGGGTTCCATAATGTTTAAGGTGGAAAATGGTAATCGAAGATGGAAATGGAAATACAAACTTAACTTAAGAAAGATTCAACACTATATAACAGTGTCACCCCGTTTCTTATATCGTTAAGGTGGAAAGATGGAATTCGATGATGGACCAAGACCCGTTATCTAAAAAGATAAGAACCTATGGTATAAATAAATGGATGAGAAACGACTGACGCCACAAGCAAAGCTTGATAAGTCGGAGTCGAAACTCGTACGAAGGATAGAGAGAAGATAAACTCACTCAAATGAAATTTTCATTAAAGTTGCCTTTTTTAAATGATAATTACATAGCCTTTTTATAGGCTAAACAAAAGGTCAACCACAAGCTTGGCCCTTAACCCTTAAGTTTTTGAAAAGACACCAGCAACCTTGTCCCTTAACCCTTAAGTTTTCGAAAAGGCACTAGTAACCTTGTCCCTTCATGTTCACCAAAAGGCACCTGGCAACTTTGTCTCTTCATGTTCACCAAAAGGCATTGGGCTAGTTGAATGCCGAATGAAGCTTGTAAAACACTGGGAATATAAGCAAGCAAATGACGTTCGTCTTCTTAGAGAAGAACTTGACAATCTAAGCAGGCAAAGGCAAGAATCTGAGCTTAAGAGGATTGAAGTTTGAACATTGAGTTGCTCTATAAATTTAAAAATCGTTGGTGCCCCAAGCGTGCCTATATCATCCCCTCCCTCTTCAAGATGATTCGTCCTCGAATCGACCCGTTGGTTGTCCGAACAAAACTCCTTGTTCGTCTTTCCTCGATCAAATGGGGTGGATGATAATCGCAATACCTTGAATATATATATATTTTTGAACCTTTTTTTTCTTTTTTCTTTTTTCAATTTTTTTAATTTTTTTTTAATTTTTTTGAACTTCAAATATACTATAATGAAATACAAGAAATAAAAATTACAACTTGAATTTTTTTGAACTTTTTTTTTTCAAATTTTTTTAAATTTTTTTAATTTTTTTAACATACGAACCTAATTCCGGCTTTACGATGGTCTTCGACAGTCCTCGTTTTGTAGCTCTGATACCAAATGATACGGGCCAGCTCGGGATGAGTCGAAACGTATGCGGGTTGCCCAATCGTTTACGAGGATAAGTTCTAAGCCTTTGGGTAATAATGGAAAATATGGATGAGTTTGCGGAAGCTTTAAGTGAATAAAAACAAGAAATGGTTCAGTTTGATAAATATAAATGAAAAAGGATAAATAATAAAAAAATAGATAAAGGATAATTTTGATGGAGATGGATAAAAGAACTTAAACGAGAATCGATTCAACACAAATATGTGTCACCCCGAGTTCTATAATGTTTAAGGTGGAAAATGGTAATCGAAGATGGAAATGGAAATACAAACTTAACTTAAGAAAGATTCAACACTATATAACAGTGTCACCCCGTTTCTTATATCGTTAAGGTGGAAAGATGGAATTCGATGATGGACCAAGACCTGTTATCTAAAAAGATAAGAACCTATGGTATAAATAAATGGATGAGAAACGACTGACGCCACAAGCAAAGCTTGATAAGTCAGAGTCGAAACTCGTACGAAGGATAGAGAGGAGATAAACTCACTCAAATGAAATTTTCATTAAAGTCTGCCTTTTTTAAATGATAATTACATAGCCTTTTTATAGGCTAAACAAAAGGTCAACCAAAAGCTTGGCCTTTAACCTTAAGTTTTTGAAAAGACACCAGTAACCTTGTCCCTTAACCCTTAAGTTTTCGAAAAGGCACCAGTAACCTTGTCCCTTCATGTTCACCAAAAGGCACCTGGCAACTTTGTCTCTTCATGTTCACCAAAAGGCATTGGGCTAGTTGAATGCCGAATGAAGCTTGTAAAACTCTAGGAATATAAGCAAGCAAATGTCGTTCGTCTTCTTAGAGAAAAACTTGACAATCTAAGCAGGCAAAGGCAAGAATCTAAAGTCAAGAGGATTGAAGTTTGAACATTGAGTTGCTCCATAAATTTAAAAATTGTTGATGCCCCAAGCGTGCCTGTATCAAGAGTGCGTCTGTTTGTTTTGAGGATATGAGCAAGTCTATTATGAAAGAGTCTATCATGGGTAAGTCAGATTTGACTGAGTTTGTCAAGTATGAGTTTACATAGAGTGTTTCTGTCTATCTCCAGAGTCATCTAAAAGTGTCTGTTGGGACTAAAAGTATGAGGAAGTCCATGGCACTCTACAGACCATATAGTGTAAGACCATGGCTGGACTACGGCAACGTATGGAAAATATTTAAAGGACAGTTGGATGAGTACCAAATGGTGAAGGGCAAACCTCACGACAATAAGTTTAGGCTAATCTCTATCGTCAAAAACACCAATTTTCGTATAAGTGAGCCTTTGTGGTTTGTTTTTTAAAAGAATGCCTTTGTGGAAAATATCTGATAAGGAATACCTTTGTGGTAATCTGTAAGGAGACGTCTTTGTGGTGCAACCTAAAAAAGTGCCTTTGTGCCAGATTCTATAAAAGAAAGCTTTTATGGCTATCTTTGTTAAAGGAAACCTTTGTGGTAATCTCTATAAAAGGAATCCTTTGTGGCTATCTCTGTTAAAGGAAGCTTTTGGGGCTATTTATGTTAAAAGGAAACCTTTTTGGCTATCTCTGTTAAAAGGAAGCCTTGTGGCTATCTTTGTTAAAGGAAGCCTTTGTGGCTATCTCTATTAAAAGGATGTCTTTGTGGCTATCTGAGTTAAATGAATACCTTGTGGCAAACTTTGTTAAAAGGACGCAGTTGTGACGAGACTCTAAAAGGAAAGCCTCTATGGCTATCTTTGGAAAGGAATACCTCCATGGTGAAATATAATGAACGGATCTCGTGATGACCATCTAAAGACAACGCCTGTGTTTGACAACGAACCAATGACAAATGCCGTATAGTTACAAGGGTTGAATAGAAAGGCTAGTGTACACCAGAGTACGTCGTGAGGGAAAGATATGAGTTAAAAGTAAGTATAGAGAGTGCACTAAAGTAAGGAAGATCTGAGTGAATTCTGAGTTAAGTATTGGGCATAGTCTACCCCGCCTGAAGAAAATGATAAGACTAGTAAGTATGGAAAAAGATATTAAGTCTGATAATTAAGGTAAGATTTAAGAAATGATATAGAACGTAAAGAGATGTTAAGTATAGTATGCTCAAGAGAGGGGGAATGCTTCTAAAGAAAGAAAGATGACAGCCTTCATATTGTACCGCCAAAGAAAAAGGAAAAGTCAAGAAATACCCCTAGGATGTGTAAAATAACATATGCAACGTAAAATGAATGAAAAATGTATTCTAAGGTTTAGCTCACTTAGTTCTTACGAACTTACAAAAGTTGTTTCTCTTTTCATGTCTATATATCAAGAGATGATGTCAAGGCTACGCCAAGAGAGTGACATGTTGGGCTGTTATGCATATAGAGGAAAAAATAGCGTGTTCAAGTCTGTGCACAAGTTCATTGAGTAGCAATCCAATATGTACTCAATAGCATAAGAGATAGAATAGAAGTCAGTAGAATTTTATTATTTTGAAATGTAAATGAAATCATACAGTGTACACTATAAGAGATTCTGTTACACTCATTGATAGACGTTTACATCAATGAATAAGAAAGAATTTTTTTTAAGATACATCTATATAAGGCCTAACACTTGAGATTTGGATCCTGTAGATCGGTTCAGGTCTAGGGTGTTACATGTATGGATCTGAAAAGTTTAGGTTCGGTCACATATGTGTGTATCAAATGTATCCTACGGGTTATGACCTGTGAAAAGATGAGTGTGGTTTGTGTTAATGCATGAATGGTCTGTGAAGTAAGTCTGTGTCTATCTCCACAATATTGTCTGAGGGGGTTCATCGGTATTTTAAACACAAATTCTGAAAGGAAAAGTCCATGTCATGGCATTTTCTAAAGGAACTTAATGGAAGGTTATTACCCATAGGGGTTTTTTGCGTGTCCCATGCGATGATGGGAAAACCTAACATAAATGAGTTTAGGAAACTCCATATCGCAAAAACACAATAGATAAAGGAAGCCTTTATGGCGCAATATGAAAGGAAAACCTTTGTGGCGGATTATGAAAGGAACGCCTTTGTGGCGCAATATGAAAGAAAAGCCTTTGTATAGTAATATGAAATGAATGCTTTTGTGGCAATTATAAAAAGAACGACTTTGTGGTGCATTATGAAAGGAAAGTCTTTGTGGTGAATCATGAAGGGATAGCCTCTGTGGGGAACCCATCAATGTTAGCCTTTATGGCAATAATTTGAGAGATAAGCCTTTGTGGCGCACTCTAAAAGAATAATTTACATGGCGAATTCTGAAATAGTGCCCTTGTGGCGTCCCCTAGTAAGGCTCTCAATGACGTACCTAAAGGAATGATTTATACGAGAGATTTTGTATTAAAATGTTTTGGCACGATTAGTATGACTTGTCAGTATGATTAGAAAGATTAGAAAGACATAATGTCTTCAGGGAATATGTTAAAGTGTCATGCAATGCCATGATTTGACTACAAATAATGAAGTAATGAGTTTAGTGTTGGACGTGATATTCATATAGAATAAAGAATGAAATTCTAAGGAAAGTATTCTCCAGAAACAAGTTGAAAGACCAGAATAATAAGAACGTCATAACAATTCTTTAGTAACAATATGCAAGCATTGTGCAGGTAAAGGACGCTTTCCTCACTAAGATCTTATGAACTTACCTCTGTGTGTGATATGTTACAAGTAAATTGATGCAAGTCTGCACCAGGAGGGATGATGCCAGGACCATGCCAAGAAGTGGTGTATCGGTCATTATGCATGCATAATAAGTTAGCGATGCATTTATAGTCTAAATTGCTACTTAGAAATCCATGCTTTAGGTATCTGTAATTGATTAGGTTTTCTTAAATTTTGATATTGTTTCAATTTAATTACTTCGAGTTGAAGTTGTAATTATTCATTGTATTTAATTATGTATTTTAATTTGCATTTTGTAATTAAGTAAGTTGTAATTATTTGTAAATTATATAAGTAGATTAAGCTTCTTGTCAGTATTTGTAATATCCCGGGTTGGGGGCTATTTTTGGTTATGGCTTTGTTTGCATATTAATGGCTTGCTATGTTGTTGTTTGTGTGGTTTTGGGGCTTAGTTGTAGGCTAGGAGTAAGCCTGAGTAGGTGGGAAAATTTTAGTTTTAGGCTTAGGTGAGAGGAGCTGAAGGAGCTGGGATATATATGTATTATTTGGTGTTGGTGAGCACAAGTGAGGAGCTAGTAAAGTGGCAAAGCATGTGCCACTTGGAGCTTGTGTGTGACGTCAAGTGCAAAGGAAGAGGTCCTGTGTTCAAGCTGCGAAAATCCCACATTTTTGTTCCATTTTGACGGCATGGAGGGGAGGAGTTGTAGGCAGTTCAAACTCTGCCTAAGACCAGGTCAACCCATTTGAATGGTGGGTGGAGAGTGGATTTAGGAGGAAAACTATTTCAACTAGTTTGAATGGATGGTTGTGAGTAGTGGGAGGTGTTTGGCCGAATGTGGGAGAGTTTTGGGGGGGTGGACGGTTTGGTAGTGTGGTAATGGGGAGTGCCGAAATTTCTTTTCGGCATTTTGTGCATTTTCAGTCATTAGGAGTTGAAAGCGAATTCTTTCTTTGGTCAATAGCTAGCCGAAATTCCATTTGTTTTCTTCAATTTTCTTCTGAAAACCGAAAGAAAAGTAGCATATGCCGAAATTGCTTTATTCTTCTAGTTCTCTTAATAGCCGAATGCTCTTTTGTCCCTATTTCCACTTTGCTTTCACTTCTTTCTTCTTGTGATGCTTTGGCCGAATCATATATCCTCTCCATCATTTTCTTTTCGTTTTTCATTTGTGTAAGCCGAAGCTATCATCCTCTCCCTCTCGTATTTTCTCTCAATTCTTGAAACTCTTGAGCCGAATCTTCCTGTAACTTGTGGCCAATCTTTTCTTTTCTTGAACCCCACTTCTTTGTTTTGCTTTCAAGGTTATAGCCGAATTTCCCTGGTGTTGCCGAAATCTTCCTCTTTCTTTTGTTTCCATTCTTGGCCGAATAGTAATGGGGTGTGGAGTTATTTTAGTTCAATTTTCATTCAAGTTCAGAGGAAGGTAAGTATAGGTCGAATGTTCATTTTCTCTCTTTCCTGTTCTTAATCGATTTGGGTTTGGTTAAGGGCCGAATATGGCAATTGTGGAAGGGTGTTAATCTTTTGGTTAATCATCTCGTTACAGGGTCTTTGGATTTTGGAAGCAAGCAAGAGGAATCTTCTTTCTTTGTCAAACAATCGGTAGGTGGTGGTAAGAACAAGTTCTTGTAGTCGTTTTCATTTAGTTTTCATTAAGTCAAGTTATTAAAAGTGTGACTGTTGTCATTTTAGGGGTGGCCGATTGTCAGTAGAACCATTGTTGGTTCCAGATTTGGTAGGAAACCAAATCAAGTTTAAGGTAAGGATCAACAATAATCTCTGGGGTTATTTTTGTCTTGGCCGATTGGTATGAGTGCTAATCCCTTGTTTGGCCGATTCTAGGAGCAAGGTGATCGAGGGATTTTAGACCGGTTCTTTGGAACTAAGGCTTTCGTGTTAGCAGGTGTGTAAACTAACACACTGATTTCCTAGTAATATGTTAATAACCTGTTAGTGTAAAGTGAGGCTATATGGCTATGCATTTGGTACCCAAATGGGGTATGTGCACGGATACGGGTAAGTCCGTTTCATCACGAGATTTGTAGTGATATATGTGATAACATGATATGTGATGTAGATACTACGAGATGCCATGTTGAGCATGTTAGCATGATTGCATGATTTATACCATTTGCATTAGTATGACATGTATGGGTGATATGAGAGGAGGGGGAATATGATATCCGTGTCTTTGGGACACTGTGTCTTTGGGACACCAGAGGTTTGGCACCTCCAGTGGTTTGGTACCACAGATGATATTTTGTGACTTTGGGTCACCAGAGGTTTGGCACCTCAGCGTCTCGTCCCAGTGGCTTAGCACCACAGTGGGTTGGCCCCACAATTGATTATACGGGATTGACGCCAGTGATTTGGTATCACACGATGGGTTGGCCCCATCATTCGATTCGTGACTGCAGTCACCAGTGATTTGGTATCACACCTGTGTCTTTGGGACACCAGAGGTTTGGCACCTCATTGCGACTCGTCCCTGTGGTTGACACCACCGTGGGTTGGCCCCACTTGAGAGATACGGGATTGTCGCTAGTGATTTGGTATCATACGTGGGTTGGCCTCACAGTTGGTTATTTGTGACTTTGGGTCACCAGTGGTTTGGCACCACATTGATGGATATCGTGACTTTGGGTCACCAGTGGTTTGGCACCACCAAGTGGTTTGGTACCACACGGGGTAGAAAAGGTGTTATGGATGATTAGGAACGGGTGCATTAAATTGTATTGCTTTGTTATGATGTGTGTTAGCATGTTGTATTATCGGGAGGGGGATTTATGCACTGAGTCTTGTGACTCACCCACTCCTTTGACATTTCAGGTGACACTTAGATGCGGACATGGAGCCGGGATGGACTCGAGGTGCTCATGCCATGCTTAAATAAGGATTTGCTCAGACTTTATGAAATTTGGTACTTTAGCTTAATTATTGCTATTTGGTTTTATTTTGGATTGTAAACGGCCTTTAAAATTATGTTTATGCTTAAAGTTGATTTTCAATATGCCTTAACACATTAATTGGGTATAAATTTGTTAGAACTTGAAAAGATAAAGATTCCAAAACTACAAAGCGATATGTTTTAAACTATACCATCGGGTATCACACTGTGATTTGAGATAACTCATAACTCAACCATTTTCCAAACTTGAACTCCATTTTCTACTAAGTAAAATTGTTTTAAGTAACAATAAGAAACTACTTGAATTTCTAAATGAGATAAACTTGTTTTACCTACACATCTGATTAAGTTTTCAAAGTTTCCGAGTTTTCAAATACACCAACAGATTTTAATCAAGCCTACCCAAGTTTTCTTCAAATACAATATATAGCGAAGTGTTTTCATCAAACTTTTAAACAGAAATTTACCTTCTCAAAATTCCGATTTTCCTCGTAACATACCAGATACGGTCGTGGTGTGTTGACCGAGTTTGGGGTGTTACAATTGTGGTATCAGAGCCAGGTTCAAAAGCTCGGCTGTGGGCCTGAGGCCCAAAATGTTTTAAAAGTCTGTTTTAAGAGTTTTGTTTTAAAAAGCATGGTTTGAAAGGCATGACACCGAGTCTCCGGCACCAATCCGCCCAGGTAAGTGCCCCTTACTATTGCTTGTGATTTTGATGAGATGTGATTGGATGGCTAGTAATAGTAAGATTACTTTAGAAACTGAAACTGATAGGATTTTGTGAACTCGCGGAAACAAAGCTTCTTTACTATTCATAAGACTTTGCTTTAAAACAGTGGAATAAATACTGATGCATAAAACTTCTAAATCAGATACGTAGAAAGTTTAGTCATGAGTGCTCGAGGTGGACGTAGTCGTGGACGTGGTCGTGGTCGTGGTAGGATGATGGTTTCTGAACCCGTAGGATCTGGTCAGGGGTCAGAAAATGAGATACCGGTACCGCCACCAGCTGGAGGTGGTGAGTTTCAGGATCAGACCGGGGATGATGCAGTGTCACAGGCGATGCTGCGAGTTTTAGAAAGGGTAGCTAGAGTAGGTGGCGGCGCAGGAGTTAGGAAATCTGTGCCTGAGCGACTTCGGGCAAATGGGGCTGAGGTTTTCCGGGGTGTTTCTGGTGTTGCTCCCAGCACGGCTGAGTATTGGCTGGAGGCGACAGAGCGGATTATGGACGATTTAGACTTGACTGCTGAGGAGAAGCTGAAGGGCATAGTATCGCTTCTCCGGGATGAGTCATACCAGTGGTGGCTCACAGTTCGGGACAGTGTGGCAGCAGAGGATCTTACGTGGGATTATTTTAGGGCTGCTTATCAGAAAAAGTACATTGGAGCTAGCTACATCGACGCGCAGTGAAAAGCATTTCTGAGGCTAGTCCAAGGGAGTAAGTCTGTGTCTGAGTACGAGGCTGAGTTCTTGAGGCTGAGTCGGTATGCCAGGGGCATTGTGGCTACAGAGCACGAGAGGTGTGTTCGTTTCGAGGATGGTCTGAGAGACGAACTGAGGTTGCTGATTGCTCCCCAGCAGGAGCGTGAGTTTGCTGTCCTGGTTGAGAAGGCTAAGGTAGCCGAGGGTGTTAAGGAGTCGGTGAGGCAGGGCATGGACAGGAACAGGCATAAGAGGAGCTTTGGGTCTTCTGGATCGTCGGGTAATCTTCAGAAGAGGGCGAGGCAGAGTGGGCCGAATCAGTCTGGTAGGAATGTTGCTGCTGGTCAAAGACCGCCGCAGTGTAACCGTTGCGGGAAATCTCACTGGGGAGGTTGCTGGACCGGTGGAAAAGGTTGCTTTGAGTGTGGTTCTCTAGATCACCGTGTGAGAGACTGTCCGCGTAAGTTGGCTAGGATTCAGTCTGAGGGTCAGGGCCGTACTCAGTTCAGGAATAATGGACTGCCACCGCAGAGGGGTCGTGGTAATGGCAGAGGAGGTAATGGTTCTGGTCGGGGCCGTGGAGCACCGGGCAGAGGTGCGGGTAGTTCTGAGGCCAGACAGCCTGGGTTAGTGTATGCAGCGAGGCGTCGAGAGGAGGGCGACGCACCGGACGTCATAACCGGTACGTTCTTGATCTTTGGTTCTCCATTTACTGCTTTGATTGATGTGGGTTCGACGCATTCTTACGTTGCTAGTAGTATAGTAGAGACCATGGATTTAGACTCTGAGATATCTTCTAGGCAGATGACTGTAATTAGCCCTTTAGGTCACTCTGTAGTAGTAGATAAGCTGTTTAGAGATGTACCCCTAAAACTCCAAGGGGTAGTGTTTGCTGCTGATCTGATGGAACTGCCGTTTGGGGAGTTCGATCTGATTCTTGGGATGGACTGGTTGGTCAAGTACCAGGCGAGGTTGGATTGCGCGGCTAAGCGCATGGTTCTTAAGACGGTTGAGGGTAATGAAGTGGCTATAATAGGTAATAGGAGAGATTACTTATCTAATGTGGTATCTGCTCTGAAGGCTGAGAAGATGGTCAGAAAGGGCTGTGAAGCGTATGTGGTTCATGTGTATCCCTTGGAGGCTAAGGAGTCTGTTGTAGAGAAAGTTCGGACAGTTGGGGAATTTGTTGATGTGTTTCCTGAGGAGCTTCCGGGTTTGCCGCCGGATCGTGAGGTAGAGTTTGGGATAGATTTGTTACCCGGAACTGCGCCAGTGTCTATTGCTCCGTATAGGATGGCGCCAAAGGAGTTAGTGGAGCTTAAGGCTCAGAACCAGGAGTTGTTGGACCGAGGTTTTATCAGGCCAAGTATTTCGCCTTGGGGAGCGCCGGTACTCTTTGTCAAGAAGAAAGATGGTACGATGCGGATGTGCATAGATTATCGCCAGTTGAATAAGCTGACGATTAAAAACAAGTATCCGTTACCACGGATAGATGACTTGTTTGATCAGCTGAAGGGTGCTGCGGTATTCTCGAAGATCGACTTGAGGTCTGGGTATCATCAGTTAAAGGTAAAGGAGGCCGATATTCACAAGACAGCATTTCGAACTCGGTATGGGCACTATGAATTTCTGGTAATGCCGTTCAGGTTGACTAACGCGCCGGCAGCATTCATGGATATGATGAATAGGGTGTTTCAGCAGTATCTGGATCAATTCGTCGTGGTTTTCATAGACGATATCCTGGTATACTCAAGGACAGAAGAAAAGCATGATGCGCATTTACGAGTGGTGCTACAGATTTTGAGGGAGAAGCAGCTCTATGCTAAGTTTAGTAAGTGCGAGTTTTGGCTTAGAGAAGTGACTTTCTTGGGTCATGTAGTGTCAGCTGAGGGGATTAGAGTGGATCCTCGAAAGATTGAGGCAGTTTTGGATTGGAAACCGCCGAAGTCAGTGGCTGAGATTTGGAGTTTTCTGGGTTTGGCCGGATACTACCGAAGGTTTGTAGAGGGTTTCTCGTTGATTGCAGCGCCGATGACCAAGTTGTTAAGGAAAGAGGTTCCGTTTGTTTGGACTGAGAAATAGCAGAGGAGCTTCGACAAGCTTAAGAAGATTCTGACAGAAGCTCCGGTTTTGATACAACCTGAGGCTGGTAAGGAATTCACAGTGTACTGCGATGCATCACATACGGGATTGGGTTGTGTGCTGATGCAAGAAGGTAAGGTTGTGGCTTACGCATCTCGGCAGCTGAGGCCACATGAGGTTAACTATCCGACGCACGATTTGGAGCTAGCGGCTGTAGTCTTCGCCTTAAAGATTTGGAGGCACTACTTGTACGGAGAGAGATCGATAGTCTACACAGATCATAAGAGTCTGAAGTACCTTTTGACTCAGAAGGATTTGAATTTGAGGCAGCGCAGATGGGTTGAGTTGCTAAAAGACTACGACTGTTCGATTGAGTATCATCCGGGCAAGGCTAACGTGGTGGCAGACGCGTTGAGTCGTAAGGTTGTTTCGGACTTAAGAGCGATGTTTGCCCATTTGAGTCTGTATGACGACGGAAGTATTCTGGCAGAATTGCAAGTTAAGCCCACTTGGGTGGAGCATATCAGAGAGAAACAGTTAGAGGATGAGGTTCTGAGTATGCAGAGGTTGCAAGTGCAGGATGGTGGGTTGGAAGGTTACAGTTTGTCTAGTGATCAGGTGCTGTGTTTTCAAGGTAAAGCTTGTATGCCCAAAGATGTTGAGCTGAGGCAGAAGATTCTTCAGGACGCACATAGCAGTCCATATGATATGCATCCTGGAGGTAGTAAGATGTATAGGGATCTTAGAGAGCAGTTTTGGTGGCCTGGTCTGAAAAGGGAAGTGACAGAGTTTGTAGGGAAGTGTCTGACTTGTCAGCAGGTCAAGGCTGAGCATCAGTTGCCGTCAGGGTTACTTCAGCCAGTGAAGATTCCTCAGTGGAAGTGGGAAAGGATAACCATGGATTTCGTCAGTGGATTACCGCTTACGCCAAGTAAGAAGGATTCAGTTTGGGTAATTGTGGATCGACTGACTAAATCAGCTCACTTTATTCCGGTGAGGGTTGACTACTCACTTCAGAAGTTAGCAAAACTGTATGTGTCCGAGATAGTGAGGTTGCACGGTGTGCCAGTATCGATCATTTCGGATAGGGATCCCAGATTTACGTCAAGATTCTGGAAAGCGTTGCATCAGGCTTTGGGTACGCGTTTGGATTTCAGCACGGCTTTTCACCCGCAGTCGGACGGACAATCAGAAAGGGTCATTCAGATCTTAGAGGATATGCTGAGAGGTTGTGTTCTGGATTTCAGAGGTAGTTGGGAGGAGTTTCTACCATTAGCCGAGTTTGCCTACAACAACAGTTACCAAGCGAGCATCAAGATGGCACCGTATGAGGCATTGTATGGGAGGAAGTGTCGCTCACCTACGTGTTGGACGGAGTTAGGTGAACGTCAGTTGTTGGGACCCGAGTTGGTTGCTGAGACTGAAGACAAGGTTAAGTTGATTCAGGCTCGATTGAAGGAAGCTTCAGACCGGCAGAAGTCTTATGCCGATCTTAAGCGGAGAGATATAGAGTTTGCTGTGGGGGATCAAGTTTTTCTGAAGGTCTCACCATGGAAGAAGGTGTTGAGGTTCGGAAGGAAAGGCAAGCTAAGTCCGAGGTTTATTGGGCCGTATAAGGTACTGAGACGAGTGGGACCAGTAGCGTATCAACTTGAGCTGCCTGCAGAACTAAGTCAGATTCACGACGTATTTCACATTTCGATGCTTAGGCGTTATCGTTCGGATCCATCGCATGTGGTAGCAGTGGAAGAGATCGAGGTAAATCCAGATTTGACCATGGAGGAGGAACCTGTGCAGATTCTAGATCGGGATGTGAAGGTTCTGCGTAGGAAGTCTGTGCCTTTGGTAAAGGTTCTTTGGCGGAATCATGGCGTGGAAGAAGCTACGTGGGAACCCGAGGATGTGATGAGACAGCAATACTCGCAACTCTTTTGATCAGGTAATTTCGAGGTCGAAATTATTTTTAAGGGGGGTAGAACTGTAATATCCCGGGTTGGGGGCTATTTTTGGTTATGGATTTGTTTGCATATTAATGGCTTGCTATGTTGTTGTTTGTGTGGTTTCGGGGCTTAGTTGTAGGCTAGGAGTAAGCCTGAGTAGGTGGGAAAATTTTAGTTTTAGGCTTAGGTGAGAGGAGCTGAAGGAGCTGGGATATATATGTATTATTTGGTGTTGGTGAGCACAAGTGAGGAGCTAGTAAAGTGGCAAAGCATGCGCCACTTGGAGCTTGTGTGTGACGTCAAGTGCAAGGGAAGAGGTCCTGTGTTCAAGCTGCGAAAATCCCACATTTTTGTTCCATTTTGACGACATGGAGGGGAGGAGTTGTAGGCAGTTCAAACTCTGCCTAAGACCAGGTCAACCCATTTGAATGGTGGGTGGAGAGTGGATTTAGGAGGAAGACTAGTTCAACTAGTTTGAATGGATGGTTGTGAGTAGTGGGAGGTGTTTGGCCGAATGTGGGAGAGTTTTGGGGGGGTGGACGGTTTGGTAGTGTGGTAATGGGGAGTGTCGAAATTTCTTTTTGGCATTTTGTGCATTTTTGGTCATTAGGAGTTGAAACCGAATTCTTTCTTTGGTCAATAGCTAGCCGAAATTCCATTTGTTTTCTTCCAGTTTCTTCTTGAAAACCGAAAGAAAAGTAGCATATGCCGAAATTGCTTTATTCTTCTAGTTCTCTTAATAGCCGAATGCTCTTTTGTCCCTATTTCCACTTTGCTTTCACTTCTTTCTTCTTGTGATCCTTTGGCCGAATCATATATCCTCTCCATCATTTTCTTTTCGTTTTTCATTTGTGTAAGCCGAAGCTATCATCCTCTCCCTCTCGTATTTTCTCTCAATTCTTGAAACTCTTGAGCCGAATCTTCCTGCAACTTGTGGCCAATCTTTTTTTTCTTGAACCCCACTTCTTCGTTTTGCTTTTAAGGTTATAGCCGAATTTCCCTGGTGTTGCCGAAATCTTCCTCTTTCTTTTGTTTCCATTCTTGGCCGAATAGTAGTGGGGTGTAGAGTTATTTTAGTTCAATTTTCATTCAAGTTCAGAGGAAGGTAAGTATAGGTCGAATGTTCATTTTCTCTCTTTCCTGTTCTTAATCGATTTGGGTTTGGTTAAGGGCCGAATATGGCAATTGTGGAAGGGTGTTAATCTTTTGGTTAATCATCTCGTTACAGGGTCTTTGGATTTTGGAAGCAAGCAAGAGGAATCTTCTTTCTTTGTCAAACAATCGGTAGGTGGTTGTAAGAACGAGTTCTTGTAGTCGTTTTCATTTAGTTTTCATTAAGTCAAGTTATTAAAGGTGTGACTATTGTCATTTTAGGGGTGGCCGATTGTCAGTAGAACCATTGTTGGTTTCGGATTTGGTAGGAAACCAAATCAAGTTTAAGGTAAGGATCAACAATAATCTCTGGGGTTATTTTTGTCTTGGCCGATTGGTATGAGTGCTAATCCCTTGTTTGGCCGATTCTAGGAGCAAGGTGATCGAGGGATTTTAGACCGGTTCTTTGGAACTAAGGCTTTCGTGTTAGCAGGTGTGTAAACTAACACACTGATTTCCTAGTAATATGTTAATAACCTGTTTGTGTAAAGTGAGACTATATGGCTATGCATTTGGTACCCAAATGGGGTATGTGCACGGATACGGGTAAGTCCGTTTCATCACGAGATTTGTAGTGATATATGTGATAACATGATATGTGATGTAGATACTATGAGATGCCATGTTGAGCATGTTAGCATGATTGCATGATTTATACCATTTGCATTAGTATGACATGTATGGGTGATATGAGAGGAGGGGGAATATGATATCCGTGTCTTTGGGACACTGTGTCTTTGGGACACCAGAGGTTTGGCACCTCCAGTGGTTTGGTACCACAGATGATATTTTGTGACTTTGGGTCACCAGAGGTTTGGCACCTCAGCGTCTCGTCCCAGTGGCTTAGCACCACAGTGGGTTGGCCCCACAATTGATTATACGAGATTGACGCCAGTGATTTGGTATCACACGATGGGTTGGCCCCATCATTCGATTCGTGACTGCAGTCACCAGTGATTTGGTATCGCACCTGTGTCTTTGGGACACCAGAGGTTTGGCACCTCATTGCGACTCGTCCCTGTGGTTGACACCACCGTGGGTTGGCCCCACTTGAGAGATACGGGGTTGTCGCTAGTGATTTGGTATCACACGTGGGTTGGCCCCACAGTTGGTTATTTGTGACTTTGGGTCACCAGTGGTTTGGCACCACATTGATGGATATCGTGACTTTGGGTCACCAGTGGTTTGGCACCACCAGTGGTTTGGTACCACACGGGGTAGAAAAGGTGTTATGGATGATTAGGAACGGGTGCATTAAATTGTATTGCTTTGTTATGATGTGTGTTAGCATGTTGTATTATCGGGAGGGGGATTTATGCACTGAGTCTTGTGACTCACCCACTCCTTTGACATTTCAGGTGACACTTAGATGCGGACATGGAGCCGGGATGGACTCGAGGTGCTCATGCCATGCTTAAATAAGGATTTGCTCAGACTTTATGAAATTTGGTACTTTAGCTTAATTATTGCTATTTGGTTTTATTTTGGATTGTAAACGGCCTTTAAAATTATGTTTATGCTTAAAGTTGATTTTCAATATGCCTTAACACATTAATTGGGTATAAATTTGTTAGAACTTGAAAAGATAAAGATTTCAAAACTACAAAGCGATATGTTTTAAACTATACCATCGGGTATCACACTGTGATTTGAGATAACTCATAACTCAACCATTTTCCAAACTTGAACTCCATTTTCTACTAAGTCAAATTGTTTTAAGTAACAATAAGAAACTACTTGAATTTCTAAATGAGATAAACTTGTTTTACCTACACATCTGATTAAGTTTTCAAAGTTTCCGAGTTTTCAAATACACCAACAGATTTTAATCAAGCCTACCCAAGTTTTCTTCAAATACACTATATAGCGAAGTGTTTTCATCAAACTTTTAAACAGAAATTTACCTTCTCAAAATTCTGATTTTCCTCGTAACATACCAGATACGGTCGTGGTGTGTTGACCGGGTTTGGGGTGTTACAGTATTTGTGTGGTAATACCTGAGGTCTGGGTTTGGTTAATCGAATCGGGTTAAAGGTATTACAGATTAAGTCTGTAAGAGTGCATGAACAATAAAATGAAGAAGTAAGGCTTTGTATGAGGGTTATATGGGTTTGAGATGATGGTAAAGGTTATACGAATGAGTTTTAATGGTGTTCCCATGTTTTATAAGTAGTAGTTGCTATAGTTCCTTATTGGATGTTTGATCAGGAGTTCAAGCTACTATTTGTGTTTGTCAAGTGAGTCTCTAAACTGGCCTCTGCGTGATACCGTTCATATCTTGATGTTTATGGAACAAATTCAAAGGCAATGCTGAGATCATGAACGATATCGTAGGTAAGGTGAGTGATTCCTAATGGATATCTATGATTGAGTGGATATTGTTGGGAATAAAGTGTAAATTTGGTACAGAGTCTGATTAGTTCAAACATGTGTTAAATGATGCATGAGTAATGTAAGGTGAAGCATGGTTGTGCCTGAATGTTTGAAATGTATGTTATGAGATGTGTGTTATATCGGTTGCTTATTGTGGATTAAGAAGATTAGGCTTAGTTTTTTTTTTTTTTTTGATGTATGAATTGTCTACAAGTAAATATGTTCTGAAATCGAGCTCTAGCACTTGTTACAGACTCAAAGATACATGTGACACAAACTTAGCCTGAACTAGTAATCTATTGTCATTTTAAGGGTTTAGCCTGAACTGGTAACCTTACATGTATATTAAACCATGACAATGGCGCCTTCTGAAAAGGAACCAAAGGGAAAGGATTACCCAATGGGGTTCTCTGCGTGTCCCAGGATCATGATAGACAAACCTCAAAAACATGAGTTTAGGCAAATCCATATTATAAACACGTCAGGAAAGAAATGCCATTGTGGCGAACTATGGAAGAAAAGCCTTTATGGCAAACTCTAAAAGAATGGCCTTTGTGGAAAACTCTAACAGAATAGCCTTAGTGGTTATGAAGGGATAGCCTTTATGGCATCCTCCAGATGGAATGCCCATGTGGCATGTCTTAATAGGACTCTCAATGAAGAAATTTGAAGGATTTTCTTTGTGGCATATTCTAATGAATTTCCCTTATGGCGAGTTTTGTATGGCTCCTAAACATAATCAGTGAATTTAATAATGAAGAAATATATATATATATATAGACTATATGCTAGGGGTGAGCGTTCAATCGAATAGAGTTGAATCGAGTGAAAAAAATTTTGAGTTAATCAAGTTGACAAGTTTTATTTTATCATCCTAACTCGATTTGAAGTTTTTCCGAATCGAGTCGAGTGAAATGAAATTTGAATCGAGTCGAATCGAATCAAGTGAAATTGTTCGAGTTAAATTAAAAAATTAAATATGTCAAATTAAAATCTTGTTACACTATAACTAATTTCATGTTAGACAACATAAATTTGAAACCATATATATTTGAAAACTTTTTTAAAGAAAGATAATAAAAAATACTTTAGTATGATAAACTTGAATCATTAATTAACTTGTTTAAGTCTCCAAAATTATTATTCTAGAAAATTTTTATTTTTTAACTTTTTATATATTATTTAGAATATTTTTTGAAATTTTTATAATTTTTAAAAAATAAAAATTATGGATTTTTTTATAAAACTTATGGATTTTTATAAATATTTTGAATTTTAAATTGTTTTTTGAATTTTTTTTGTAATTTTTGTTGAGAGGGAGACCAATTTATTCATTTTCAAACTTGATAGGGACCAAAAGGGTATTTAGACCAATCTGTTATTCAAATTATTCGAGTTGTAAAATTCAACTCAATTCGAATTCGAAACCCGAATTACTTATTCGAGTTGAGTCGAATAATTCGAATCGGTTAACTCAAATTTCGAAATGTTTTTCGATTTTGTTAATCAAATCGAATTTTACTCGCCCTTACTATATGGTAAAGTATTTCATAAGACTATAACACAGTCGAAAATAACAAATTGAAGGGATATAGAAAAGTAATGGGTTAATCTTGAAAATGTATGCTAAATAAGAAAGTGAACTTGGTATGTTCGAATGAAGTACCTGTCATTTGTGTATGTGTTACTTCTTGAATCATGATGAGGTGTTGGCTCAGAGTTTGAAGGATGTAAGTGATGTATTGAAGATATTGAATGAGAAGAAAATAGTTTCAGAGTGAGGTATAGTATCTGACATGTACAAAGGGATAAAACTTGAGGAAGCGTTCGCAAGAGACAAAGTTGAAGGTTAAGAACGATGGAATCATTTATATAAATTATCAGTTGCAATATGCAAATATGACTCACGTAAATGATGTTTTCCTCATTAAGTTCTTATGAACTTATCTGTGTGTTTTATGTTACAGAGAGTTGATGTGGGATTGGGCCAGGAGGGATGATTTCAAGACTACGCCAAGAAGTGGCGTATCGGGTTATTATACATACAGAGCAAGTTTGGCTATAACAACCCGTTTTTCAGTGGTGTCGAAAATAGTGGTTTTGGGACCACAAAATCCGACGAGTAAGTTCATAAATATTATTATTTAATATTTACAAGTCAAATATGGTTTTAAAAATTTTTTTGATGTGGTAGTTTATGTTATATGAATGATTAATTAGATTCAAGTGTTAAGACCCTAAAGTCAAGTGGTTTTAGAAAATGAGGTATCGGGACCTCATTTCTATAAACTGATCCGTAAAGATTTTTATAAATATTTACGGAGTATTATTAAGGTTGTATTAAAGTTTCGTTAAGAAATTTTAATGTTTGGATAGTTAATTAATTAAAAAGGACTAAATCATAAAAAAAAGTGTAAATTTGACCACTATTTGATGTAAGTGATTAAATGGCTTAATGAATTAAGGTAAAGAGACTTAAATGGTAATTAAACCATTTAAGGATTTAGTAGACATGTAACGCCCCGAAATTGGGCCTAGTCGAATTGGGCCCATTGGGCCTTGGGCTTAAGAGCGTTTAAAATTTTTGAGAATATAAGAACGACATTAATGCAAGTTGGACCAATTAGGTAAGTGATTTTGGAGGGTTACGAGGCTTCTATGAAGTCCCGGGTTCAAGTCAGGCCATAGGAAAAATTTTAATTTTTGGTCCTTTAGTGGATAGGGTTGTTGGCAGTAGGGCTTAAGAATAATTAGGTGCAATTAGGAGACACAAGTTGGGCATGTGGCAAGGTGGCTGTGGCGTCAATGGGAGAGCAAGGAGGGAAGGGGTTCAAATCCCACAGATGGCAAGTTGGAGGCTTTTATTTTGCTCAGGAGAAGACAAGAGGTTGTGTTGGAATCAAATACTGATGGAGAAGTATTTGAATTTTTCAAGGTGGTTGTGTGAATTTGAATGAGAGATGGAGAGTGAATTAAGGAGGGATTTGTGGAGGAAATCATGGGATTCAAGTGTGGGAAGAGATGGCCGAATGTGGGGGTCTAGCAAAAGGGAATTTCGGCTGAGTGGGAGTGTTTTGGGTAGCATTTTCGGTAGGAAAAATAGAGAGGGAGCCGAATGTTCTCTAGTTTTCTTCTGGTAGAAGTTTTGCATTTTGGTTTTCTTTTGACTTTAGCGTTTAAGGTCCTTTTCTCCTCTTTTTCGCATTGTTTTTCATACATTGCTTTCTTTTCTTGTTACCTAAACATCAGTTGGTCTAAACTCTTCTTTCCACCTCTCTACATCTGTTCTTCTCTACATTCCTCTCATCTCTTTCCCTTGTTTTTTTCCATAGCTGAAACCTTCTTCCCCATTCGGCTTATTCCTGATCAAAGGTCGAATCTATTCACTCTTCTCTAGTCGGTTCTTTTCTAGTTGAAGGTAATATTTTCTTTGCTTTTCTCTGCTAAAGCCGAAACACTCAGCCTTAACTTTTTATTGTCTAGGCCGAATCTATTTACTTTTCTCCATCTCGAATCACGTTTGTTCTCTTTTGTGATAGCCGAAACCCCATGTTAGTCAACTGCCGATTTTGTGGTACTTTGCTAATCGAGAGTTCTTCATGGAGGCAAGTAATAGCCAGTCTGAGGGGGGTTCAGGAAAAGTGCCTAATGGACTCGTAGCACCTGCTCCCAAGTTTAAGCAACGTAGGGTGTCAGCGGTTCGGGACTTTCCGCCTGGATGCGGAAGGGCATCGGCATCTGGTTTAGATAGGCAAATCGCAGTTGGTCGCTCTAATGAAGGGAAGTGTTAGTAAATCTCATAGTTAGGTGTTCAGGTTAAAGATCTTCCAATTCTTTTGTTAATAGATTTAACTGTGCATTATGTTTGGTTTAGGTCACGGCATTCATGATTATTTAGTGCTCTACGTAATCAGGTGTGTAATCTCACACCCAACTTGATGAATGTATGTGATGTTTATGAATCGGCCAAAAGCCAAAAAGCCGAACAGTCGGCAGCTGTGACCACTCAAGCATGTCAACGCTCGTGGTGGTAAACTGAGACACAAATGACAACGATGGATCGTTGAGAGTGTCGCGAGCACTCTCGCGAAACTAAGGCCGTAACGGGCCTGATCTAACTGAAACGGGCTGAATGGGCCCAATGGGCTTTAGAGCCCACAGGGGTAAAATCGATGGAGAAATACTGAATGATATATGCGATTGCGAAATCTTCAAAACTGAGAGCGAAACCACGTGTAATGGGCCACAGAAGCGTGTGGGCCCGTTTGGGCCTGAAATGGATTTTGGGCCCATTAGCACCGTAGAGACCCAAAAAGGGTCCCAAGTCGCTCGAGGCGACAGTAGGCCTTCGAAAAGGCCGTTAAATGTGTAAATTACTAAAATACCATTGGGTTACAAAATTACTAAAATACCCTTGGGTTGCAAAATTACTGAAATACCCATGGGTTACGAAATTACCGAAATACCCCTAGGTTGCGAAATTACCAAAATAACCTTGATGGGTAAAGTTACCGAAATACCCCCAAAGAGGTGAAAATGATCGTTATGCCCTTGATTGAGGTTGAATATTGTATGTATGATTTTCTTTACATTTTGATACGTTGATACATTGCATTTTATCAAATTACATGAGGCGGGTTTAATGACTGAAGAGAAGTGTATCCTGGTGGCTCTGCCACAAACTGTTTGGTAGTTATGCCACGTATTTATTTACTATTACTCTGGTGGCTCAGCCACAAATATTGTGATTAGCAGCTTCTCTGCAATATTGGTGTGATTGGCAGGGTGGGTTGATTTGATCCCCACAGGTGACGATTGGTTGGTAGGGGGATGTGATTGGTTGGATTGGGTTGGGTTGCATTACATATTGTACTTTCATGATTATAGGGTTTAGGCCCAGATTGATGTCTTATGGCCTCGTGTAATATCCTGAAAATGGGCCTATGCATTTTTGATTTAAGTATACGAAATGGCATGTCTTATGTGTTATGAATGTATTATGAACATTTTTGGAAACTTGGAAATGTAAGGAAATGCTTTAGGAATGTTAAGTTTCAAAAGAGGAAAGTAAACATTTTTGGAAACTTGGAAATGTAAGGAAATGATTTAGAAATGTTAAGTTTAAAGGAGGCAAACGAACATTTTTGGAAACTTGGAAATGTAAGGAAATGTCTTAGAAAATGTTAAGTTTTAAAGTTTAAAAGAGGAAACTAAGGCAAGGTGGCCTTAAGAAAATTAAAAGAAGAAATTTGACACACAAATGGGCATGAAAAAGTGGCTTGGAGATGCCACTTAAAGCCCAGTAAGTGACGCCACAAGCAGGTGCAATTGGGCCTGGGTTCGAGTCACTTGGAGAGCAAATAAGGGAATTTTATTTTTGTACAAGGAGCAGAGAAGTGGACGGCACTAAGGAACTCAAGGGAGGAGTTTAAATTCACTTAAAATTTTGGCTAAGTTAAGGATAATTGCTTAATTATCTTTTATTTTCTTTTAGGTGATAATTAAAGAGATAAAGCTATCAAAATAGAAGAGTGATGGCCAAGTAAGGGATTCTAAGTTAGTAATTTCGGCTACTAGAGGAAAAAAGGGCCATTCATTCTTTCTTTCAACTCTTCTCTCTGCCGAATTCTCAAGCAAAACTCCTCTCCTCTCTTTTATTTTTTTTCCAAAGCCGAAATACCCTATGTTCTAGCCAAAACTTCTTCCATTAGTGCCGATTCTTTCTAAGCATAATATCATTCTCTTTTTATCTTTGAAACCGAATACATAGGTGGCTCATAGCCGACTATTCTCTAGGCCTTAAGCCGAATCTCTGAGGACTCAAGAAAAGGGGCTGTCGATTACAAAGATTAAGGGTAAGGTTAGTAGTTATCGATTTTCATTCCTTTTCTTTTAACCGAAATCAAGGGACTAATTCCCCTTAATGTCTTTGGCCGAAATCATGAAGGAGTGTTTGGGATTTGCCTATTGTCGACATCTTCATAAGCCAAGTGACAAGTTTCGGGATTCGCTAAGGTAAGAGTATCTACCCAATCAGCCAAGGCCTATTTAGCAACCTAGATCTATTCCTTATTTTATTAAAAAGCCGAAAGCTAACCTGTTATGTGATCTAGTGTGGTCCGATTGCAAGGAGGAGATATTATTAAGTCTCGGGATTTGATTAGAAATCAAATCGGCAGCAGGTAAGGGGTTTTGTTACAAGTGATCCTTAGGGATTTGTTTGAATAGCCGAATTAGGCTTTTACTAAAGGTACTAAGTGTAGCTGATTGTAGGAACTAGAGGGATTAAAGTGTAGACCGGGATTCTGGGATTTAGTAAATTTGATAAGCAAATCAGGTGTGTATCCTACCCTAAGTTTTAATATGTTCATGGTTATGTTTTAAATTGCATGTGATAATATGAATGTGAAAATTGCAATGGTACCAACTACCCAGGTACGTTTCCTACTCCTACTAGGATTATGAATATATGTTATTTTTAACATGTGAAAAGTGATAAGAATGTGAATTAAGGCATGAAATACATGTATGATATGGGGCATATGGGATATTATGAAAAGGGGAAGTGAATGTGGTGACCTAAGACCACGAGATCTGAATGTGGTGACCTAAGACCACGATATCTGAATGTGGTGTCTCTTGACACAAAATATGTATATGGTGGCTATGCCACGAATTTTATAAGGGCGATGAGCACGTCGACTGCAGCGACTGCCTTCGATGGTGTGTAGCGGATGGAGGGTTGACTTATTAGTCCCCACGGTGTGCAGGTTGGTACGGGTGATGTGTAGCGGATGGCATCTAGGTTTGGGTTCAGGTTGCATCATTATTTTATATCTGTTATATGAATAAGTATGTGTTATGATATTGTATGCCTGAATTGTTAAATTTTAGGGTTGGATACACATTGAGTCTGTTTGACTCACCACGTTGGGGAATATTTTCTTCCAGGTGACGATCAGTGATGGACCGGGTTGGCAGGAGCTCAAAGGTGGCCATGCACAGAAAGGAATTTATTTAATTTGGATTTTTATTTTATTAAGTACTTTAATTTAATTTTGGGGAATTGTTTTGATGTAATAAGGCTATAGTTGAACTACTTTATTTTTCTTTTATTTATTATGCTACGAATTTTTATCAATTAAAGATTAAGTTTATTTATTTTTAAAATAAACTCTAAGTATTTTGTCACCTAAAATCAAAGGCTTTCGACATAAGACATACGTGTTTTCAACCCGGGCCCAACCCAAAAACAAACTTTATTTCAAAACACACAGTTTTTCCAAAATAACAAAAGAATTTTGAACCAGTTTACATCGAGGAACATACCAGATCCGGTCAAGGCCCGTGGGCCGGGTTTAGGGGTGTTTCAGCTTGGTATCAGAGCCCAGTTTTAAACTCTCGGCCTGGGGTTTAAAGCCCACAATGTTTTAAAATTAAGGCCCAAATTAATTTTGAGAAAGTTTTAAGCAGGTTTTCTAGCATGGCACCTAAGTCTCCGACCCGAAGTCCACCAGGTAAGTACCCCTAATCTTTGTGTGATTTATATTGTGATCTGTGGAAGGGTAGAAGAGGAATGGAACGTAGATTAGTATGATAAGTACTTGAACCCTAGGACTAGTTTACCCCAACAAATTACATAAGACTTAATTGCTTAATCAAACAAACCTGTGTCTAAGTCGCCGAGTTAGGGTGTGGCAACCATTGTGCGCATGTCTAGGATTGGTATTCGGTGGGAGCTTGGTACTTAAGCAGTCCGCGTGACTCACCTCCTCTCCACTCGAACCCTACCTGGTGCGTAGCTTCGGTTCACCCTAACCAAGAGGACTTATTCATGGGCTAAACCCCTAACTAAAACCCGAAAAGGATTGGCCACATTTTTATGGAAACTCTAGTTTTAAAACTTTTAAAAAAATTATCCTTTTAAATTGCCAACACGATTTTATAAAAATTTTCTGAAATATTCTTGACTTACAAAAAAATTACTAAATTACCCCTAGTTGTAAAATTACAAAAATGCCCTTGGTTTAGAAAATGTCCAAACTACCGACGGTTTAATTAAAATTTCCTTATTTTATAAAATACTCAAAAACTCTACTTCTGCGAAATATTAAAATACTCCAACATGGAAAATTTACGAAATTGCCCCTAACTTACAAAATTACCAAAATGACCCTGGTTTTCAAAAAAAAAAATTTGCAACATCACCGATTTGGAAAACAAATTCTCAACAAGAACCCTAAAATTTTGCAAAATTTGAAATACCCCTGAATTATTAAACTTTACAAATCTACTCTGGTTTATTACCAAAATACCCCCGAGCTCCAAAATTATCGAAATACCCCCGGATTTCAAAAATTACCAAAATACCCATATTGACAAAATCACCAAGGAACCTTATTTTGACAAATTACGAAAATACCCCTGTAGGGCAAATTACGATAATACCCCTGGGTAGTGGAAAAACAACAACAATGAGAACTACAACATTTCTCTGAATGAACGAAAGTTCATAATTGATTGATGAATGTATGAATGTAAAGACTGTGTGCATGTATGAATACGAAAGAACCACTCCTAAAATTCTTTCCATAAAACTTCTTCGCGGGTAATCAGTGGAATAAAGGCTAATTCATTAAATTTCTTAATCAGATTAAAGCGCAGTCGTTAGAATGAGTTCTAGAGGACGTGGTCGTTGTGGACGTGGTTGAGGAAGAATGACTGTGTCGGAACCCGTTAGATCGGGTCAAGGATCTGACAATGAGATACCACCGCCACCACCACCCCTAGTTGTTGGTGTTGAGCAGCAAGCTCAGACGGGGGATGATGCTGTGTCGCAGGCTGTGCTGCGAGTTTTGGAAATGGTGGCTGGAGCAGGAAGGAATATGGGAGCTCGAAAATCTGTACCCGAGCGACTTCGAGCCAATGGGGCTGAGATGTTTCGAGGAGTATCTGGTGTGGCACCCAGTACAGCTGAATATTGGTTGGAAGCAACGGAACATATTATGGATGAGTTAGATCTGACCCGTGAGGAGAAACTAAAAGGAATGGTGGCACTGCTACGTGATGAAGCGTATCAATGGTGGTTAACAGTTCGGGATGGTGCCGCAGCTGAGGATCTGACTTGGGAGTATGTTAAGGAGGCATATCAGAAGAAGTATGTCGGCACACGTTACACTGATGCGCAGAGGAAAGCTTTTCTGGGGTTGGTTCAAGGGAACAAGTCTGTAGCTGAGTACGAAGCTGAATTCCTGAGATTGAGCCGGTATGCTCGAGGAGTAGTGGCTACTGAGCATGAGTGCTGTGTCCGGTTTGAGGACGGACTAAGGGATGACTTGAGGTTGTTGGTTGCTCCACATCAAGAGTGGGAGTTTTCTGCATTAGTGGAGAAAGCTAAGATAGTTGAAGGAATTAAGGATTCTGTAAGGCAGCACTCTGATCGGAATAAGCAGAAAAGAGGATTTGGGCCAGCTGTGAATGTTCAGAAAAGGCCTAGAGTTGATGGGCCGCGAGGTCAGCAAGCTGGTAATGGAGGGCAATATCGTATTTGTGATCAGTGTGGGAAGAAACGCTTAGGGGAATGTTGGAAGAAGACGAGAGGATCCTTCAGATGTGGGTCCAAGGACCATATGATTAAGGACTGTCCAATGAGGCCAGAGGGGAATAAACCGGTAGCTCAGAATGTCAATCAGGCTGGTAGAGGTGGTCAGCAGCCTCAGCGGGGTCGTGGTCCGAATGGCCGAGGTAATAGCGCTGGAAGAGGGCATGGAACACCTGGCAGAGCTGCTAATAATAATACTGAGGCAAGGCAACCGGGTTTGGTTTATGCAGTTCGCCGTAGGGAGGATGGAGACGCGCCGGACGTCATAACCGGTACGTTCCTTATTTTTGGCAAGCCCTATTATGCCTTAATTGATGTGGGCTCGACCCATTCTTATGTTGCATGTAGTGTAGTCGAGACACTAGGTTTAGACTCTAAACTCTCTGATAGGCAGATGACTGTAGTAAGCCCATTAGGCCAAACTGTAGTGGTGGATAAGATCTTTCGGAAAGTGCCTTTAGAAATTCAAGGAATAGTATTTTCTGCCGACTTGATGGAACTTCCCTTTGGAGAATTTGATCTCATCCTTGGTATGGACTGGCTAGTGGAACATCGGGCTGTGTTGGACTGTGCAACTAAGCGAATGGAATTAAGGACCCCGGAGGATGAGATGATCATTATGATAGGAGAAAGAAGGAAACTACTGGTTTAATGTAGTTTCTGCACTAAAGGCTGAAAAGATGGTTCGGAAAGGGTGCAAGGCGTTCTTAGCCTTCGTAAGTGCGTTAGATGGGAAGGAAGAAGGTGTCAATGGAGTTAGAACGGTAAGGGATTTTGAAGATGTGTTTCCGGAGGAAATACCAGGAATACCCCCAGTTAGGGAGGTGGGGTTTGGAATTGACTTACTGCCGGGAACAGCTCCTGTGTCAATTGCTCTGTACAGAATGGCACCAAAGGAGTTGGTGGAGCTCAAGGCTCAAATCCAAGAATTGCTGGATCGTGGGTTTATTCGACCCAGTGTGTCTCCATGGGGAGCACCGGTCCTGTTTGTGAAGAAGAAGGACGGAACTATGCGTATGTGCATAGATTATCGTCAGTTGAATAAGTTGACAATCAAGAACAAGTATCCTTTGCCAAGGATAGACGACTTGTTCGATCAGCTTAAGGGGGCCGCAGTATTCTCCAAGATAGATCTAAGGTCTGGATATCATCAACTTAAAGTGAAGGAGGCAGATATCCATAAGACAGCCTTTCGGACAAGGTATGGGCATTTTGAGTTTGTTGTAATGCTGTTTGGGTTGACGAACGCCCCAGCCGCGTTCATGGATATGATGAACCGGGTCTTTCAACCCTACTTGGATAGGTTCGTCATTGTGTTCATCGATGATATTTTGGTGTACTCCAAGTCTGAAAAGGAGCATGATGAGCATCTCCGAGTTGTGCTACAAGTGTTAAGGGAGAATAAGCTCTATGCCAAATTAAGCAAGTGTGAATTTTGGCTGAGGGAGGTTGCATTCTTAGGGCATGTGGTGTCTGCAGAAGGGATAAGGGTGGATCCTAGAAAGATTGAGGCGGTGTTAGATTGGAAACCACCTAGGTCCGTGGCTGAGATCTGTAGTTTCTTAGGTTTGGCGGGCTATTACAGAAGGTTTGTGGAAGGATTTTCATCGATAGCCGCACCTTTAACAAAGTTGCTAAGGAAGGAAGTACCCTTTGTATGGACGGATAAGCAACAGGAGAGCTTTGAGAAGCTCAAGAGGGTTTTGACTGAAGCTCCAGTGTTAATTCAGCCGGAGGCTGGAAAGGATTTTGTGGTATACTATGACGCTTCTCATACGGGATTAGGGTGTGTTCTAATGCAAGATGGAAAAGTAGTCGCGTATGCGTCTCGACAAGTAAGGCCACACGAGGTTAACTACCCAACTTATGACTTGGAATTGGCGGCAGTGGTCTTTGCTCTGAAGGTGTGGAGGCACTATCTTTATGGAGAAAAGTCGATGATCTACACAGACCACAAGAGTCTTAAGTATTTGTTGACTCAGAAGGAGTTAAACTTGAGACAGCGAAGGTGGGTTGAATTACTGAAGGACTACGATTGTTCGATAGAATATCATCCGGGCAAGGCGAATGTGGTAGCAGATGCCTTAAGTCGGAAGGTTGTGTCGGATCTAAGGGCGATGTTTGCACACTTGAGTTTGTATGATGATGGAAGCCTGTTGGCAAAATTGCAAGTCAAACCAACATGGTTGAATGAGGTCAAGAGAAGTCAGTTGGTGGATGAGGATCTAAGTGCTAAGTTACAAAAAGTACAGAACGGAGAGTTAGAGGACTATGGTGTTAATGTTGAGGGAGTATTGTGCTTCAAGGGAAAGGTCTGTATGCCGAAGGACGAAGAATTAAGATAGAGGATTCTTCGGGAAGCGCATAGTAGCCCTTATGCTATGCATCCCGGAGGCACTAAGCTATACAGAGATCTAAGGGAACAGTTTTGGTGGCCTGATCTTAAACGGGAAGTTACTGAATTCATGGGAAAATGTCTGACGTGTCAGCAAGTTAAGGCTGAACACCAAGTTCCATCGGGATAACTTCAGCCAATCAAGATTCCACAACGGAAGTGGGAAAGAATTACCATGGACTTCGTTAGTGGGTTTCCCCTTACGCCTACTAAGAAGGACTCGGTATGGGTTATAGTGGACCGATTGACTAAATCCGCGCATTTTATTCCGGTAAGGGCTGACTATTCCTTGCAAAGGTTGGCAAAGCTGTATGTTGCGGAGATTGTAAGGTTGCACGGAGTGCCGGTATCAATCATTTTGGATAGAGACCCAAGATTTACGTCTCGATTTTGGAGGGCACTTCATCAAGCTTTAGGCACTAAGTTGGACTTCACTACGGCTTTTCATCCACAATCGGATGGGCAGTCTGAATGGGTAATCCAAGTGTTAGAGGATATGCTGAGAGGTTGTGTGATAGACTTCAGAGGAAGTTGGGAAGACTATTTGCCTCTAGCGGGATTTGCCTACAACAACAGCTATCAGGCTAGTATTCAGATGGCACCGTATGAAGCGTTGTATGGTCGGAAGTGTCGAACTCCTACGTGTTGGACGGAATTAGGAGAACGTCGGGTTTTGGGTCCAGAGTTAGTGGTAGAATCTGAAGAGAAGGTTGAGATAATTCGTGCACGGTTGAAGGAATCTTCTGATAGACAAAAGTCGTATGCAGATCTTAAACGGAAGGAAATAGAATTTGATGTGGGAGATCAAGTATTCCTTAAGGTTTCGCCTTGGAAGAAGGTGATGAGATTTGGTCGGAAAGGGAAGTTAAGCCCAAGGTTCATAGGGCCCTATCGAGTGTTAAAGCGAATTGGACCAGTGGCATATCAGTTGGAATTGCCACCGGAGTTGAAGCAGATGCACGACGTATTCCATGTATCCATGCTACGTCGCTACCGATCGGATCCATCTCATGTGGTACCAGTTGAAGAAGTGGAGCTAAGGCCAGATCTGTCCTACGAGGAAGAGCCGATTCAGATTCTAGAACGAAATGTGAAAGTGTTACGGCGGAAAACAGTACCGTTAGTTAAAGTGTTATGGCGCAATCATGGATCAGAAGAAGCTTCGTGGGAGCCAGAAGAGGCAATACGACAGCAATATCCTCACTTATTTCAGCCAGGTAATTTTGAGGACGAAATTATTTTTAAGGGGGGTAGAACTGTAATATCCTGAAAATGGGCCTATGCATTTTTGATTTAAGTATACGAAATGGCATGTCTTATGTGTTATGAATGTATTATGAACATTTTTGGAAACTTGGAAATGTAAGGAAATGCTTTAGGAATGTTAAGTTTCAAAAGAGGAAAGTAAACATTTTTGGAAACTTGGAAATGTAAGGAAATGATTTAGAAATGTTAAGTTTAAAGGAGGCAAACGAACATTTTTGGAAACTTGGAAATGTAAGGAAATGTCTTAGAAAATGTTAAGTTTTAAAGTTTAAAAGAGGAAACTAAGGCAAGATGGCCTTAAGAAAATTAAAAGAAGAAATTTGACACACAAATGGGCATGGAAAAGTGGCTTGGAGATGCCACTTAAAGCCCAGTAAGTGACGCCACAAGCAGGTGCAATTGGGCTTGGGTTCGAGTCACTTGGAGAGCAAATAAGGGAATTTTATTTTTGTACAAGGAGCAGAGAAGTGGACGGCACTAAGGAACTCAAGGGAGGAGTTTAAATTCTCTTAAAATTTCGGCTAAGTTAAGGATAATTGCTGAATTATCTTTTATTTTCTTTTAGGTGATAATTAAAGAGATAAAGCTATCAAAATAGAAGAGTGATGGCCAAGTAAGGGATTCTAAGTTAGTAATTTCGGCTACTAGAGGAAAAGAGTGCCATTCATTCTTTCTTTCAACTCTTCTCTCTGCCGAATTCTCAAGCAAAACTCCTCTCCTCTCTTTTATTTTTTTTCCAAAGCCGAAATACCCTATGTTCTAGCCAAAACTTCTTCCATTAGTGTCGATTCTTTCTAAGCCTAATATCCTTCTCTTTTTATCTTTGAAACCGAATACATAGGTGGCTCATAGCCGACTATTCTCTAGGCCTTAAGCCGAATCTCTGAGGACTCAAGAAAAGGGGCTGTTGATTACAAAGATTAAGGGTAAGGTTAGTAGTTATCGATTCTCATTCCTTTTCTTTTAACCGAAATCAAGGGACTAATTCCCCTTAATGTCTTTGGCCAAAATCATGAAGGAGTGTTCGGGATTTGCCTATTGTCGACATCTTCATAAGCCAAGTGACAAGTTTCGGGATTCGCTAAGGTAAGAGTATCTACCCAATCGGCCAAGGCCTATTTAGCAACCTAGATCTATTCCTTATTTTATTAAAAAGCCGAAAGCTAACCTGTTATGTGATCTAGTGTGGGCCGATTGCAAGGAGGAGATATTATTAAGTCTCGGGATTTGATTAGCAATCAAATCGGCAGCAGGTAAGGGGTTTTGTTACAAGTGATCCTTCGGGATTTGTTTGAATAGCCGAATTAGGCTTTTACTAAAGGTACTAAGTGAGGCCGATTGTAGGAACTAGAGGGATTAAAGCGTAGACCGGGATTTTGGGATTTCAGTAAATTTGATAAGCAAATCAGGTGTGTACCCTACCCTAAGTTTTAATATGTTCATGGTTATGTTTTAAATTGCATGTGATAATATGAATGTGAAAATAAGGCTAAAGTACCATGCAATGGTACCAAGTACCCAGGTACGTTTCCTACTCCTACTAGGATTATGAATATATGTTATTTTTAACATGTGAAAAGTGATAAGAATGTGAATTAAGGCATGAAATACATGTATGATATGGGGCATATGGGATATTATGAAAAGGGGAAGTGAATGTGGTGACCTAAGACCACGAGATCTGAATGTGGTGACCTAAGACCACGATATCTGAATGTGGTGTCTCTTGACACAAAATATGTATATGGTGGCTATGCCACGAAATTTATAAGGGCGATGAGCACGTCAACTGCAGCGACTGCCTTCGATGGTGTGTAGCGGATGGAGGGTTGACTTATTAGTCCCCACGGTGTGCAGGTTGGTACGGGTGATGTGTAGCGGATGGCATCTAGGTTTGGGTTCGGGTTGCATCATTATTTTATATCTGTTATATGAATAAGTATGTGTTATGATATTGTATGCCTGAATTGTTAAATTTTAGTGTTGGATACACATTGAGTCTGTTTGACTCACCCCGTTGGGGAATATTTTCTTCCAGGTGACGATCAGTGATGGACCGGGTCGGCAGAAGCTCAAAGGTGGCCATGCACAGCAAGGAATTTATTTAATTTGGATTTTTATTTTATTAAGTACTTTAATTTAATTTTGGGGAATTGTTTTGATGTAATAAGGCTATAGTTGAACTACTTTATTTTTCTTTTATTTATTATGCTACAAATTTTTATCAATTAAAGATTAAGTTCATTTATTTTTAAAATAAACTCTAAGTATTTTTTCACCTAAAATCAAAGGCTTTCGACATAAGACAAACGTGTTTTCAACCCGGGCCCAACCCAAAAACAATCTTTATTTCAAAACACACAGTTTTTCCAAAATAACAAAAGAATTTTGAACCGGTTTACATCGAGGAACATACCATATCCGGTCAAGGCTCGTGGGCCGGGTTTGGGGGTGTTTCACCTCAGGCCCAGTTAGTGACTGTTTAGGGGGATTACACACTGAGTTCTTGTAACTCACCTCTTCTCCTTTAACCTCGCAGGTAATCCCCAGCGATAGAGGATTTGGGGCCGCGGAGGACTCGGTGGTAGCCATACATCAGAGATATTTCCCGCGAACTTTAGTAAATTTAGTTTTTAGCTTATTTTAAGATTACTTATTTTGGGTTAATATTTCTGTAAAAAGGCCTTTGGATTTTATTTTTCTTTTGACTTTCAATTTGGCTATTTATAATTTGTTAAATGTTTGAATACTGAGTTTTCCAAAATGTAATAACCGTTTTTTTAAAATATCACGTTTCCGCAACTTTTCAAGTTCGAATTTTCACAACAAAGAACAGTTTTTCAAAATAATAATAACTTTATAAAAATGGACGTTAAGTAAATCGGGTTTTTTACAAACAAACAACGAAACTCGAAGTTTTCAAAAGAGATGCAACAATTTCAATTAACGCTTAGCTTTTCAACTACCTTTCGATGTGACATGCTAGATCCGGCCATGATGTCTAGGCCGGATTTGGGGTGTTACATTTTATGGTATCAGAGCCCGGTTGCAAAACTCGGCTATGGAATGGGTTTGAAATTTTTTTTCCAAATTAGTTTAAAATGTGATTTAGAAAAAAAATATAAATATAGCGTTACTAGAAGTATGGCACACCGAGTCTCCGGCACCAAATCTGTAAGTTTCCGAAACAGATGTTGTTGAAAAGCAGTAGTTAGAAATGTTGTGGGTTCTTTACATACTGGATTGTATTTCTGGTATTTATTCTGTGTGTGTTTTGGTTGGATGTGATGTTTGAATGTAGAAAATTTTATGTATGAGTGATATATATATATGTTTGCTTCTGTGGTTAGATACTTGGTTGTGTGAAGAGGTTTCTAGATTAAGTAGAAGTGTATTAGTGTTATTGGAATGAGAGTGCGCAGCAGCAGCGTGGTAAAGCAGCCTGTGTTAAAATCATTGATAGATAGTTGGAAATTTCGAGGACGAAATTTCTTTAAGGGGGTAGATTTGTAACGCCTCGAAATTGGGCCTAGTAGAATTTGGCCCATTGGGCCTTGGGCGTAAGAGCGTTTAAAATTTCTGAGAATATGAGAACGGCATTGATGCAAGTTGAACCTATTAGGTAAGTGATTTTGGAGGGTTACGAGGTTTCTATGAAGCCCCGGGTTCAAGTCAGGCCATAGGAAAATTTTAATTTTTCGCCCTTTAGTGGATAGGGCTATTGGCAGTAGGGCTTAAGAATAATTAGGTGTAATTAGGAGACAAAAGTTGGGCATGTGGCAAGGTGGCTGTGGCGCCAATGGGAGAGCAAGGAGGGAAGGAGTTCAAATCCCACAGATGGCAAGTTGGAGGCTTTTATTTTGCTCAAGAGAAGACAAGAGGTTGTGTTGGAATCAAATACTGATGGAGAAGTATTTGAATTGTTCAAGGTGGTTGGGTGAATTTGAATGAGAGATGGAGAGTGAATTAAGGAGGGATTTGTGGAGGAAATCATGGGATTCAAGTGTGGGAAGAGATGGCCGAATGTGGGGGTCTAGCAGAAGGGAATTTCGGCTGAGTGGGAGTGTTTTGGGTAGCATTTTCAGTAGGAAAAAGGGAGAGGAAGCCGAATGTTCTCTAGTTTTCTTCTAGTAGAAGTTTTGCATTTTGGTTTTCTTTTGACTTTAATGTTTCGGGTCCTTTTCTCCTCAATCTTCTTTGTCAAATTTGTAGCTTCTCTCTTCCTCCTTTTCGCATTGTTTTTCATACATTGCTTTCTTTGCTTGTTACCTAAACATCAGTTGGCCGAAACTCTTCTTTCCACCTCTCTCCATCCGTTCTTCTCTACTTTCCTCTCATCTCTTTCCCTTGTTTTTTTCCATAGCCGAAACCTTCTTTCCCATTCGGCTCATTCCTGATCAAAGGTCGAATCTATTCACTCTTCTCCAGTAGGTTCTTTTCTAGTTAAAGGTAACGTTTTCTTTTCCCTTTATTTTCTTTGCTTTTCTCTCTTTTCTCTGCTAAAGCCGAAACACTCAGCCTTAACTTTTTATTTTCTAGGCCGAATCTATTTACTTTTCTCCATCTCGAATCACGTTTGCTCTCTTTTGTGATAGCCGAAACCCCTTGTTAGTCAACTACCGATTTTGTGGTACTTTGCTAATCGAGAGTTCTTCATGGAGGCAATTAATAGCCAGTTTGAGGGGGGATCAGGAAGAGTGCCTAATGGAGATGGACTCGTAGCACTTGCTCCCAAGTTTAAGCGACGTAGGGTGTCAGCGGTTTGAGACTTTTTACCTGGATGCGGAAAGGCGTCGGCATCTGGTTTAGATAGGCAAATCACGGTTGGTCGCTCTAATGAAGGCAAGTGTTAGTAAATCTCATAGTTAGGTGTTCAGATTAAAGATCTTCCAATTCTTTTGTTAATAGATTTAACTGTGTGTTATGTTTTGTTTAAGTGGTGACGTTCGTGATTATTTAGTACTCTACGTAATCAGGTGTGTAATCTCACACCCACCTTGATGGATGTATGTGATGTTTGTGAATCGGCCAAAAGCCGAAAAGCCAAACATTCGGCAGCTGTGACCACTCGAGCATGCGAAAGCTCATGGTGGTAAACAAAGACACAAATGACGACGATGGATCATTGAGAGTGTTGCCAGCACTCTCGCGAAACTAAGGTCGTAACGGGCCTGATCGAATTGAAACGGGCTAATGGGCCCAATGGGCTTTTGAGCCCACGGGGGAAAAATCGATGGAGAAATACTGAATGATAGATGCAATTGCAAAATCTGCAAAACTGAGAGCGAAACCACGTGTAATGGGCCACACGAGCATGTGGCCCCGTTTGGGCCTGAAATGGATTTTGGGCCCAATAGCACCGTAAAGACCCAAAAAGGGTCCCGAGTCGCTCGAGGCAAAAGTAGGCCTTCGGAAAGGCCGTTAAATGTGTAAATTACTAAAATACCATTGTGTTGCAAATTACTGAAATACCCTTGGGTTGCGAAATTACTGAAATACCCCTGGGTTGTGAAATTACCAAAATACCATCGATGGGTAAAGTTACCAAAATACCCCAAAAGGGGTGAAAATGACCGTTATACCCTTGATTGAGGTCGGATATTGTATGTATGATTTTATTTACACTTTGATACGTTGATACATTGCATTTTATCATGTTGCATGGGGCGGGTTTAATGACTGAAGAGAAGTGTAGCCTGGTGGCTTTGCCACATACTGTTTGGTAGCTATGCCACGTATTTATTTACTATTACTCTGGTGGCTTAGCCACAAATATTGTGATTAGCAGTTTGTCTGCAATATTGGTGTGATTGGCGGGGTGGGTTGGCTTGATCCCCACAGGTGACGATTGGTTGGTACGGGGGTGTGATTGGTTGGATTGGGTTGGGTTGCATTACAATACCTGCACTTTCATGATTATAGGGCTTATACCCAGATTGATTTCTTATGGACTCGGGCCCAGTCAGTGACTGTTTAGGGGGATTACATGCTGAGTTCTTGTAACCACCCCTTCTCCTTTAACCTCGCAGGTAATCCCCAGCAATAGAGGATTTCGAGCCGCGGAGGACTCGGTGGTGGCCATACATCAGAGATATTTCCCGCGAACTTTAGTAAATTCAGTTTTTAGCCTATTTTAAGATTATTTATTTTGGGTTAATATTTTTGTAAAAAGGCCTTTGGATTTTATTTTTCTTTTAACTTTCAATTCGGCTATTTATAATTTGTTAAATGTTTGAATACTGAGTTTTCCAAAATGTAATAACCGTTTTTTTAAAATATCACGTTTCCGCAACTTTTCAAGTTCGAATTTTCACAACAAAGAATAGTTTTTCAAAATAATAACAACTTTATAAAAATGGACATTAAGTTAATCGGGTTTTTACAAACAAACAACAAAACTTGAAGTTTTCAAAAGAGATGCAATAATTTCAACGAACGCTTAGCTTTTCAACTACCTTTCGACGTGACATGCTAGATCCGGCCATGATGTCTAGGCCGGGTTTGGGGTGTTACAGGACGGTTTTGGGTAACTAAAAGCATGAAATGTTGATGATTTTTAAATGGACAAAGTGGTAATTTCATAATTAAATTAATTAAAAGAAACAAATGACCAATATGCTATATTTTTTTTTTGGTTTTCTAAGAAGACAACCGAAAACACCATGTAGTTAGGGATAAAGCTTTCGGCCTTGGTGAAATTTCATGCATGATAAGTAACTCTTACCCATTTTTAATAATTTTTGTGTTTTTGAGATCGTTGCAATTAGGTCTAGCTAGCTTGTACCGTCGTTTTTAAAACTATTAAATATTTTGAAAGTCGCCATTGATGAATCTTTGTGATTTTAGATGTTAAATGGTTAATTTGAGTTATTAGTTATTATTTATAATTATTTGGTTAAGTGATTTTTTGATGAATTTAACAATTAGGGTTTTAATTGTTCAAATAGTAAAAATGCAAGGATTTGATGTGAAATTGTTGCAAAAATGGGATGAAATGGAAGCTATGAATATTCAGTTGGCATGGTGATTGTGTTTGTCGAGTCTTAAAATTTATAAAAAGAATGATCGAACCTAGAAATAACTCTGACAACGATTTTTGAGGGAAGCGCACCTATCGAACAGTAGTATAGTTTAGGCAAGACCGGAATGTCGAACCCAAAGGAACCAAAAGTACTAATACTAACTCTCTTTCTATTATTTAGCCTAAGAATAAAGAGATTTATTTATCTAATCTAAATTAATTAACTACTAAACTAAAGATGCAAAGACAAAGAGAAAGTGATAAACCGTAACTATAACATATTTTAGACCCACATTTAATATGCTTTTGGATGATTTATCCCTCAATTTATGTAAAAAGGTGCTCTTAATCCTTTCTTTTCATGTCTTATACCCAGAAAAGCACCCGAGAATGAAAAGAACGTAAAACGGGCCCAAAATAGAGTAAATGGGCAATATCACGAAATCCACACGGCCTGGCCCAAAGAGCACATGGCCGTGCCTCGACGAGCATCTAGAACACGACCTCACCCCTAATTACACGGCCATGCCTCAACTTAGAATTCTGAACACGGCCTGAAGAAGAGTCACACGGGCGTGTGACATGGCCGTGCCCCTATCGTGGACTTAGACAATTTCAGTCGGAAAAGGATACTTAGGGAGAAAGAATCGCATTCCAAGAGCCTATAAATACCCCCTAAGTGCCATCGTTCAAAAGGCGTCGAGCTAGGCCAAGGAGCCAAGCCGGAAAGGTCAGAATTGTAGGAATCACTCAAAGTTAGCCAGTTGATCCATCCCAAGAAGCTGAAATCCTACTCAAGACGGCGGATTTCTCCTTTAGTTCCTTCAGGGAGTTTTAGGGATTTCTTATGTTTTGTTTTATCTTTTCTCTTGAGATGTTTTCTTTGTTTGTTATGAACTAAACCCCTCAGATACCTGAAGGGGATAAAACCTAGATGAATCTTGTTATTGTTTCTTGAATTATATGATAAATACTTAGTTTGTTCTTAATTATGCATGCTTAATCCAAATCTGATGTGCTTAGGTGGAGGAGGAATAGACCCTGCTTAAGAGTAGATCTAGCGTAATTAAGCGGGGTTGATCGAATGCTTAGAGATAGGGTTACGAGATTTTGCCGGATTAGGGTGAAACCTAATATGGGAGTCCATAGATTGATTTACTGCTATTCTAGGGGTTATTATAATAGAACGAGAGTTCCACTAATTAACCTAGGGTTAGAAGTTATTCGCCTCGAGAGAGGGTTTAATATACGTTAGGGAGTCCTACGGATCAAACTAAGTGAATAAATCGTATGGTTCAGTGTTAGATAACAAGTGAAGTCTAGGTGGATTCTTCCTGAGGGTATCGTCGTGATCAACTGAGTTTTTCTTCTAGTTATTTTTCAATTCGTTCTTTTTGTCTTTGTATCTTTAGCTTAGTAGTCGTTAATTTAGATTAAAGCAACTTCGCTTTATTTTAGGCTAAATAATAAAAAGAAAGTTAGTATTTGTACTTTTAGTTCCTTTGGGTTCGACAATCCGGTCTTGCCTAAGCTATACTATTGTTTAATAGGTACACTTGCCTTTAATCATTGTCAGAGTTAGTTTCCAGGTTTGATCATTCGTTTTATAAATTTTAAAACTCTGATTTCAGCGATCAGAAAGAGTTTGGGAAAATAACTTGAGAGAAACCAATTGATTAAAACGACACCCAAGGAAGAATCCACCTAAACTTCACTTGTTATCTAACTCTAAACCAGACGATTTGTTCATTTGACTTGATCCATAGGATTCCCTAATGTATATTAAACCCTCTCTCGAAGTGAATAATGTTTAACCCTAGGTTGATTAATTGAAATCTCTTTCTAATTAAAACCCCTAGAACCGCATTAACACAATCTGTGGCCTCCTATATTAGGTTTCACCCTAATCTGGAAAAATCTCGTCACCCTACCTCTAGGCGTGCGATCAACTCCGCTTAATTATGCAAGATCTACTCTTAGGCAGGGACTTTTGCTCCTCCACCCAAGCACATCATACTTGAATTAATATCCTGGAAATATCAACACAATAATTAAGAACACATAATTAAGAATAAGTCAAATATTTATCATATAGTTCAGCAAATGATAACAAGATTCATCTTAGGTTTCATCCCCTCAGGTATCTGAGGGTTTAGTTCATAACAATAAAAGAAAACATCTCAAAAGTAAACATAAAATAAAACATAAGAAATCCCTAAAATCCCCTAAAAGAATTGAAGGAGAGATCCTCGGTCTTGAGTATAATTCCGGCTTCTTGAGATGGATCAACTAGGTATCTTCGAGTGATTCTCCACAAATCTGACCTTTCTGGCTCGACTCCTTAGCCTAGCTAACCGCCCCCTCACTAAAGCCTTGGGTTCCGGCTCCTGCCGAACTCCTCTTCAAGTTGCCCCCTTGGGTGTTTATATAGACTTGGAGATGCCTTACTTGGCCCCTAAGTATCCTAATTCAAGTAGAATTTCTACTAGGGTGTTTGAATAGGCTTTGGAATGTGTTTCTTTGCCCCTAAGTATCCAAATCCGAGTGAAACTCTTCTTTCCTACGGCAGGGACACGCCCATGGCACACACCCATGTAAGTCGTGGCCAGGCCATGTTCGAGCCTGTTGAATGAGGCACGGCCGTGTGGCTAGGGCCCAGGCTGTGTGGATTTCGTGATATGGCCCATATACTCTGTTTTGGGCCCATTTTCAGTTCTTTTCGTCATTAGGTGCTCTCCTGAGTATAAAACATGAAAACAAAGGATTAAGAGAACCAAATTACACAATTCAGAGCTTAAATCATCCAAAAGCATGCTAAATGTGGGCTTAAAATATGTCACTTTTACGGTTTATCAAATACCCCCACACTTAAGCTTTTGCTTGTCCTCAAGCAAAATTCTCAACTCATAATTAAAACAAACTTTCTCGATTCATAATATTCATTCTTAATGTTTCGTTATAATTCAAAGATAATTCATAGATGGATAATTAACCTCAAAGATTCCTAAAGATTCAAACAATCAAAGTCATAGTTTTTATAGTACGAAAACATAGGCGTTTCCCCTTACCTAAATAATTACCTCTGATTCAAAATCGACAAGAGTTCACATCCTCACTAAAGATTCACTCAAATCACTCAAAGTGTTTAAGGTTCAAAATTAAGCACTCAAGAGTCGAACATGAAAAGTTAATCCCATAGGCTTGCATGAAAATCAAATCTCCACCACTATAAGATGAGATGATACACAAACCAAAAGGTCTTTAACAGGGTTGTAACGGGGCTTAGGTTTAAGGGTATGGATAAAGGCTGAATTAACGGGTTAGAATCGAGATTAACCTGACAAATTACCTAACTAGAAACAACGAACTGAATATAAGTAATTACATCAATTGGAAACTAATACTACTACTATTGATAATACTCTAATACTAGCTTCTTCAATAATTGGACTTTAATGTATAAGCTCACCTAACCACAGAACTAATAATGAATATACTTCTTTTTTTTAAGAAAAAGTCAAATATACATAATAAAGGATAAATTTAACGATTGAAATAAAAAGAATAGTTAGGCAACTAATCAAATCAAATCTCGACATAAGGGTAGTCAAAAGAAATGGTGATAACAAATACAAAGGGTTTTGGGTTAATATTAGCGGGTGAGTCAATAAATGGGTTGTTAGGATCAACGGGGTTCACTAGGGGTTAATTGTGAAGGTAGGCTTTTAGTAGAGTGATTGGGTTAAAACCTAGGTGCCCTTATCATCTCTGTATATCAACTCAAAGGTGTGGTCTCGACATGTATAATCAATGCAAGTTCTAGAATAACAAATCAATGTTGACACACTCATAATCAATAAAGTGAGCATAAAAAAAATATGCTCTTATAAGGTTTAGAAGCTCACAGAAAATTATGGGTTTTTGATATCAACCTTGTAAATTTAAAATTTCAAGGTAACATTCAGATTCAGGTAGACAACCTAAAAAATTTTTAAATTTTGAAAAATAGACTTATCATGATTGATTCTCTAGTATCCTTCAAATTTAATCATTAATGCACAATTATCAATGACTTAATCTAAAACAAATCAATAAAAATCATAAATCAAAGGAATTTTCATTCTAATCATAATATGATAGACTTACTTTTCGAACAAGATATCATTCATGTATTTTTCAAATAATACTATAATTAACCCCCCACACTTAAGATGTACATTGCCCTCAATGAAATTGTAAGATGGGGAGAGAAGTGAAACTTCCTGAATTTTGGATGAAGTCAATGAAAAGAAACCGGATAGGATTGGAGGTGAACATGGGGAAGCATCTCGAACCGTTTGAAATTGAGTCCTCGAAGCAGCTCTTCTGATTTTATTGTATCCTAAGCTAAATCTAAATGGTATGAAGAATAAGAAGAAGATAATAAAGAAAATAAAAAAATAAAAAAATAAAAATAAAAGTAAATAATGGAAAATGAAAGAAGAAAGATAACGGGAAAAGGAAGGGAAGAAGGGGGTTAAATAGAAATTATGGATCTGGTGGTTGCCCCCGCCCTTGTACCTTCCTATGGTGGCCACACGGCTACGGCCGTGTGCAAGGTCGTGTGGTATGAACTTTGGTTAGTTTATGGTTAGGTGCTAAAAAGAAAAATAAAAGTAAAAAATAAAAATAAAAAATGTAAAAATTAATGGGGTTAGTGCTCGGGTTGCCTCTCGAGAAGCGCTCGTTTATAGTCTTAAGCTAGACTTTACCTCTCATTAGTATGGTCATGGTGGTTTGAGGAGGTGAAAATCCTTTCTCATGCGATCAATTCAGTTATTGATATAAAATTTAAGTCGAGTAGTGTTTACCTTAAAGGTGCTGACTTTAGGACTAGTTACCTCGACTGTTCCATCTGGGAAGATTTTGAGTACCTGATCTCTTATCTTAAGCTGGGTTGTCCCATCATTAAGTTCGTCGTGGAGTCGCCTCGTTTTTGCTTCGTGTGTTTTTAGTCTCTCCTTGAAGTGTGTCTTCCATTCGTCTAGTTTATCGATCCAAAGCCTTCGTTCCTCATGAATATCTTTTTTATCGCCACGAGGTCTAGAATCTAGCCTCTGCGAAAGAGCTTCAAGAAACGACAAGTTAATATGAAATTTCTTTGAAAGTTTAAGAGACTTACCGAGTTGCTCCTCTGTGTGGTTTTTCTTTATCGCATCGGGGTATGGCACACGGGATTGGTACTCTGTAATCACCGGGTTTGGTAAATCATGGCTTACCTCAACCTCACCTTCACTTACCACAGGCTCTTGCCTTGGGTCAGATTCCACTAACCTTTCAATGTCACAAGCTGTTACGGCTTGAATTTGTTCTTTTGGGTTAGTTTCAATGTTGCTTGGCAAGCTTTCTTATAGTTGTTCTAAGATCAACTTAGCAAGTTGCCCGAATTGATCCTTGAACTCTTGTGACAATACTTCAAGTTTTGTTTCTACCTTTTGGAAACGTGTTTCTGAGGCTGCTATGAATTTTGTCAGCATCTCTTCAAGGTTCGACTCCTCTTCCTGTTGGTGAGGTGGTTGTTGAAAATCTGGATTTTCTGTGGCTGCTATGAATTTTGCCAGCATCTCCTCAAGGTTCGACTCCTCTTCCTGTTGGTGAGGTGGTTGTTGAAAATTTGGAGAAAGTTCATGTCTTTGGCTACTTTGATCATCCCACGAGAAATTGGGATGGTACCTCCAGCTTGCATTACAAGTGTCACTATAAAAATTATTTTGAGGTCTAGAATAGTTACCCATATAGTGGACTTGTTCGTTCTCCATGCCATATCCGTAGGGTGGGTACTCAGGATTCGCCACGCCTCCTGGATTCGAGTCATATTGCATTACTGGGTGTACCTGTAAGAGACTATTCAAACCATCAATCTTTTTATTCATCAACTCTAGCTGGTTAGATAACCTGGTGACCACGTCGAGGTTGAAGAAATTGGCTGCTTTAGTAGGAATTGTCCTCATAACTTGCCACTGATAGTTATTTAGTGCCATCTCCTCTATCTGCCAAAATCAAATAAAAGAAAATTTAGCAAAGTAAAAAAATAAAAATAAAAATAATGAAAATAAATTGCAATAAAAAATGGCTAAAGTAATAAAAATTAAGCATTCTTAATATTTCAGTTCCCCGGCAACGGCGCCAAAAACTTGATCGTGTCTGTCGAGTCTTAAAATTTGTAAAAAGAATGATCGAACCTAGAAACTAACTCTGACAATGATTTTTGAGGCAAGCGCACCTATCGAATAGTAGAATAGTTTAGGCGAGACCGGAATGTCGATCCCAAAGGAACCAGAAGTAGTAATACTAACTCTCTTTCTATTATTTAGCCTAAGAATAAAGCGATTTATTTATCTAATCTAAATTAATTAACTACTAAACTAAAGATGCAAAGACAAAGAGAAAGAGTTTGGGAAAATAACTTCAGAGAAACCAATTGATTAAAACGACACCTAAGGAAGAATCCACCTGGGCTTCACTTGTTATCTAACTCTGAACTAGACGATTTGTTCATTTGACTTGATCCGTAAGATTCCCTAATGTATATTAAACCCTCTCTCGAAACGAATAACGTCTAACCCTAGGTTGATTAATTGAAATCTCTTTCTAATTAAAACCCTTAGAATCGCATTAACTCGATCTATGGACTCCCATATTAGGTTTCACCCTAATCCGGCAAAATCTAGTCACCCTATCTCTAGGTGCGCGATCAACTCCGCTTAATTATGCTAGATCTACTCTTAGGCAGGGAGCCTTGCTCCTCCACCTAAGCACATCATACTTGAATTAATATCCCGGAAATATCAACACAAGAATTAAGAACACATAATTAAGAACAAGTCAAATATCTATCATATAGTTCAGCAAACGATAACAAGATTCATCTTAGGTTTCATCCCCTCAGGTAACTAAGGGTTTAGTTCATAACAGTAAAAGAAAACATCTCAAAAGAAAAGATAAAACAAAACATAAGAAATCCCTAAAACCCCCTGAATGAATTGAAGGAGAGATCCTCCGTCTTGAGTATAATTCTGGCTTCTTGAGATTGATCAACTGGCTATCCTCGAGTGATTCTCCACAAATTTGACCTTTCTGGCTCGGCTCCTTAGCCTAGCTAACCGCCCCTGACTAAAGCCTTGGGTTCCGGCTTCTGCCAAACTCCTCTTCAAGTTGCCCCCTTGGGTGGTTATATAGACTTTGAGATGCCTTACTTGGCCCTTAAGTATCCTAATTCAAGTAGAATTTCTACTAGGGTGTTTGAATAGGCTTTGGAATGTGTTTCTTTGCCCCTAAGTATCCAAATCCGAGTGAAACTCTTCTTTCCTACGGCAGGGACATGCCCATGGCACACGCCCGTGTAAGTCGTGGCCAGGCCGTGCTCGAGCCTGTTGAATGAGGCACGGCCGTGTGGCTAGGGCCCAAGCCTTATGGATTTTGTGGTATGGCCCATTTACTCTGTTTTGGGCCCGATTTCCGTTCTTTTCGTCATTGGGTGCTCATTTGAGTATAAAACATGAAAACAAAGGATTAAGAGCACCAAATTACACAATTTAGGGTTTAAATCATCCAAAAGCATGCTAAATTTAGGCTTAAAATATGTTACTTTTACGGTTTATCACATGGGTTTTCAATAAAAATGGTTAATGTGCATGTATTAGGCTCAAGGACTAAATTGAATAAAAGTAAAATGTTGGGGCAAATGTGAAAAAATGTCAAAAAGTACTAAATTTTATAAAATGAATTAGTTTTGCTATCTAAATTAATGAATTGAATGAAATTATTAATTTAGATCTAGAACGAGTGGAAAATCGAGGAGAAGGGAAATTTACCAAATAGCCCTTGTACTTTGTCATTTCTGGAATTTAGCCAGGTAAGTTTGTATGAGCTATAAACATTTAAATGTTGATTAAATTGAATGTTTAATGTGTGGTTCTATTGTAAATGAATCAATATATACGTTATTATGCAATTTATCATGTAATGAAATGATGGAAATCCAACAACGTTCGACGACTATCGAGTCCCGTTTGAACCTTAGGAATATATAGGATACAAATGACATTTCATTAAGGTTAAAATGTTTCGGGTGCTGGTCCGAATTGTCCTACCGATGGCTGAGGTCTAGCATTTCTTACGGATACTCATCATCTTGTGTGAGCAGCATCGTGTAGCTTACATTCCGACCATCAGCTTGTGTGAGCAGAGCTAGGTTACCATGTTTAGGGTGCTAGTCCTAAATGTCCTACCGATGGCTGAGTTCTGACATTTGTTGCGGATACTCATCAGCTTGTGTGAGCGACATCGTGTAGCTATATTCTGACTATCAACTTGTGTGAGCAGACCCTTTTATGGCTCGAGTGAGCAATGATGAAAAGGAATGGTTTCGACCATATATTTAGCCCACTTTGTGTGAGCTTTCCCGCGTATCCAATATTATTCTAAGTAGTTCAACGGGCATGAAAAGGGAAGGAATGGTAACCATTCAATGACTTATATTATGAAAACTATGAAAAGGAATGAAAAGGGAATGTTAAATGAAAGTATGTCTATGTTCATGAAATAGATGATTTCAAGTGAGATTGTTCATGTTTAATGAATTATATTATGTTAACTCAAGTGAATTATGAATTGATGCACTAACATGTGTTGTTAATGATGCTTAGGCTTGTGCTAAGCTATTGGTTGGATCATATTATGTTTACTTTTAAAGTTTTGTATTGAAATGGTAAGAGTCCGAATAGAAATATGCTTATATTCATGAAAGGGTGGTATGAATCATAGTATATATTATCTAATAAAATGATTTATCATGTGAGTGATGTCTGTAACACCCCTCATCCGTATTCAACACCGGAATTGGATTACAGAGAATTACTAATTGTGTCTGAGAGTTTTAATATTTATATAATGAATGATTGAGCCTAGAAACTAACTATCACCATGATTGAGGCAAGCACACCTATCGAATAGTAGTATAGCTTAGTGGCAAGACCGGAATGTCGAACCCAAGGGAACCAAAAGTACTAGTACTGACTTTCTTTCTATTATTTAGCCTAAAACAAAAGGGATTGATGTTTGTCTAACTAATTCCTAAACTAAGGATGCCAAGACACAGAGAATGAACGGGGAAAATATTTTGAGAAAATTAATTGATTAAGACAATACCCGAGGAAGAATCCACCTAGACTTCACTTGTTATTTAACTCTGAACCAGACGATTTATTCACTTGACTTGATCCGTAGGATTCCCTAATTTATATTAATACCTCTTTCGAGGCTACTAACGTCTAACCCTAGGTTGATTAATTGAAATCTCTTTCTAATTAAAACCCCTAGTGTTGCATTAACTCGATTTATGGACTCCCATATTAGGTTTGACCCTAATCCGGTAGATTTTCGTCGTCCTGTCTCTAGGAGTGCGATCAACTCCGTTTAATTATGCTAGACCTACTTTTAAACAGGGACTTTTGCTCCTCTGAATAAGCACATCAATACTTGAATCAATATCCTGAAATATTAAAACAAGAATTAAGAACACATAATTAAGAACAAATCAAGTATTTATCATACAGTTTAGAAAACAATAACAAGATCTGTCTTAGGTTTCATCCCCCTCAGGTATTTGACGGGTTTAGTTCATGTTTATGAAAGAATACATCTCAGAAGAAATTAAATAACAAAACATAAAGAAAAACCCTAAAACCCCCTGAAGGAAATTAAAGGGAAAATCCTTAGTCTTGAGCGTGATTCCGGCTTCTGAGATGGATCAACTGGCTTTCTTCGAGTAATTCTTTATATTCAGCCCTTTCTGGCTTCGCTCTCCGTCAAAAGCCCTGACAGAGGCCTTCTATCGAACTCCTTTTGTAGGTTGCCCTCTAGGGTATTTATATAGGCTTTCAGGATACCTTACTTGGCCCACAGGTATCCTATTCCGAGTGGAATTAAAACGGGTCACGGCAGGGACACGCCCGTGTGAAACAAGCCCATGGTCGTGTTCAAGTCTGCTAAAGTGGCACGGTCGTGTGGTGAACTCCGGGCCGTGTTGATTTCTTACTTTGGCCTATTTTCTCCGTTTCTGGCCCGTTTCTCATTCTTTTCATCCTCCTATGCTCTCCTAAGTATAAAACATGAAATTAAAAGATTAGAAGCATCAAATTCCACAATTCAAGGGATAAATCATCCAAAAGTATGCCAAATGTGGGATTAAAATATGTATCTATTACGGTTTATCAAATACCCCCACACTTAAGCATTTGCTTGTCCTCAAGCAAAATCCTCAACTCACAATTAAAATTCATTCTTCTCAACTTATAACTCCTATCAATAATGTTTCAAAATAATCCATAGGTAATCATACATTGAGAATTCAACTAATAGAACATCAAAGTTTCAAACAATCCAAGTTAAGCATTTTATTCATGAAAACATAGGTATTCCTCCCTTATTTAAGTATCACCTTTGATTCAAAATATCACAGAGTTAACATCCTCACTAAGGATTCACTAAAATCACTCGAAGTGTTTAAGGGACAATAAATTAAGCACTCAATAGTCAACATGAAAAGTTATTACCATAGGCTTGCATGAAAATCAAATCTCCACCACTATAAACTGAGATGATACATCAATCAAAAGGTCTTTAAAAAAGGTTGTAACGTGGCTTGGTTAGGGGGTATGGTCATTGGCTGAAAGAGGAGGTTAGAATCAAGATCGAATTGACGAATTACCTAACTAGAAAAATAGACTAATAATGAATAATTATATTAATAATACGAGCTTCCTCTAAAGATGTGAAATTTACTGTTTAAGCTCATAGAACTAAAAATGGATATACTTTCAACTTTTTTTTAAGAACAAATCAAGTACAATAATAAGAATTTAACAACTAAAATGGAAAACATAGTCAGGCAACTTCTCAAATCAAATCTCGATAAAAAGGTTAATACAATAGGAAAAATTCTTAATGAATCAAAAAGAGTAAGTCTTGGGTTAATATTAAGGGTAAATCAGTGAATGGTTTATTAGGATCAAATGGGTTCATTATGGGTTAATTATGAAGGTAGGCCTTTTGGGAAGTAAGTGGGTTAAATCCTAGGTGCCTTTATCATCTCAGTATATCAAATCAAAAGTGTGGTCTTGACATGCATGATCGAAGCAAGTTCTAGAATAACAAATCAATTTTGACACACTCATAAACAATAAAAAAGTGAGCAAGAAAAATATATGCTCTAAAAAAGGCTCAAGATCTCACAAAAATTATGGTTTTTGATGTCAACCCTGTGAACTTCAAATTTCAAGATAATACCTAAACTTGGGTAAACAACCTAGCAATTTTTTTTTATTTTCAAAAATCAACTTATCATGCTTGATTCTCTAAAGCCTTCAAGTTTAAGCAATCAATGCCCAACTGCCTATGTTTTAATTCAAGACATATAAATAAAAATCATAAATCAATCATAATTTGTTCTAATAGTGATATGAGAAAGAAAAGACAAAATTCAGGGATTTGAGAATAATGCAAAAAGTTTTCTGAATAAAATTCAAACCCACACTTAAGATGTACATTGCCCTCAATGTACAAAGATAGATATCTATAATATATCAATCATAAGATAAGGAGAGAAGTGAACTTCCTGAATTTTGGATGAAGTCAAGGAAAAGAAACGGTAGGTTGGGCATAGATGAATGTGGCGGTGGTGTCTATGGTCGTGGTGTGGTGATTCCCAAGCAGCCTTTAGAACCTAAATCAAATAAATCAAAATGTAATAATAAAAATTAAAGATAAGAAAGATAAAGGGAAAGAAAATAAAGGATAAGAGAAAAGAAAAAGATAAATTCAATGGACTCAAATGTCCTTGGCTTGTCGGATTAATGAAGCGACCCGCATGAACTTATGTAGATCGGTCTTGTATGGAGAGACTGTACTAGGGTTCTTTCGCTTCTTTGACATGGGAATGGTGGTTTAAAGAAAGAATGAGGGAAAGGGGGAAAGAAAATTGAAAGGAGAGAGATAATAGTCAAAGAAAGGGTGTGATGGCTAAGGTTTGATTGAAGAAGAAATTGGGGAGAAAGTGAGAAAAAAAGGGGGTTTAAATAGGAAATAGGGATCTAGTGGCTTCCCAAGGCCATGTTCCATGGGCATGTTGGGTCACACGTGTTGGATTGTCGGTACCCCCATGGCGAAGCGAAAAAAATAATTTCAGCGATCCAAACCATGGATCCATGTGCGAGGAACGAATCGGGGTGAAATAATGGTTTCGAAATTACCGTTACTTCAATCTGAGTAGACAGCGACGCCTCGGTAATGAGAATTCTGATCTATTATCGAACCAAGCCGCAACCTTTTCTAATTTTGGCCTCTACGTAATCCACCTAATTTGACGATGAACAGGAGAAATCTCCAAAACTGTTTTTGGAGGTTTCTTTGCTTGACGGCTGCTAGACCTCACAAGTAGTTTTAGGGTTTCTTAAAATTAAACTCTCTTTTCTTCTCACCTTTTATAATTGGTTATATATGAATCATAATTAAAAATAAATAAATATAATAATGTTTTAACTGAAAATTATAATTACATTAATTATAACAAAGATTTCGGTAAACTATATTTATTTAAATTTATATACGAACCAAATTCATATATTAATAGAACTATGTTCTCATTATGTGTACAACATCCTTGTACATATAATATGTTCAATAGTTGATTTCCCAATTAAATTAATTCTATAATTAATTTAATTCATGTGACAACCAAACACGATACCAACTATGTTATATTCCGTTCATTTAAACCATAGGGTGTGACCCTGTAGGTTCTTGTAACGTTAGCAGTAATACTAGAATGTTTCTAATGTTACAAACAATGAGTGTAATCCAGCAACGCATCATTGCTACCTAAGTTACAAGAAATCATGATTCGACATAAACTTTTGTGATTAACCTTTCATAAATTAATCCTTAAGTCCTTTATCTCTGGAATGGACACAAGTCATGGAATAGTCACACTTGCATAGTCCATCCCATGCTTGATATCTTGAGTAGACTATGATATACAAATTAATATGACATCTCATATCAACTTATTTGAGCATGGCCATGCATTTCTAGTCTCACTCAATCAAGTGGCCTAAGATATTACTCCCATTATGTAAGAGGGACTTATCCTATATTGATCAACCATATCCCTCTACATAGATTGTGGTACATCCAACATCAGCCTTTATAGAACAACCATTTACGGTGTATGTTTGACTGTATCAAAATATACAATTCACGATGTTGGGATACTGATGATCTCAAGTCTGAGGATCATATACATATTAATCACTATAAGTAATGTTGTGACAATTACATTATAATCCAAGAAACATACTCATAGCGGGTCAGTCTAATATGTTGTTCTCTAACACACATATTCATGTATTGATTTTGACACTCCATATCAATGACAACTCTTTATCATCAGTCAACTACATGTTAGTCTTAATGCATTATTGTTGTCCTAGTCAACAATAATACTTGACTAAGGGTCTTTTAAGAATAATCATGTTATTCTCAGGACATTATTATAAAATAGTTTATTTGTACACACAAAAAAAAAAAACTAAAATAATAATGACAACGCTTTATATTAATAAACATGGTAAATCAAGTATGTTATTACAACCATCTCATGACTGATCTTTGGGCATACTCTTACAATCTCCCACTAGCACTAAGGCCAATCACTCATATATCTAATACCAAGCGACTTAGTGTGACAATCATGCTTCTGCTGTGTCAGAGGCTTGGTTAGGGGATCATCAATATTATCATCTGTAGGTACTATGCATATCTCTACATCTCCTCGATCGATAATCTCTCAAATAATATGGTAGCGCCTAAGCATATGTTTGGATCGCTGGTGAGATCTGGGTTTTTTAGCTTGTGCAATGGCTTCGTTGTTATCACATCGGAGTTCTATAGCATCTAATATGTTAGGCACAACCCCTAGTCCAGTAATGAACTTCTTGATCCAAACCGCTTTTTTTGCTGCCTCATTGGCTGCAATATACTCGGCCTCTGTTGTAGAATCGGCTACTATACTTTGCTTTGAACTCTTCCAGCTCACAACACCACCATTAAGGTAAAACTCAAAACCTGATTGCGACCGAGAATCGTCCTTGTCGGTTTGGAAGCTGGCATCAGTGTAACCTTTTATTAACTCTTCCTCATCTCCATATATTAGGAACGTATCCTTAGTTCTTCTTAAGTACTTAAGGATATTCTTGACTGTGGTCCAGTGACCTTCACCGGGATCTACTTGGTACCTACTCGTCATACTTAAGGCATATGAGACATCTGGACGGGTACATTACATAGCATACATGATAGATCCAATAGCGGAAGCATATGGAATTTTACTCATGTGTTCTCTCTCTTGTGGAGTTGAAGGACACATTTCATTCGAGAGTGAAATACCATGTCTCATAGGTAGGAATCCTCTCTTAGATTCTTCCATATTGAACCTTTTTAGTACTTTATCTATGTATGTACTTTGGCTTAGACCTAGTAGTCGTCTTGATCTATCTCTATAGATCTTGACTCCTAAGATGTAAGTGGCTTCGCCCAAGTCCTTCATAGAAAAACAACTTTCTAACCAAGTCTTAATAGACTGCAAGGTAGGTATGTCATTTCCCATGATGAGTATGTCTTCCACATACAGTACCAAGAATGTGATAGTGCTCCCACTAACTTTCTTGTAAACACATGGTTCATCTTCATTTTTGATAAAACCAGACTCTTTGATTGCATGTTAAAACGAAGATTCCAACTTTGAGAAGCTTACTTTAATCCATAAATGGATCTTTGTAGCTTACATATCTTTATAGCATCCTTTGAATTGACAAAACCTTCAGGTTGTGTCATGTACACATCCTCTTCAAGTTTCCCGTTAAGGAAAGCTACTTTGACGTCCATCTGCCAGATTTCATAATCATGAAATGCAGCTATGGCGAGCAAGTTCCTGATGGATTTAAACATAGCTACAAGAGAAAAAGGTTTCATCATAGTCAACACCATAAATTTGGCAAAAACCATTGATGACTAATCACCCCTTGTATGTTTGTACATTACCATCCATGTCGGTTTTCTTTTTGAAAACCCACTTGCACCTATAGGTTGAACCCCTTTGGCTGGGTCAAGCAAAGTCCATACTTGGTTTTCATACATGGAATCCATCTCAGATCTCATGGCCTCAAGCCATTTCTCAGAGTCTGGGCTCGTCACCACTTCTTGATAAGTCCTAGGCTCATCTTGATCTATAAGAAGAACGTCACCATGCGTTGTAATGAGAAATCCATATCTATCAGGTGCATAGCGTTCTCTTAAAGATCTGCGCGGTGGTTGTGTTTCTACGGCAGTTACTTGTTCCTCAATATCTTGTGGAATTTGCTGTTGTTCTATTTCTGGTTTAGTGGTATCTTGTGATTCTCGAATTTCTTCAAGTTTAATCTTTCTCCCACTTCCTTTTTTAGAAATAAATTCTCTCTCTGGGAAGGCACCAGTTGTTCTCAGTGGGATTAAAGAAATAATATCCTTTGGTTTCTTTCGGATACCCCACAAAATTACACCTTTCAGATTTAGGTTCAAGCTTAGTAGACGTCTGACGTTTAACATAAGCTTCGCAACCCCAAATTTTCATAAAAGACATACTGGGACGTTTTCCAGTCCACATCTCATATGGCGTCTTTTGAACCGATTTAGATGGAACACGATTTAGTGTGAAAGCAGCTGTCTCAAGTGCATGTCCCCAAAAGGAAGTCGGTAGATCAGCATGACTCATCATGGATCGAACCATGTCTAATAGAGTTCGATTTCTTCTCTCAAAAACTCTATTCCATTGAGGAGTACCAGGAGGAGTAAGTTGTGAGACAATCCCACATTCCTTCTGTAACAGCCCGGTTTAGGGCCTAGTCGGAATGGTGGTGCAAGACCACAAATCTGAAGTAGTAATATGAGTTTTTAAGGTATTTGAGATGTTTGCATGATGATATGAAAGTTTCATGTAGAAATTTTATGGAAATTTCCATTTAAGGGTCTATTAGGACTAAATTGCAAAAGTTGCAAGATATGAGTTTCTAGAAGCTTTTTGTATTAAATAGCTTTAGAATATTAATTAGAAGTCCTTAAAAAGCAATTTTCCCAAATTATAATTTTTGGACAGAAATGGATATGAGTTAGTAAATGGTGAATTTTTAAAGAGAATGGCATTTTGGTCATTTATCAATTAAATGATTAATAAGGGAAAAATATGACAAAAATCATTCTCATCTTCTTCCCCAAGTGCCGAAAATTTGAAGGAAGCCATAGCGAAGGTTCTTCAATTTTTCAAGCTTGCTAGTAAGTTCATTTTAGCCACGTTTTTAATATTCTTCGTATTTTTGGAGTGCTCGTATTATGAATTAGCTAATATTAGCTATAAGATGAGACAAGATGCATGTTCAAAAATCTACCCATGTATGACATGTTTGTAAAATGATGTTTTAAGAAAGATTATGAGAGTTTGATGTTAGATAAACATCTTTTCCTAAATGAATTTCATGAAAAATGCTAGAAAGGACTAGTTTGTAATAGTTATGAAATTTATCACACATGGTAGAAATAGTGAGAATTAGTTATTTCTATAGTTAAGAAAATGAATCAGCTAAGCATGAAGAGTTAGAAAGTTTAATGAAAATCACTTTACGAGCCTAGGGGTAAAAGTGTAATTATGAAAAAGTTTAGGGGCAAAATTGTTATTTTGCCAAAGTATGAGTTAAGAGTCAATTTAGTCAATGTGATTATTAAATGATCTAAACTATTATTATAGATAAAGAAAAACGAAGCCCGGATCAAAACCGAGGCAAGAACAAAGTCGAGGACTAAATTGCATATCTACATACATTTTGTATATCGAGGTAAGTTTGTATGATTTCTAAGCTTTATGATTATTATCATTGAATTGCTTATTATAATGTACATCATTACCATAGAAATGCTTAATGCTATGTTAAATAAAGAAATCAATAAGATTAAGCATGAGAAAGTCCCGATTGAAGTTGAATTAGGATACTCGATCTACCACATGAGATAAGAAAGTCCGTATAAGACCAAGCCAAGGCATGGCATCGACAATTAAGCAAAGTTATCATGTAAGTCCAAGACAAGTCTTGGCATTGAAAAGTTATTATGAGATGAAGACCCATGTAAGCCCAAGCCAAGGCATGGCATTGGTGAGTCTCCAAGCAAAGTTGTCATGTAAGTCCAAGAAAAGTCTTGGCATTGAAAAGCTATCATGAGATAGAGATCCCATGTAAGTCCAAGCCAAGGCATGGCATTGGTGAGTAACAAGGAAGATTTCAAGTAAGTCCAAGCCAAGGCTCGGCATTGACCAGTTCATGAGTAAAGATACCAAATAAGACCATGTCAAGACATGGCAATGATAAGTTCCTAAGGGAACACACATGGAAGACTTTGAGTAAGTCCATGTCAAGACATGGCATCAATACCAAGATGAGAGATCCCATGTAAGACTATATCTAGGATATGGCTTTGGCATCGAGTTATGTGTGGGATGAGATTTAGTATCCTCGGTTATTCATAGAAATTCATCGGGCAAATGAGTAAAGCTTAAATGAGAAAGCAAGAAAATTAAATAAGCAAAGCTATTATCAAGTTGGAAATGAGTATTACTCATGTTATGAATGATGAATTATAGATTATGATTATTATAGTAAAGTATGCTGATCTATGGGATCAAGTGATACAGGTACCTTGTTTACCTCACGAGCATGAGACTAGTAAGTATCATGAGATATGTAAGAATCAGTAAGAGTAAGTAAGCTTAAATAGATGAAATTATGATGCCATTGTTTATGCGAAATGGTTTATGTTAAACAAGTATGTTGCTATGTGCATTATACGCAAACTTACTGTGCTTACATCTTTTATTCTCTCTTTCCATGTAGTCCCGCCAAGCTAATCTCGTGGATCATCGTCATCGGAGCTCGGAGCACACTATCAATCGCTATTTTGGTATAGCCAAGATGTTTATATTAAGTATGGCATGTGTAGGAAACATTTTATTTTGAGAATGTCTTAAAAAGGGCAAAAGTATGGGCTATCAAGTTTAGTATTCTTTTCTATATGGCTAACTGATTGGCCAAGATTGACTAAGTATGTATGTTTATTGATATCAATGAAGCATGTAGTATTGTTCATGAAAGATGTAGTAAATTGAGTTGTTGAATTGAATATGAGATTGATCTTGATTTCAGGGTGGCAATTGGCTTGGTAAATAGCCTTCAAGTGCCCACACGGATAGACACACGGGCGTGTGTCTAGGCCGTGCGTTCCTTGTACCTTAGTACTTTAAGTTAGATTAGACTACAGGCTAACCACACGGCCGTTTGTCTAGCCCGTGTGTGACACACGGTCAGAACATGGGCGTGTGCTCCAGGCCGTGTGAATATAGTCAGTTTCGACCACAGTCTAAGACCACGAGCGTGTCAAGGCCATGTGAATATAGTCAGTGTCGACCACGGTTGGAAGACATGGGCGTGTCTTAGGGGTACACGAGTGTGTCCCAAGCCACATGGGCGTGTGACCCTTGTTTTAAGGAAAAGTTTTTGATTAAGTTCTGAAAGTTTCCAGATATGTGTTTAAGGCCTCGTAGGCCCATGAAATGTATGATTAGACTAAGAAAGAGAAGTTTTTAATTTGAACAAAATTTTACATCCCGTAAGTGCATCTATGAGAAAGTTGAAGCATAGTAATGTCTCATATCCGGTCTCAGCCTTGGAATCGGGTATGGGGTGGTATCAGACCTACGGTTTAGTCAATTCTAGGACTAACGTAGCACGAGCACGAGTCTAGCTATACATGCCATACGTAAGAATGTTTCTATAATGATAGTGTGACGACTCCTGACGACTTAAATTATATTTATACATATAGTAAATGGATCCCGAAAAAGCTGTGGCGGATTATGTAGAAAGTAACGCGTCGGCTCCCGCTGAAGGGACGGTTCCAAATGAGAATGAGAATAGACCCACTACGGTGAGTCAAGGAGGAGGAGAAGAGGCTAGAGAAGCCTTCCTCCATATGATGAACACATGGTATATAGAGTTCGTTCGTACGAACCCGAATGCACAACCCCCTCCACCCCCGCCTATTCCATAATCTATTCCTGTAGGCCTTCAAGTAGTAGAGGTGGTAAGAGGAGACAAACCTCCAGTTGATAGGATAAGGAAATATCGGGCAGAAGAATTCTAGGCTAAAAGAGATGACGATCCAGAGAAGGCCGAATTCTGGTTAGAAAATACCATCAGGGTATTTAATGAGTTGTCATGTACATCTGAAGAATGCATGAAGTGTGTAGTTTCTCTTTTAAGAGATTCTTCCTATCAATGGTGGAACACCTTGGTATCGGTAGTACCAAGAGAGAAGATTACTTGGGAATTCTTTCAAGAAGAGTTCAAGAAAAAGTATATCAGTCAAAGGTTTGTGGACTATAAAAGGAAGGAATTTCTAGAACTGAAGCAAGGCAAAATGTCTGTGACTGATTATGAGCGTGAATTTGTACGACTTAGCAAATACACTCGAGAATGCGTGTCCACTAAGGCCATCATGAGTAAAAGATTCGAAGATGGACTAAATGATGACGTCAAATTGTTTGTCGATGTCTTAGAACTAAAGGAATTCGTTGTGCTAGTAGAGAGGGCTTGTAAAGCCGAAGAGCTAGTAAAGGATAATAGAAAATCTGAAATGGAGTCTCGTGACTCTAGAAAGAGACAGTGGAATAAGTCATTCCAATCCTCATCCAATAAGTAAAGAGATTTCTCCACCCGATCAGCTACTTCCACTGGGTTTTCAAGGAAGGACAATGGTAAGCAGTATTTGGGAAATAAAACACAGACGACTTCAGTTGCTAGTGTGGGGAACATCCAATCAGAGAGACCCGAATGCCCACATTGTGGCAGACGTCATCTAGGAGAATGCCGAGCACATGAAAATGCATGTTTTAAATGTGGTTCCCAAGACCACTATATAAAGGATTGTCCTAAAACGATAAAAGAAGAGAGAACTCAGAACCCGAGATCAGGGACTATGGTCAGAGGAAGACCGCAGAGGAACCCGGGAAATGGGGCAAGTGGAAGAGGTAACCCTAGAGAGCAAGTCGTGAGACCCAAGGGTAAGGCGCCTGCAAGGACTTATGCCATTCGTGCTCGCGAAGAGGCATCTTCTCCTGATGTTATTATAGGTACCTTTTCTCTTTATGATATCAAAGTTATTGCTTTAATAGATCCCAGATCCACACACTCTTACATTTGTATGAAACTAGTATCTAGTATGAGTTTGCCTATAGAGTCTATAGAATTTCTGATTAAAGTGTCTAATCTTTTAGGCAAGAGTGTGTTAGTTGATGATATGTAAAGATTGCCCATTGATGATTAAAGGCCATTGTTTTAAAGCAAATCTTATGTTGTTACCATTTGATGAGTTTGACCTCATTCTTGGTATGGATTGGTTGACCACTCATGATGTAATAGTAAATTGTGGGAAGAAGTACATTGAGATGAGATGTGAGAATGGGGACACTCTCCATGTAGAATCTGACGAACGAGGTAGATCGCTGGTAATGATTTCTCATATGACAGCACAGAGATATATAATAAAAGGGTATGAGGCGTATCTTGCCTATGTGAAGAATACTAGAGAAACAGAGCTAAAGATGGAGTCAGTACCGATAGTATGTGAGTACTTAGATGTTTCTCCTGAAGAGTTACCAGGATTACCTCCAGTTAGAGAGGTTGAGTTCAATATTGAGCTAGCTCTCAGTACTATACCAATATCTATTACCCCTTATAGAATGACTCCAACGGAGTTAAGAGAACTGAAGTCACAGTTGCAAGAGTTGACAGATAAAGGCTTTGCAAGATCAAGTTGTTCGATCAATTGAAAAAAAAGATGGCACCATGAGATTGTGCATAGATTACCGTCAGGTTAATAAGGTGACAGTAAAGAACAAGTACCCATTGCCTAGAATCGATGATTTATTCGATCAATTGAAAGGAGCCACTGTGTTCTCCAAAATAGACTTGAGATCAGGGTACTACCAGTTGAGAGTAAAGGATTCAGATGTTTCTAAGATCGCTTTTCGAACAAGGTATGGGCATTATGAATTTTTAGTCATGCTCTTTGGATTAACTAATGCTCCTGCGGTATTCATGGACTTAATGAACCACATCTTTAGACCATACCTCGACAAGTTTATAGTCGTTTTAATTGACGACATATTGATTTATTCTCGAGATGAGATCGAGCATGCTGAGCACCTACAGACAGTTTTACAGATTCTACGAGAAAATCAGTTGTATGCCAAGTTCAGTAAAAGTGAATTTTGGCTCAAGGAAGTAGGATTTCTGGGACTATTGTCTCGAGAGATGGAGTCCGAGTGGATCCAAGTAAGATTTTGGCTATAATGGACTGGAAACCACTGAGGAATATCGCTGAAATTAGAAGTTTCCTAGGCTTAGCCGGCTATTACAGACGATTCGTCAAGGGGTTTTCCATGATTGCAACCCCGATGACTAAATTGTTACAGAAAAACGTGAAGTTTGAGTGGACAAAAAGATGCCAAAACAGTTTTGAGAAACTGAAAGTATTGTTGACAAAAGCTCTAGTTTTACTACAACCTGAGACGGGGAAAGAATTTATAATTTACAGCGATGCATCCTTATATGGGTTAGGCTGTGTGCTTATGCAAGAGGGCAGAGTGATTGCTTATGCCTCAAGACAATTGAAGCCTCATGAGAAGAACTATCCGGCACACGATCTAGAGTTGGCTGCCATAGTCTTCGCATTGAAGATATGGAGACACCATCTATATGGTGAAAGATGACGAATTTTCATCGATCACAAAAGTTTGACGTACTTGATGACGCAAAAAGAGTTGAACTTAAGGCAACGGAGATGGTTAGAGTTAATAAAAGACTATGAGTTGATCATTGACTATCATCCAGGAAAGGCGAATGTGGTCACCGATGCTTTAAGTAGAAAGTCCCTATTTGCATTAGGGGCAAAGAAATCACAGATGACTTTATTCGATGATGGTTCTATTCTAACTGAGTTGAGAGCTAGACCAGTATTCCTCCAAAAGATCTTTGAGGCTCAGAAAGAAGATAGTGAATTGCAATTCAAGAAAGCTCAGTGTGAGTTAGATGTTGAGTTTGACTTTTGGATTAATTCCGATGGATGCTTGATGTTTAAGAGTTTATGTGCCGAGAAAGGAAGAGCTTATTTAGAGAATTTTGCGTGAGGCACATAACGAATGTTTATCTGAACATCCAGGTAGTACCAAGATGTATAATGATTTGAAGCAACAGTATTGGTGGCCGAGTATAAAAAGGTGCTCTTAATCCTTTCCTTTCATGTCTTATACCCAGGAAAGCACCCAAGGATGAAAAGAACATAAAACCGGCCCAAAATGGAGCAAATTGGGCCAAGGTGGAAATCGACACGGCCTGGACTTAAGCCCACACGGCTGTGTCTTGTCGAACATCTAGGGCACGGCCTGACCCCTGACTCACACGGCCGTGCCTCATAAAAGAAGTCCTAACACGGCCCAAAGACTAGTCACACGGGCGTGTGACATGGCCGTGTCCCTGTCGTGGCAATGAACAATTTCATTCGGATTTGGATACTTTGGGGCAAAGAAACACATTCCAAGAGCCTATATATATCCCCTAAGTTCATCCTTGAAGGGGGCGGTTAGCTAGGCCAAGGAGCCAAGCCAAAAAGGTTAGATTTGTGGGAATCCCTCGAAGATAGCCAGTTGATCCATCCCAAGAAGCAGGAATTCTACTGAAGACGGCGAATCTCTCCTTCAATTCCTTCAGGGAGTTTTAGGGATTTCTTATGTTTTGTTTTATCTTTTCTCTTGAGATGTTTTCTTTATTTGTTATGAACTAAATCCTTCAGATACCCGAAGGGGATGAAACCTAGATGAATTTTTTTATTAATTTTTGAATTATACGATAAATACTTAGTTTGTTCTTAATTATGCAAGCTCAATCCAAATTTGATGTGCTTAGGTGGAGGAGGAATAGACCCTGCTTAAGAGAAGATCTAGCATAATTAAGCGGAGTTGATCGCACGCCTAGAGATAGGGTGACGAGATTTTACCGGATTAGGGTGAAACCTAATATGGGAGTCCATAGATCGATTTACTGCTATTCTAGGGGGTTATTATTCGAGAAAGAGATTTCTGTTAATTAACCTAGGGTCAGACGTTATTCGCCTCGAGAGAGGGTTTAATATACGTTAGGGAGTCTTACGGATCAAACTAAGTAAATAAATCGTATGATTCAGGGTTAATTAACAAGTGAACTCTAGGAGGATTCTTTCTGAGGGTATCGTCTTAATCAACTGAGTTTTTCCTAAAGTTATTTTCCCAATTCATCCTTTTTGTCTTTGTGTCTTTGGCTTAGTAATTAGTTTAGATTTTATTAAAGCAACTTCACTTATTTTAGGCTAAATAATAAAAAGAAGGTTAGTATTAGTACTTTTAGTTCCTTTGGGTTTGATAATCCGGTCTTGCCTAAGCTATGCTACTGTTTGATAGGTACACTTGCCTTCAATCATTGTCACAGTTAGTTTCCAGGTTTGATCATTCTTTTTTATAAATTTTAAAACTCGACAGACATACGATCAAGTTTTTGGCGCCATTGCCGGGGAACTAAAATATTAAGAAAACTTTATTTTTATTACTTTAGCCATTATTTTTAATTTTTGCAATTTACTTTTATTTTTTTAGAATAATTTAGGTTTTGCTAAATTTTGTTCTTTTTTTCCGTAGGTACCTCTAGTTTATGACTAGAAGGAACCCGAGAGGACCTCTAGTATACGATAGTGAAATTGAAGCTATCGCTCGAAGAAATCGCAGAGAAATCAGGCGAGCCCTAAATTACACAGAAGAAAATCAAGAAGACAGATCCAATCCTACTGAAGGGATGGGTAAGAATAATCCACAACCACATGATGTGGGAGAAAATAATGCTCTACGTACAATGATTATGCTAAACCGCATTTAACAGAAGGAGGATCGAGTATTGTTAGGCCTGCTATAGTTGCTAATAATTATGAATTAAAGCCTAACACAATACAAATGATTCAAAAATTTGTTCAATTTGATGGTTTGCGGGACGAAGACCCAAACACTCATATAGCTAATTTCTTAGAGTTCTACGGTACTTTCAAAATAAATGGCGTTTCTGATGATGCTATACGTCTTCGGTTATTTCCCTTTTCATTAAGAAATAAAGCCAAACAGTGGTTGAACTCGTTACCACGAGGGTCAATCACCACATAGGAACAAATGACAAAAGATTTTATTGAAATATTTCCCACCGGCCAAAACGGCCAAATTACAGAATGATATCTCTTCTTTTGTGCAGATGGATTTAGAGAGATTATACGACGCATGGGAGAGATACAAGGATCTCTTGAGAAGGTGTCCACACCATGGTCTACCCTTGTGGCTACAAGTCCAAACTTTTTATAACGGCGTAAACCCCTCAACGAGACAACTAATCGATTCAGCCGCCGGTGGAACCCTGAACAACAGAACTCCTGAAGCAGCCTACGAGTTCATTGAAGAGATGTCGCTAAATAATTATCAGTGGCAAGTTACAAGAACAAAACCAACAAAATCAGGCGGAGTTTACAACATTGATGCAATAACCATGCTATCAACATAGGTAAAGATGATGAATAAAAAGATTGATAGTTTATGTTCTTCGCAGGCACATCCAGGCACAGAAAGCGAGTACCCACCCTACCAACCAGGCACAGAAAGCGAATAGATAAACTATATAGGTAATAATTTCAGATCCAATAATAATCCTTATGGTAATACTTACAATCCAGGTTGGAGGAACCACCTAAATTTTTCATGGGGAGGTCAAGGAAATCAGGGAAATCAAAGGCAACAACCTCCCCAAAATTTCCAAAATTAGCCATATCCGCAGGAGAAAAAGCAAACATCAAAGAGATGCTGACGAAGTTCATGGCAAGCACAGAAAACCGTCTCCAAGATACAGAGAAAACACTCAAAAATCAACAAACATCGGTTGACGAGACCAAGAACCGAATCGGGGAACTTAGTAGGGGAAGTCACTAAGGCAGTCGGACAACTTGCAAAGTTAATATCCGAACGACTGCAAGGACGTCTACCAAGTAACACGGAGATTAATCCAAAGGAGCAAATTCAAGCCATCACAGCTCATGATAGTAAAGTGGTAGACAAACCAAATGAGGTGGACGAAGGCAAAATAGAGGTAACACAAGAAAAGCCAAAATCGGTAGTCAAAGAGTACCAACTTCGCATACCTTATCCCGAAGCAATGAAAATAGATGATACAGAGGAACAGTTCGGTAAATTTCTTAAACTTTTAAAAAAATTACATATTAACTTACCTCATCTTGAAGCTCTTTTTCTGATGCCAGATTCGTGAAAATTTTTAAAACAGGTCTTGACGAACAAACGCAAATTAAATGAAGAGCCACATGTGGAATTGAACGCAGTTTGCTCAGCAATGCTACAGAATAGACTACCACAGAAGCAAAAAGATTCAGGGAGTTTTACTATTCCATGTTTAATTGGTAGTTTAAATGTTGATAATGCGTTAGCTAATTTAGGGGCAAGTATAAATGTCATGCCTTACACATTGTTTAAACGACTAGGTCTAGGGAAGCCCAAACAAACTAGGATGGGTATTCAATTAGCTGATAAAACTGTTAGAATTCCTAGGGGCATTATCGAAGATGTTGTTGTCAAAATCGATAAATTCGTTTTCCCAGTTGATTTTGTTATCTTAGACATGGATGAGGATAATTCAATCCCCTTAATTTTAGGAAGACCTTTCCTAGCAACTGCTAAAACTAAAATTGATGTTGCCACAGGAGAACTCATACTTTGTGTACGTAACGAATCGATTAGTCTTCAAGCTCTTGACTCGGCCAGGATAACAATCGATAAAGGTAAGAAAGATAATTCATTTCATATTCAATTTGTGAAATCTTTATCGCAGGAAACACCACAAGGATACAACCCTGAGCCAAATCATAGACCCCAAGCCAACAAAACAGAATTACATAAGGAACAAAGTCTAAGGGTCGACAAACTAAAAGAGCAGGAAACACAAATCAAAGAGGAATGGGAACCGACCGAAGTAAAACCTAAGGGGCCCCCAGAAGAGCTCATAGGAACATCGAATCACTTCAAAATAGGAGACCAGGTATTGATAGACAAAGCCGATCGTCGTATCATCACATCAGACCTGAAAGTAAACGAAGAAATTCCTCTTAAGGTACACAATATCTTCTCGCACGGAACAGTCGAGGTAAGCAATCCAACATTCGACACCCTTAAGGTAAACACTTCCCGACATGAACTTTGTCAAAAAAATAGAACTGTAACCATGAGGGAAGATATTCAAACCTTTAAACCTCCCTGACTTTGTCATAAGGAAAGTCTAGCTTAAGACTATAAACGAACGCTTCTCGGGAGGCAACCCGAGCACTAACCCTGTCTTACTTTTGCATTTATTTTTAGTTTCTCCTCTTTCCTCTTTCCTTTCCTAAACATCTAGTTTTAAACTAACAAAAAGTGTAGAATTCCAGATCACATGGTCTTACACAAGGCCGTGTCCATTACCGTGTAGACCACTAGAATCCCCGTACTAACATAGCAGAGGCCGTGCGAATCAAATCCCAACTAATTTCGATGCCACGGATCCAACCACTACCCCATGGGAACCAACAAAGTGGCACGGCCGTGCCCCAGGACCGTGTGAAGCTACTGACTTACCAAGCAGCGGTAGAACATACCCGTGCCTCCTAACCATGTCAACATACTGACTTCTCAGACACGGAAGTAACTGGCTGAAACACGGGCATGGTGAAACAACACGCATGGACACACGGGCGTGCGAGGAGGCCGTGTGATTCGACACGCCCTCAGACCACGGGCTTGGGAACATGCCAGATTTGAGCTCTTATTTAAACCCCGCAGCCCTTCCCTTCTCCCCATCTTCTTTCTTCCTTCTTTTTCTTTCAAAATTTCCCTTCTTTCCTTAGAAAAGGTATCCAGACTCTTGAGCTAGACTAGAATCATGCCGAAGAAGCATAAGAAGGCAAGCATAGTCTCCACGAAGGAGACCCTACACATAAGTTCATGCTAGCCGCTTCATCCAAACACCAAGCCAATGGTCTTTGAGACCATTTAGTTTCTATTTTTATTTTCTCTTTTGCTTCAATTTCCTTATCTTTACTTCTCTTCTACTCTATTTAGTTTAATTTATTCTAGTTTCTTAGTGTCAGGTTCGCTAGGCTGCTAGGGAATCACACCACTTCCGCCACCACCAGCACCTCCGCAACCCTAGAGGTCACACCCACGTCGCGAACCATCCTACAATAAGGACTCTTCGGTCCATTCTTCTTTTCTTTTATTTTTATTTTCCTTCTTAGTCTCCTTCACTTTAGCTTGCTTTTCTTTAATTACATATTTATTTTATTTTAATTATGTCTTAATAAACTCTGGCCAACCCTTCACGAGCTCCCCAATTTCTTCATCTAGCACAGGATCGTCGTCCAGACCGACCCCTCCAAACATACACACCACGACCTCTACCATCCTCCAGAGACACCATTCAAAATTCAGGGAGTATTCTTTCCCCTTCTCTTTTGATTTATCCCTTAAATTTTATATCCATCTTTGTACATTAAGGGCTATGTACATCTTAAGTGTCTGGGGGTGAATATTTATTTAAAGAAAGGGCCTAACTTTCTGCATTATTCTCAAATCCGGCCAAACTTTCTTTATTATTCTCAAATCCCTTAATTTAGTCTTGTCTTTAAGTAAATTTTATATTACTAATTAGGATGAAATTTCTAATGATTTATGATTTTTATTAATATGTTTTAAATTAAGTCATAGTTAATTATGCATTGATGATTAAATGAGAAGAATATTAGAGAATCAAGCATGATAAGTCTATTTTTCAGAATCAAAATCTTTGCTAGGTTGTTGAGCTGAGTCTGAATATTATCTTGAAGTTTGAAATTTACAAGGTTGATGTCAAAAACACCCATAATTTTTGTGAGATTTTGAGCCTATTAGAGCATATATTTTTTTTCATGCTCACTTTATTGATTATGAGTGTGTCAACTATGAACTGTTATTCTAGAACTTGCCTCAATTATACAGATTGAGACCACACCTATGATTTGATACACTGAGATGATAAAGACACATAGGTTTTAACCCACATACTCCACTAAAAAGCCTACCTCCACAATTAACCCCTAGTGAACCCCGTTGATCCTAACAACCCTTTTTATTGACTCACCAGCTAATATTAACCAAAAACCCCTTTGTATTTGTTATCACCATTCCTTTTGACCACCCTTATATCGAGATTTGAGTTGAGTAGTTACCTAATTTTATTATTTTAGTAGTTCAATTTATCATTTATTATTAATTTGTTCTTAAAAAGAAGTAGTTACCTAATTTTATTATTTTAGTAGTTCATTTTATCATTTATTATTAATTTGTTCTTAAAAAAAAAATCAAAGCATATTCAGTATTAATGGTGAGCTTAGGCAGTTAAAATCAATTTATCAAAAGAAAAAGCTCGCATTAGTTGGTTTATTACTTTTTAGTTGATGTAATTATTATTTCGATAATTTTTAGATGGGTACTTGTCAATTCAATCTCGATTCTAACCTTCTAATTCAGCCTTTATCCACACCTTTAACCCTAGCCCCGTTACAACCCTGTGAAATACCTTTTGATTTGTGTATCATCTGATATTACAGTGGTAGAGATTTGATTTTCAGGCAAGCCTATGGGATTCACTTTTCAGGTTCGACTTCTGAGAGCTTAATTTTGAATCTTAAACACCTCGAGTGATTTGAGTGAATCTTTCGTGAGGATGTCAATCCTTGTCGATTTTGAATCAAAGGTAATTATTTAGATAAGGGGAGACACCTACGTTTTTGTGCTACAAATGTATGACTTTGATTGTTTGAATCTTTAGGACTCTTAGAGTTAGGTTATCCATGTATAAATTATCCATGAATTATGATGAGGCATTGTTGATAGGAATTATGAATCATGGAAAGTTCGTTTTAATTGTAAATTGAGAATTTTGCTTGAGGACAAGCAAAAGCTTAAGTGTGGGGGTATTTGACAAACCGTAATTATAACATTTTTTTTAATCTCACATTTAGTATGCTTTTGGATGATTTAAGCCTCGATTTATATAAAAAGATGCTCTTAATCCTTTCCTTTCATGTCTTATACCTAGGAAAGCACCCGAGGATGAAAAGAACATAAAACGGGCCCAAAACGGAGCAAATTGGGCCAAGGTGGAAACTGACACGGCCTGGACTTAAGCCCACACGGCTGTGCCTTGTTGAACATCTAGAAAATGGCTTGACCCCCGACTCACACGGCCGTGCCTCATTAAAAAAGTTCGAACACGACCCAAAGACTAGTCACATGGGCGTGTGACATGGTCGTGTCCCTGTCGTGGCAATGAACAATTTCATTCAGATTTGGATACTTTGGGGCAAAGAAACACATTCCAAGAGCCTATATATATCCCCTAAGTTCATCCTTGAAGGGGGTGGTTAGCTAGGCCAAGGAGCCAAGCCGGAAAAGTCAGATTTGTGGGAATCACTCGAAGATAGCAAATTGATCCATCCCAAGAAGCCGGAATTCTACTCAAGACGGCAGATCTCTCCTTCAATTCCTTCAGGGAGTTTTAGGGATTTCTTATGTTTTGTTTTATCTTTTCTCTTGAGATGTTTTCTTTATTTGTTATGAACTAAATCCTTAAGATACTTGAAGGGGATGAAACCTAGATGAATTTTGTTATTAATTTTTGAATTATTCGATAAAATACTTAGTTTGTTCTTAATTATGCAAGCTTAATCCAAATTTGATGTGATTAGGTGGAGGAATAGACCCTGCTTAAGAGAAGATCTAGCATAATTAAGCGGAGTTGATCGCACGCCTAGAGATTGGGTGACGAGATATTGCCAGATTAGGGTGAAACCTAATATGGGAGTTCATAGATCGATTTACTGCTATTCTAAGGGGTTATTATTCGAGAAAGAGATTTATGTTAATTAACCTAGGGTTAAACGTTATTCGCCTCGAGAGAGGGTTTAATATACGTTAGGGAGTCTTACGGATCAAACTAAGTAAATAAATCGTATGGTTCAGGGTTAATTAACAAGTGAAGTCTAGGTGGATTCTTTCTGAGGGTATTGTCTTAATCAACTGAGTTTGTCCTAAAGTTATTTTCCCAATTCATCCTTTTTGTCTTTGTGTCTTTGGCTTAGTAATTAGTTTAGATTTTATTAAAGCAACTTCACTTATTTTAGGCTAAATAATAAAAAGAAGGTTAGTATTAGTACTTTTAGTTCCTTTGGGTTCGATAATCCAGTCTTACTTAAGCTATACTACTGTTCGATAGGTACACTTGCCTTCAATCGTTGTCAGAGTTAGTTTCCAGGTTTGATCATTCTTTTTTATAAATTTTAAAACTCGACAGACATACGATCAGGGAGAAGTGTCGCATTTTCTCTGACCATAAGTGCTTGAAGGATTTGAATATATGCCAACAACGTTGGATGGAGCTACTGAAAGACTATGACCTAGCAATCAAGTACCGTATTGGGAAGGCTAACGTAGTGGTGGATCCTTTAAGTAGGAAGATTGTGGTAGCTTTGGCATCTCTTCAAGCAAGTGTTCGCATGGCAAACGATGAATTGTTGCTTGTAGAATTGACTACCCAATCTACTTTTCTTCCTCAGATTCTCAAAGAACGACTAAAGATGTAAAATGTGATGAAAACAAGAACGGTCAGTGTTTGGTTATATTACGAACTTTACCTTGCGAAAGGATGCTGAACTTTGATTTATGGGTACGATGAATGTGTGACCGCCTCCTGACATAGTAATGTCCAGAGTGTGAATACTGCTACAAAATATATGGAACTGAGGTGGTGTCTGCCAGTATACAGGTCAGGTTGTAATATAGTTACAACGAAGAAGGTAAGTACTTCGAGGATCTTACTCAAGGGATTTCAGTTTGGAGAAGACTGTTATCAAACCAATTAAGGGAAATAATTAATAATATACTTAATTCACAAATTAGTAGTGTTAATATGGAAGCGAGATGATAATAATACTAATAAACTAAATATATTGAATTAAACATAAATCTACTCCAAAGTTTGTGTATCAGCTTCTCTTATCCTTTGTTTTGACTACACGAGTTCCTTTAGCATAGATCCAATTGTTTTACCTAAATAATTATTGATGTAGAGTTATAATCAATCAACTAATCGATACCCTAGCAAGATCTTTTGATCTTCCACTAAATTAACGATTCAGCAAGAACTACCTATCTTTCGACCTCACAGTCCAGACTGGTACAAGGTTAAGGTGCTCACGGATAGGTTATGCCAATTTTAGGTTAATTCCCACCTAAATGACATCCTAGGGTTGTGAAGCCTACGGTTTAAGTTCTTCCTCTCCCAAACAGTTGATTCACTAAGAAACTCTATCATTCAATTAATTAATAATGTAACATCCCGAAATTGGGCCTAGTAGGATTGGGCCTTGGGTTTTAGGAAAATTTGTGTGTCAGCTAATTATTTGTGTTGGCTCGGGTATGAATTTTTGTGTGTTAGCATAGTCTTGTGAAGGCTTGTTTTTATTTAAGAAGCTAGAATAAAATTTAGTATGGCTTATTTAATGAAGTATATTAAGTGAGCTTGACACTTAAGTTAATTTAAGTGTTTATTTAAAGCATAAGAGGAGTAAGTGGCAAGTTGGTTAAGGAGCTTGAAAGGTGGCTTGAGGTTAGACGTTCGAGTAGCATGTTTAGCATTTTGAAGGTTTATTTTTGAATCCTTGCATTAATGGACGGTCAAACCTTATCATGAATGGATAAGACTTTTTCTTTTATTTTTGGTTAGTAGACAAAATGGAAAAGGCAAGTTAGTAGTTATGGTAAAGAATCAAGTAGATAAGGAAAGTTTAGGGGACAAAAGGCTTGATAAATGGGTGTTATTATGGAAGCTTTTTCATGGTCATTTGACCATGAACCTAGACGGCATAAGGGGCTTTAGGGGGTGGTTTAATTGTGTTGGAAATTATGGGGTTGATAGGGAAGAATTAAGGAGGAAAAAGGGGGATTGTTTAGTCAATGTGTTGGCCGAATTTTGGAATGGGATTAGGGAGGTTTAGTTGACCAAAAAGTTGTCATTTTGTGCATTTTTCTCCTTGTCCAATATTCCTTTCTCTTAGCTGAAATTACCTTTTGGCATTTGGTAAAAAGTTTGCTTTGTTTTGGCCTTTGCTTTTTGACCAAATTGATATCTTTATTTCTTATTTTCCTCTCAAGCTTACTTTCTTTTGGAACCAAAATATTGTCATCTTTGAAGACATTTACCATTCTTTCTTTCCTCTCTAAGTGCCGAATCCATCTTTCACCAAAAGCATTCTCTCTCATTTTCTTTTTCTTTTTCATTCTATTTCTCTCTTCTCTTTTCCTCTCATAACCGAAATTATCCTATACCTTTTTCATCATTTCTTTCTTTCTTTTTCTTTTAAGTTGTTAAGGCCGAACTTCTTGATAGTTCAAGTAGGAGGGTTAATCGATCATCGTGTTTCGGGTAAGGTCTTTTCTATCAAACGTTTCTTCTTTATTCCTTTGGATTAATCGATTTTTTAGGAATCTAATTATCTTATTTCTCCGTGGCTAAACCTTTGAAGGAAGATTTTCAGGGTTTTCTTGTAGTCAACGTTAGGAAGAGATCATTCGAGTTTGAAGAATCCAAGGTAAGGGACAATGATATTCGGCCTAAGGCCATATCTTTTTAGTGAAAACCGATTTCTCACATAGTGATATGTAGGTTCTGTCGACGTGTAGGCAAGAGTCGGAAATCCTAAAGTTCTATCACTCTTTGTGTTTACAAGGTGTGTAACTTATACTAAACTTCTAATTGATTAATAGCTTTATTAATATAGATATGTTTATAAAGAAATATAAATGATTATGGCTTCGGGTACCATTCAATGGTACGGTGAATTGAGGTACATTATTCCTTCGTACTATGTATGATTTTAATATGAAACATATTCGATATTTGATTATGATTCTTGGGATAATGTACAAGGCATGATATTTGCATCGTTAATAATGCTATATGCATAATATGATATGTGTCCGATTCCGATATGATTATGGGGTATATGGCATGTTAATGAAATAATATGTTATTGTATGGGCATATGGGTAATATTGAAAGGGGAAGTGTTCCGGTGGTTTTACCACATTATCCGGTGACTTCGGTCACGATACTATGAATCCGGTGACTTCGGTCACATACTATGAATCCGGTGACTCTGTCACAATTATCTGGTGGCTATGCCACGATTATAAGGGCGATGTGCATGTTGACTGCAGCAACTGCCTTCGATGGTGTGTAGTGGATGGAGGGTCGATTTAGTAATCCCCACGGTGTGATTGGTAGGTACGGGTGGTGTGTAGCGAATGGATATCTAAGTTGGTTTCGGGATTGCATTTCATTTCATATGTACATGTGATTATCTGATTTGCTATATTATGGGCTTATGGCTAAATGTGTTTTAAATGGGCTTTCTTGTATGATCGATTGGACTTTTAGTGTATTGTTACACATTGAGTCTGTTGACTCACCCCTCGTGGGATATCTTTTCAGATGATGCTCGGACCGGGTTGGAGTGGATACGAGGTGGCCCATGCAAAAGAGGATTTTCTTTATACAATTTATGTTTCAATATTTTAAGTATTTAATTATTGTAATAAGGGCCATTTTAAGTATTTAAGGATTTTTATTATGTTTTAAGTTAAATTGTCGATTACATTATTATTTGAAAATGTTTTATTTTAACACCCCAAACCCGGACCATTCGCTATGACCGAATTTGAAATGCCACTACGGAAAACATTTGAAAAACTTTTGACTTAAAGTTAAAAACATAAAAAAATTTGTTGTCTTTACTAAAACATTGTGTAATTAAAATTCCAAATAAAAATTAAGTTGTTTAAAATAAAACATTTTCAAATAATAATGTAATCGACAATTTAACTTAAAACATAATAAAAATCCTTAAATACTTAAAATGGCCCTTATTACAATAATTAAATACTTAAAATACTAAAACATAAATTGTATAAAGAAAATCCTCTTTTGCATGGGCCACCTCGTATCCACTCCAACCCGGTCCGAGCATCACCTGAAAAGATATCCCACGAGGGGTGAGTCAACAGACTCAATGTGTAACAATACACTAAAAGTCCAATTGATCATACAAGAAAGCTCATTTAAAACACATTTAGCCATAAGCCCATAATATAGCAAATCAGATAATCACATGTACATATGAAATGAAATGCAATCCCGAACCCAACTTAGATATCCATCCGCTACACACCACCCGTACCTACCAATCACACCGTGGGGATTACTAAATCGACCCTCCATCCGCTACACACCATCGAAGGTAGTTGCTGCAGTCAACATGCACATCGCCCTTATAATCGTGGCATAGCCACCAGATAATTGTGACAGAGTCACCAGATTCATAGTATGTGACCGAAGTCACCGGATTCATAGTATCGTGACCGAAGTCACCGGATAATGTGGTAAAACCACCGGAACACTTCCCCTTTCAATATTACCCATATGCCCATGCAATAACATATTATTTCATTAACATGCCATATACCCCATAATCATATCGGAATCGGACACATATCATATTATGCATATAGCATTATTAACGATGCAAATACCATGCCTTGTACATTATCCCAAGAATCATAATCAAATATCGAATATGTTTCATATTAAAATCATACATAGTACGAAGGAATAACGTACCTCAATTCACCGTACCATTGAATGGTACCCGAAGCCATAATCATTTATATTTCTTTATAAACATATCTATATTAATAAAACTATTAATCAATTAGAAGTTTAGTATAAGTTACACACCTTGTAAACACAAAGAGCGATAGAACTTTAGGATTTCTGACTCTTGCCTACACGTCGACAGAACCTACATATCACTATGTGAGAAATCGGTTTTCACTAAAAAGATATGGCCTTAGGCCGAATATCATTGTCCCTTACCTTGGATTCTTCAAACTCGAATGATCTCTTCCTAACGTTGACTACAAGAAAACCCCGAAAATCTTCCTTCAAAGGTTTAGCCACGGAGAAATAAGAGAATTAGATTCCTAAAAAATCGATTAATCCAAAGGAATAAAGAAGAAACGTTTGATAGAAAAGGCCTTACCCGAAACACGATGATCGATTAACCCTCCTACTTGAACTATCAAGAAATTCGGCCTTAACAACTTAAAAGAAAAAGAAAGAAAGAAATGATGAAAAAGGTATAGGATAATTTCGGTTATGAGAGGAAAAGAGAAGAGAGAAATAGAATGAAAAAGAAAAAGAAAATGAGAGAGAATGCTTTTGGTGAAAGATGGATTCGGCACTTAGAAAGGAAAGAAAGAATGGTAAATGTCTTCAAAGATGACAATATTTTGGTTCCAAAAGAAAGTAAGCTTGAGAGGAAAATAAGAAATAAAGATATCAATTTGGTCAAAAAGCAAAGGCCAAAACAAAGCAAACTTTTTACCAAATGCCAAAAGGCAATTTCGGCTAAGAGAAAGAAATATTGGACAAGGAGAAAAATGCACAAAATGACAACTTTTTGGTCAACTAAACCTCCCTAATCCCATACCAAAATTCGGCCAACATATTAGACTAAACAATCCCCCTTTTTCCTCCTTAATTCTTCCCTATCAACCCCATAATTTCCAACACAATTAAACCACCCCCTAAAGCCCCTTATGCCGTCTAGGTTCATGGTCAAATGACCATGAAAAAGCTTCCAAAATAACACCCATTTATCAAGCCTTTTGTCCCCTAAACTTTCCTTATCTACTTGATTCTTTACCATAACTACTAACTTGCCTTTTCCATTTTGTCTACTAACCAAAAATAAAAGAAAAAGTCTTATCCATTCATGATAAGGTTTGACCGTCCATTAATGCAAGGATTCAAAAATAAACCTTCAAAATGCTAAACATGCTACTCAAACCTCTAACCTCAAGCCACCTTTCAAGCTCCTTAACCAACTTGCCACTTACTCCTCTTATGCTTTAAATGAACACTTAAATTAACTTAAGTGTCAAGCTCACTTAATATACTTCATTAAATAAGCCATACTAAATTTTATTCTAGCTTCCTAAATAAAAACAAGCCTTCACAAGACTATGCTAACACACAAAAATTCATACCCGAGCCAACACAAATAATTAGCTGACACACAAATTTTCCTAAAACCTAAGGCCCAATCCTACTAGGCCCAATTTCGGGATGTTACAATTCTACCCTCCTTAAAGAAATTTCGTCCTCGAAATTTCCAACTCACTAACAGTCATGCATCCTCATTCACCACATTACGCTACTGCTGCGCACTCTGATCTTAAAAAAACCAATATACTTTCTAAGAACAGTCTCCAAGTTCACACTCAAGGTTCTAGATACTTCACTAGCGATGGTTCCGACACAGCCATTTTGCCTCTACCGCGTCCACAATGACCACGTCCCTTAGAACTCATATCTAACGTCGCGATTTAATCTGACTTAAGAAATTTTATGCATCAGAATTTTGTTCCAATTATTAACCGCAAACAATTTTTATGAAATAAAATATTTAGAAGTAGTTCTTTCGATCATACAAAGGTTCAGTTCAATTTCACTACTCTAGCTCAAAGAATCATATTCATCTATCTCGATAGAGACACATTCATTCACTATACCTCTATGGTCATTTCAGTCCTTCCCAACCCAGGGGTAATTTCGTCATTCGTCCTATAAGGATATTTTGGTAATAAATCAGGGTCAATTTGAAAATCTTTACAAATCAAGGGCATTCCAAAATATACAAATCTCAAGGTTATTTTGAAAATTCTACCAAATCAATGGCATTGCAGAAATTTCAGAAATCAGGGTTATTTTGGTAATTTTGGAAGTCAGGGGCAATTTCGTAAATTTTTCCAAATCAAGACATTTTAGTATTTTGCCAAAATAAAGTTTTTAGATAGTTTTACAAAGTAAGAAAATTTTATTAAAATCAAGGGTAGTGTTAAAATTTTTAGAAACCAGGGGCATTTTAATAATTTTACCTCTAGGGGTATTTAGGTAATTTTGTAAATCGAAATTTTTTTTTTGAAAAATATCAAAATAAATTTTGTTACAAACCAAAAGGGGTAATGTAGTGATTTTAAAAACTAAGGTTTTTATAAAACAGGATGGCTAGTCCCTTTCGGGTTTTAATTATTGAGTTTAGCCCGTGAATAAGTCCTCTTGGTTAGGGTGAACCGTAGCTACGCACCAGGTAGGATTCAAGTAAAGAGGAGGTGAGTTGCTAGGACTACTTAAATACCAAGCTCTTTCTGAATCCACTCCTAGACTTGCGCACATTGGTTGCCACACCGTAACTCGGCGACTTACTTACAGGTTTGTTCGGTTGTTTTTTAAGTCTTATGCATATTGTTTGAGAGTACTAGCCCTAGGGTTCAATAGATCCTAGTTCACTAATCTACGTTCCCATATTGCTCATCAAGTTCACATATTCAATTCACATCAGTAGTCACAAGTACTTACCTGGTGGACTTCGGGTCGGAGATACAGGTGCCATGCCAGAATAAACCTGAAAAATTTTTGAAAAGCCCATCTTAAGAAAATGTTTTTGGGCCCAAAACCCTCAAAGCCGAGTTTTGAACCAAGCTCTGATACCAATTTGTAACACCCCAAACCCGGACCATTCGCTATGACCGAATTTGAAATGCCACTACGGAAAACATTTGAAAAACTTTTGACTTAGAGTTAAAAACATAAAAAATTTTGTTGTCTTTACTAAAATATTGTGTAATTAAAATTCCAAATAAAAATTAAGCTGTTTAAAATAAAAATGTTTTGACACCTAAATACTTATGGATTTAAACAGTAATAATAAGACCTAAATTTTAAATCTTCTTTTGATAAATGATTTTTCTAAAAACATAGAGTTTAATGATTTTTTTTTTAAATACAAAATTTAAGTTACAAAATGATTTTTAACAAGTTCATATTTCAAATTTATCCTCTTACTCCAAAATCACATGTTTTTGCAAAATGACAAAACGAGTTTTTATCGAGGAGCATACCAGATCCGGTCGGGGCTTGTGGGCCGGGTTTGGGGTGTTTCAAATAAGATTATAATAGTTGAAACATGCGAGATATGTATGAAGTATAAATTGATTCTAATCTTAACACAAGCTGTAACGCCCCAAAAATATAGGGTCTTTAATTTTGCATGTTCTGACACAAATACCTGTTTGCTTCCAGGGTTGAGTGATTTGGGTGTGTTTGGGAGTGTTTGAGAAGCCTGGGTTCAAGTTTTGGCTTTTGCAAAACTTTTAGTTTTTTCCTTAAATAAATCTGGACATTGGATATGGGCCTTATAAATATTAATGTGTGTTTTATGACACAAGAAGAGTTTGTGGCCTGGTGGTAAGGTGGCGTGTTGTGCAATAGAGAGGGCTGAGGTTCAAGCCCTGGGTTGCGCAATGGGTATTTATTTTGTTGCTTGAGCTATGTAGGAAGTAGAGTTGGACTGAAACACAGCTAAGAGGAGTTTGAATAGATTTGAATGGTGTTTGAATTAGTCATGGAGAGATTAAAGGAGGGATAAGGGGAGAGAACCAAAGAGTTTAAGTAAGAAGAGAGTTGTGCCGAATTGGGTGTCTAGCTACTCAGAATTTCGACAGAGATGCCTTTTGGGTATAGTCCTTGTTCGAGTTCTTTCCTTTTGGCATTTTGTTTTCTTCTTTTTCTCTCTGGTCGAATTGTTCTTTTGTGTTTTAGCATCGTAAGTCACATTGGTCGATACCTAGTAAGTGAAGTGCCTCTCAGTACCTTTTGGGTTCTTCTCTGTTATTTTCCTTTTAGCCGAATTCATTCTTCTCCCTTCTTTCTCCTTCACCTATTCTCAACTATTCTCCTTTCCTCTTTAACTAAGTGGCCGACTCTCTTTTTCTTTCTCTGCTATGCCAGTTGGTTTGTTAGTGGGCGACGATCTCTTCTTCTATTCATAACACTGTGGTAAGCTGAATCCTACATCTTCTTTTTCGCCTCTCTTTTGTTTCTCTTCTTTTTCAATATAGACTGAATAACATAAATCTTGTCTTGCTATTTCGAAACCGTGTGGACGATAGTCTCTGACAATCTGTGGAGCGTCGACTGCCTTGCTTCTCTACATATCTCTGCTTTCTTCTTCGAATACCTCTTTGGCTGAATACTGAGGGGGTAAGTAGGGTTGTTTTGTAGTATTGGCCATATACCCAATTTGCCCTACCTCTAACTCTTTGGACTATAGGTATCAGTTCAAGCCTTGTATTAAACGGTTATTGCTAATGAAATCTGTTTTATGCGTTGTAAATCAAGAAGAAGGGTGCGATCATTTTCAACCAGCGATCTAAGAGTAATAATCGCATAATTTTCGGTCAAGGTAAGTGGTGATATCAGTTTGGGGCTTTAGTGTTAATGATCTAAAGGTTGAAAGATTGATTGTGTGGGGATGATTGTAGGTTGATTGTGCATGGGGTAATCCGTTTGTTGCACAAACAGCTGTGTCATCACACCCCTCTCTACTGTGAATCAGCAAAAGCCAAAAAGCCAAAACTTTGGCATTTGTGGCGCTACGAGCGTGCGATCGCTCGTGTGGTAAACCAAGCCCACAAATCGTGCACGATAGACTGTAGAGGCCCCCACGAGCATTTTCGTGCTCTTGGGCTGATATGGGCCTCTTTTGGCTGAAATGGGCTGTGTGGGCCCATGTAGTTCGCATAGCTGTGACTGAATTTGGGCTAAATGGGCCACGTTCGGGCCTTGGGCCCATTTACACTGTTATGACCATTTAAATTATTTGTGTCGCTCGAAGCGACTTCGGAGAGGTCGTTATTTGCACCGAGACCCCAAAATAAGTAAAGTGACCAAAATACCTCTAAAAGGTAAAATTACTATTATACCCCTACTTGACGAAAATGACCATTTTACCCTTAGAGGTAGGTTGACTAATGAGTGTATGAATATTTGTATGATTGTACTGAGTAGGACACTTTGCATACATGAACTATTTATGACATGACATACTGCATGAGGTTGGGATTCCGATATGGAGGAAGTACTGTACTGGTGGCTCTGCCACATTCACTGTTACTGGTGGCGTTGCCACATATTCTGTTACTGGCAGCTCTGCTACGTTATTATTACTGGTAGCTATGTTGCGATATTGGTGTGCTAGCTGGGTGGGTCAATTTTATCCCCACATGGTGTGTTGGTTGGTACGGGTGGTGTGTTGGCTGGATTGGTGTGGGTTGCATATTCGCACCTTGTTGATACTGTATTGGGCGTACGCCCACACTACACTGTTACTGAATAGGGCTCAGGCCCAGACTATTACTGCATATATTCTTACTGACTGACTGATAGGGGATTACACACTGAGTTTTCGTAAACTCACCATTTCTTTTTAATTGTACATGTAATCCCCAGCTTTAGACAATTTGGAGCCGCGAGGGACTCGGAGGTGGCCACATGATCGCTGATGTTCGGTTTAGACTTAGTTATTAAATTTTAATTTGCATATTGGGCGATTGATTTTGTAATAAGGCCACTGGTGGATTTAATTTTTAATTGGGCTTTGATTTCTTGTTTTAAACTGCCAACGGATGCAAAAAATTTTACAAAATCACAACTGTTTTCAACAAAAGCACGCATTTAAAACTTCAAGGTTTTTAGTTAGAGAAGCTTCTGCGGTTTTATTCAGTTTAAGAAATCAACGGTAGTAAATAAAACAAACATTTTGATAAGCTGGTTCCAGATTGTAATAACTTAAATTGCCGAATATTCTCAATCAATAAAACTAAATGGGTTTTAACTTAAATACGGATTTTTATCAACAAGTCCAAATTTTGGAATCACTTCGATGTGACACGATAGATTTGGTCGTAATGTCAGGCCAGGTTTGGGGTGTTACATTTAGTGGTATTAGAGCCAGGTTGCAAAACTCGACTGTCGAATGGGTTTTTAAAAAGTTTTTCTGAAAATAGATTTTAAAGATGGGAAACGTTTTGAAAGATTCACAAGTTTGGCACACCGAGTCTCCGGCGCCAAATCTGTAAGTCCTCTAATACTTTTTACTGTTATAGACTAAGATGTTATGCTGAGAAACTACTATGGATAGTAAGACTATACTGTGAAACTCTAGATAGAGAAAACTAAGACCGTAGAAGACTGAAAACTATCGGGAGACCTTGATCTGCGATAACAAACCCCTAATGATTATCTTTCATAACACATTTGTTATTAACTACTAAAATTATAATCTGATGCATAAGACTTTTAAAATAGATAAAGCGTACATTGAAATGAGAGCAAGAGTTACTCACGGAAGGGGTATGTGGGGTCGTGTAGAGGCCGAGGAAGTGCTCAGGCTGGGTCTTCGGCATCGAGCCACATGCCTACTAGGGAAGCACCAGCTTTACCAGTGACTAAGATGGGGTCTTACGATCGAGCAGCTGGGGATGATGCCCTGTCCCAAGCTATGCTCTGCATTTTAGAGAGGGTTGCTGGATCTAATGCTGGTGTAGTGGGCCGAGGGACAATTTCAGAGCGACTCTAGTCTAATGGAGCGAAAATTTTTAGGGGTATTTCTGGAGTAGCCCCAAATGTGGCAGAATACTAACTGGAGGCCGCTGAAAGAATAATGGACCATCTCGACTGTATGATGGAACAAAAGTTAAAAGGAGCAGTATCCTTACTGCGAGACGAGGCCTACCAGTGGTGGCTCACCGTGAGAGAGGGTACGCAAGCTGACCGGTTAACGTGGGATTTCTTTAAAGCGGCCTTTCAAGGGAAGTATGTAGGCGCAAGTTATGTGGACGCCCGAAGAAGGGAATTTCTGAGCCTGACCCAAGGGAATAAGGCAGTGGCGGAATATGAGGCAGAGTTCTTGTGGTTGAGTTGATATGCTCGTGGGATAGTAAGAACTGAGTATGAACATTGTGTGCATTTTGAGGATGGCCTTCGAGATGAGTTACGAGTATTGATAGCTCCACAGAGGGAGCGAGACTATACTGCCCTTGTAGAAAAGGCAAAAATTATTGAGGATGTGAAGCGCTCTGAGTGCCAGAACCGCGAGAAAATAGGGGCAAAAATAAGAGGGATTTTGGGCCCTGAGGTTCTTCTGGAAGGCCTATAAAGAAGGCCAGTTCGGGCTGGAGTTTCTGTTGCTGTTGCTAGACTACAGCCTTACGCTAATTATGGGAGATCTCACCAGGGTGAGTGCTGGAAAAGGATTGGGGCGTGCTTCAGATGCGGGTCCATGGATCATCAGGTTAAGAATTGTCCTCAAAGGCCTGTTTAGATGCAAGCTGTAGGACAGGGTCATGTTCAGCCAGTGAGAGGTGGTCAGCAACCACCAAGAGGCTGTGGGCAGGCTAGAGGTGGAAACGGTATGGGACGAGGTCGTGGAGCGCCAGGCAGAGGTGCTGGTAACATTGAGGCGAGGCAACTAACACTTGTTTATGCTTCTCGTCTCCGAGAGGATGGTGATGCTCCAAATGTTATAACCGATACGTTTCTAATACATAATGTACCTTACACTGCTCTGATTGATGTAGGGTCTACGCATTCATACACTGTATGCACTGTAGCTGGCACCTTGGGTATCATATGTGAGAGTACTGTTAATGAGATGAATGTGTTAAGTCCACTGGGACAGTCAGTAAGAGTAAACAAGTTGTTCAAAGATGTGGCCCTACAGGTTCAAGGAGTTATATTTCCAGCGGATTTGATGGAGCTACCGTTTGGTGAGTTCGACCTGATCTTAGGGATGGATTGGCTGGTAAAACACCGTGCAAGGTTGGATTGTGCTGCTAAGCACATGGTGTTGAAAACTTCGGAGGATGAAGAGGTGGCTGTGATTGGGGAGCGAAGAGACTTTTTGTCTAATGTGATCTTTGCATTAAGGGCCGAAAAACTGGTTTGCAAGGGTTGTGAGACATTTCTAGCCTATATTGGTGTATCTGATTCTGAGGGTCCTTCTGTTGGAGATATAAGAACAGTTAAGGATTTTTCTGATGTATTTCCTAATGAGCTCCCTAGGTTGCCTCCGAACCACAAAGTAGAATTTTGTATTGAGCTCCTGCTTGGAATAGCTCCAGTGTCCATCGCCCCTTATAGGATGGTACTGAAGGAACTGGTTGAGTTCAAAGCTCAAATTCAAGAACTGCTGGACCGAGGATTCATTTGACCGAGTGTGTCTCCATGGGGAGCACCTGTTTTGTTTGTGAAGAAGAAGGATGGATCCATGCACATGTGCATCGATTATCGGTAGTTGAATAAACTGACTATCAAAAGTGAGTATCCCTTGCTGAGGATTGACGATCTATTTGATCAGTTGTGAGGAGCGTCGGTTTTCTCTAAAATAGATCTTCGTTCTGGGTACCATCAGCTGAGAGTTAAAGAGGCTGATGTGTATAAGACTGTGTTTAGGACTCGTTACGGTCATTACGAGTTCCTAGTGATGCCGTTTGGGCTAACAAATGCACCAGCTGCTTTTATGGACTTAATGAACCGAGTATTCCAGCCCTACCTGGATCAGTTCGTGGTGGTATTTATAGACGACATCTTGGTGTATTCGAGAACCGAGTATGAACATAATGCACCTCTCCGAATTGTTCTACAGATTTTGAGGGAGAAACAACTATACGCTACGTTCAACAAGTGTGAGTTCTGGCTGCGAGAAGTGACATTTCTGGGTCACGTGGTCTCTGCCGAGGGGATTAGGGTTGATCCTAAAAAAATTGAAGCTGTACTGGATTAGAAACCACCTAAGACTGTATCTGAGATTTGAAGCTTTCTAGGTCTGGCAGGGTATTATAGACGTTTTGTAGAGGGGTTTTCTGTGATTGCTGCACCTATGACTAAGTTGCTGCGTAAAGGGGTACCATTCAATTGGACTGATAAACAGCAAGAGAGTTTTGATAAACTGAAGAAAGTTCTAACTGAGGCCCTTGTTTTAATACAGCCAGAGTCTGGGAAGGAATTTATGGTCTACAGTGATGCATCACATGTTGGTTTGGGTTGTATGCTGATGCAGAAGGGTAAGCTGGTTGCTTATGTGTCTCATACAAGCCTCATGAGGCAAATTACCCTACACATGACTTGGAGTTAGCCGCGGTGGTATTCGCACTAAAAATTTGGATGCACTATTTATACGGTGAGAAGTGTATTATCTACACAGATCACAAGAGCCTCAAGTACCTCCTTACTCAAAAGGAGTTGAATCTTAGGCAGCGAAGATGGATAGAGCTACTTAAGGATTATGACTATTCGATTGAGTATCACCCTGGTAAGGCTAACGTGGTAGCTGACGCACTGAGCCGTAGGGCTGTATCTGATTTGAGAGCAATGTTTGCTCGTCTCAGCTTGTATGATGGTGGTAGCTTGTTAGCTGAGCTTCAAGTGAGACCGACATGGACTGAGCAAATTAAGGGGAAACAATTGTTGGATGAGTCATTGGTTCCTTGTTTCCGACAAGTTGAGAATGGAGAGACTGCAAATTTTGGGTTGAATGGTGAGGGAGTACTGTGTTTCCGTGGGAGAGTCTGTGTACCAAGGGATTCTGAGTTGAGACAGTCTATACTGCAAGAGGCGCATAGTAGTCCATATGCTATGCATCTTGGCGGAAACAAGTTATACCGAGATCTTCGTGAGTTGTACTGGTGTCCAGGGCTGAAACGTGAAGTTACTAATTTTACGAGTAAGTGCTTGACATGTCAGCAAGTTAAGGCTGAGCATCAACTGCCTTCAGGGTTACTACAGCTAGTTAAGATTTCACTTTGGAAGTGGGAGAGGGTAACCATGGATTTTGTGAGTGGGATGCCTTTAACGCCTACTAAGAAGGATTCAGTATGGGTTATTGTAGAACGATTGACTAAATTTGCCCATTTTATACCAATCCACACTGATTACTCGTTGCAGAAGCTGGCAAAGTTATATGTGTCTGAGATTGTGAGACTGCATGGGGGTACCAGATTCTATCATATCTGACAGAGATCCTAGATTCACATCTCGGTTCTGGAAGAAGTTACATGAGGCTTTGGGTACCAGGTTGGACTTCAGTACCGCGTTTCATCCTCAGATAGATGGTCAGTCAGAGAGGATGATCCAGATACTGGAGGACATGTTAAGAAGTTGTGTAATGGATTTTCGAGGCAGCTGGGAAGACTACTTGTCACTAGCAGAGTTCGCGTATAATAATAGCTATCAGTCCAATATTCAAATGGCACCGTACGAGGAGTTGTATGGTCGTAGGTGTCGTACTCCTACCTGTTGGACTGAGCTAGGTGAGCGGCGAGTTTTGGGGCCAGAGTTAGTTTCTGATATCGAAAAAAGGTAAAACTGATTCGAGACCGGTTGAAGGAAGCGTCTGATAGGAAGAAGTCTTACAGATCTTAAACACCGAGAGATTGAGTACTCTGTGGGGGATTATGTCTTCCTTGAGGTCTCACCGTGGAAAAAAATTTTGAGATTTGGACAGTAGGGTAAGCTTAGCCCAAGGTTCATTAGGCCTTACCATGTATTGAATCGTGTGGGGCTGGTCTGCTAACAACTTGAGTTGCCTCCAGAATTAGACGAGATTCACGATGTGTTCCATGTCTCCATGCTGAGGTGTTATCGCTCTGATCCCCCACATATAGTACCAGTCAAGGAGATCGAGGTTAGGTCAGATCTGACCTTCGAGGAGGAGCCAGTGCAGATATTGGACCGTGAGATTAAAGTACTGAGGAGGAAATCTATTCCACTGGTCAAAGTGCTTTGGCATAATCACAGTTCAGAAGAAGCCACGTGGGAGCCTAAGGAGGCAATCCGTCGGCAATACCCTCACCTATTCTGACCAGGTATTCGATGACAAAATTTCTTTTAGGGGGTAAAGTTGTAACGCCGAAATTTCTGACACAAATTCCTGTTTGCTTCCATGGTTGAGTGATTTGGGTGTGTTTAGGAGTGGTTGAGAAGCCTGGGTTCAAGTCTTGGCTTTTGCAAAATTTTTAGTTTTTCTTTTAAATAAATCTGGACATTGGTATATAGGCCTTATAAATTTTATTGCATTTTTTATGGCACAAGAAGAGTTTGTGGCCTAGTGGCAAGGTGGCATGTTGTGCAACCGAGAGGGCTGAGGTTCAAGTCCTGGGTTGCGTAATGGGTATTTATTTTGCTGCTCGAGCTGTGTAGGAAGTAGAGTTGGACTGAACCACAGCTAAGGGGAGTTTGAATAGATTTGAATGGTGTTTGACCTGGTCATGGAGAGATTCAAGAAGGATAAGGGGAGAGAATCAAGGAGTTTGAGTAAGAGTAGAGTTGTGCTCAATTAGGTGTCTAGCTACAGAGATTTTCGGTAAAGATGCCTTTTGAGTATAGTCCTTGTTCGGGTTCTTTCTTTTTGGCATTTTGTTTTAATCTTTTTCTCTCTGGCCGAATTGTTCTTTTGTGTTTTTGCATCGTAAGTCTCCTTGGTCGATACCTAGTAAGTGAACTGCCTCTCGGTACCTTTCGAGTTCTTCTCAATTATTTTCCTTTCAGCCGATTTTATTCCTCTCCCTTCTTTCTCCTTCACCTTTTCTCAACTGTTCTCCTTTTCTCTTTGACTAAGTGGCTGACTCAATTGTTCTTTCTCTGCTGTGCCAGTCGGTTTGGTAGTGGGCGACGATATCTTCTTCTATTCATAACACTGTGGTAAGCTGAATCCTATATCTCCTTTTTCGCCACTCTTTTGTTTCTCTTCTTTTTCAATATAGACTGAATAACATAAATCTTGTCTTGCTATTTCGAAACCATGGGGACGATAGTCTCTGACAATCGGTGGAGCGTCGACTGCCTTACTTCTCTGCACATCTCTGCTTTCTTCTTTGAATACCTCTTTGGCCGAATACTGTGGGGGTAAGTAGGGTTGTTTTGTAGTATTGGTCGAATACCCAATCTGCCTTAACTCTAATTCTTTGGACTATGGGAATCAATTCAAGCCTTGTATTAAATAATTATTGCTAATGAAATCCGTTTTATGAGCAGTGATCGCTGTGATCAGAGTCTTAAAATTTATAAGAGAATGATCGAACCTGCAAACTAACTCTGACAACGATTTAAGGCAAGTGTACCTATCGAACAGTAATATAGCTTAGGCAAGACCGGATTGTCGAACCCAAAGGAACTAAAAGCACTAATACTAACATTCTTTTTATTATTTAGCCTAAAATAAGTGAAGTTGTTTAGATCTAACGACTACTAAGCTAAAGACGCAAAAACAAAAAGAATGAATTGGGAAATAACTTGAGGGAAGACTTAGTTGATTTAAGACAATACCCTCAAGAAGAATCCACCTAGACTTCACTTGTTATCTAACACTGAACCATACGATTTGTTCACTTGACTTGATCCGTAGGACTCCCTAACGTATACTAAACCCTCTCTCGAGGCGAATAACGTCTAACCCTAGGTTAATTAACGGAAATCTCTTTCCCACTTAATAACCCCCTAGAATAGCAGTAAATCGATCTATGGATTCCCATATTAGGTTTCACCCTAATCCGGCAAAATCTCGTCACCCTATCACTAGGCGCGCGAACGACTCTGCTTTAATTATGCTAGATCTATGAATAGGCAGGGACTTTTGCTCCACCACCTAAACACATCATACTTGGATTAATATCTCGGAAACATTAACACAAGAATTAAGCATACATAATTAAGAACAAATCAAGTATTTATCCTATAGTTCAGAAAATAATAATAAGATTCATCTAGGTTTCATCCCCTTCAGGTATCTGAAGGGTTTAGTTCATAACTAATAAAGAAAACATCTCAGAAGAAAAGATAAAACAAAATATAAGAAATCCCTAAAACTCCCTGAAGGAATTGAAGGAGAGATCTGCCGTCTTGAGTAGAACTTCGGCTTCTAGAGATGGATCAACTGGCTATCTTCGAGTGATTCCCACAATTCTGACTTTTTCGGCTTGGGTCATTGGCCTAGCTAACCGCCCTCCTTTCAGGTAACACTTAGGGGGTTTATATAGGCTCTTGGAATGTGTTTCTTTGCCCCAAAGTATCCAAATCCAAATGAAATTGCTTTTTGCCACGATAGGGACACGACCATGTCACACGCCTGTGTGACTAGTCTTCAAGCCATGTTCAGACTTCTTTAATGAGGCACGACCGTGTGAATTGGGGGTAAGGCTGTGTTCTAGATGATCAATGTGGCACGACCGTGTGGGCTTAAGTCCAGCCCGTGTGGATTTCGTGATATGGCCCATTTACTCTGTTTTGGGCTCTTTTTTTTTTATTTTCGTCCTCGGGTGCTTTCCTGGGTATAAGACATGAAAAGAAAGGCTTAAGAGCACCTTTTTATATGAATCGAGGCTTAAATCATCCAAAAGCATACTAAATATGGGATTAAAATATGTTGCATCCAAAAGATTGATTGTGTAGGGATGATTGTAGGTTGATTTCGCGTGGGGTAATTTGTTCGTTGTTTAAACAGGTGTGTAATCACACCCCCCTCTATTGTGAATCGACGAAAGCCGAAAAGCCAAAACTTCGGCATTTGTGGCCCCACGAGCCTGCGATCGCTCGTGTGGTAAACCAAGCGCACAAATCATGCGCGATAGACTGTGGAGGCCTCCATGAGCATTTTCGTGCTCTTGGGCCGATATGGGCCTCGTTTGGTTGAAATAGGTTGTGTGGGCCCAATGGGCTCGTGGGCCCTACACGGGTAAAATCCACGATAAGTGGCAAATACTAGATTGGGCTATGTAGTTCACATAGCCGTGACTGAATTTGGGCTAAATGGGCCACATGAACGTATGGGCCCACTTGGGCCGAATAATGGGCCTTGGGCCCATTTACACCGTTATGATCATTTATATTATTTGTGTCACTCAAAGCGACTGTAGACCTTCGGAGAGGCCACTATTTGCACCGAGACCCCAAAATAAGTAAAGTGACCAAAATACCTCTAAAAGGTAAAATTACTATTATACCCCTATTGACGGAAATGACCATTTTACCCTTAGAGGTAGGTTGACTGATGAGTGTATGAATATTTGTATGACTGTACTGAGTAGGACACTTTGCATACACGAACTATTTATGACATGACATACTGCATGGGGTTGGGATTCCAATATGGAGGAAGTACTGTACTGGTGGCTCTGCCACATTTACTGTTATTGGTGGCATTACCACATATTCTGTTACTGGCAGCTCTGCTACGTTATTACTACTGGCAGCTATGTTGCGATATTGGTGTGCTGGCTGGGTGGGCCGATTTTATCCCCACATGGTGTGTTGGTTGGTACGGGTGGTGTGTTGGCTGGATTGGGGTGGGTTGCATATTCGCACTTTACTGATACTATAATGGGCTTACGCCCACACTACACTGTTACTAAATAGGGCTCAGGCCCGGACTGTTACTGCATATATTGTTACTAACTGACTGATAGGGGATTGCACACTGAGTGTTCGTAAACTCACCCCTTCTTTTTAACTGTACAGGTAATCCCCAGCCTTAGACAATTTGGAGCCGCGAGAGACTCGGAGGTGGCCACATGATTGCTAATGTTCGGCTTTAGACTTAGTTATTAAATTTTAATTTGCATATTGGGCCATTGATTTTGTAATAAGGCCATTGGTGGATTTAATTTTCAATTGGGCTTTTATTTCTTGTTTTAAACTGCCAAACGGACGCAAAAAAGTTTTCAAAATCACAACTGTTTTCAAGAAAAACACGCATTTTAAACTTCAAGGTTTTTAGTTAGAGAAGCTTCCTCGATTTTATTCAGTTTAAGAAATCAACGGTAGTAAATATGGCAAACATTTTGATAAGCTGGTTCCAGATTATAATAACTTAAATTGCTGAATATTCTTAAGCAATAAAACTAAATAGGTTTTAACTTAAATACGGATTTTTATCAACAAGTCCAAATTTTGGAATCACTTCGATGTGACACGACAGATTCAGTCATAACATTTAGGCCGGGTTTGGGGTGTTACACAAGCATTCAAGTAAACAATGTTAAAGAAAGAGATATAAAGAATATAATAAAGGAAAATAGATGTTCATGGATTTATCGATGAAAGCGTTGCTCCAGAACAATCTCCACTGGCGAGAGTCTCACTTTAGAATAGGAATAGGATCTTCTTATTACAAGAACATAAAATATCCTAAGAAAAACTAAGAATGAAATAAAAACCCTAAGTATATTTTGTCTCCCTAAAATTGTGTGTTTAAACTGATTACAATGGCCTTTATACAGGCTAAACTTGGAATATAAAAATGCCTAAAATATTCTTGAAGTCTTTAGAGTTCGACTAGGATAGGTACTCCAAATTTCCTTCAAAAACGTAATTAAAACATGCAGGAATTTTTGAGCTGTTCAGGGGCTTGGTTCCAACACTGGCCTGCGATGTTGCAACCAACCACAGGGGGTATATCGCGACACAGGAGAGTTGTGTCATGACATCAATGGCAGTTTCACTCCAGAACTTGTTTTCAGCTTCTGTCTTCGATATAGAGACATCAATATTTTAGTGTCGTGACATAGGCATCAGTTTTGGCCCGAATAAGCATATTTAGTTCCTAACTTGCAAGCTCATGTAACCTTATTTAGATATATAAAATGTAATAAAAACTATTGTAATGCATAAATTAATACTTTAAGTATGAAAACCTAAATATATACAAATATGTTTTGAATTAACTACCAAACAAGCTAAAGTTATGTGTAAAAAGGATATAAATAATAGTGTATTTCAGAGTAGATCACTCCCCCACACTTAACTTGTTGCTTGTCCTCAAGCAACCAAAACACATATATTTGAAAAATAAAAAAAATTAATACAAAAATGACTTAATTTCTTTTTGTAAACAAGCTAAATTTAGTGAAGATGGATGTAAATAGAAACTTCACACCTAAAATCCCCCACACTTAACTTTTTGCATGTCCTCAAGCAAACCAAGACTAGACACAAAGCATGTAATAAGAAGACGTCTTTTGGATTTTATTACTACTAAGAACATTATTGTAAAAAATTAAAGGTATAATAATTTTTATCGCACGTGTAACTTTGTCTTAATAGTTCGATTCCTTGAAGTTTTTTAAAGTAAATTAGGATTAGTTTACAAAGTTACATTATTAACAAATTAGAAATAATTCCCATGATCAAATGTTTAACAATATCACCATTAGCATAAATCAAGCAGACACAATCATGTAAATAAAAAATATTCATTAAATAAAATTGTTAGCAATTCTAGAAGATTATGCATAAAGAATGCTTAAGTCACATTGGTCTTCTAGGCTTGTAACGTTCTGAGGTTTAGAATGGTATGAGTTCAAAGAAAAATATGGCTCAAAACGGTTCAAATATTAGAAATAGTTAGGTACATGACATTGTTCCCTATTTCCCCCTTAATGTCCCATCCAAGCTCACCACGTTTTGTCTACCTCACTCACCTACCTTATCTCTCCATGTAGGAAGATATAATATAATACTAGCAACTATGGTCGGCTTAACGAGTTTTGTTGCACTTATGACTGAGTTTTCTTACTTTTGTGACTTTTTGTTTTATCACATGACTTTTTATTCTTTTCTTAGTCACAGTGCTTTTGTTCGATACTTTTTCCACTCGTTTTTACTTTTGAATTTTCTTGATTTTTTCGCACATTTTTGCTCCATCTATAATCATTGCATCACATTGTTTCTTCCTTTTTCGCTCTTTTTTTAAACCACCGTAATGTATCTACCTAAACTCTCAATATCTATGCCCTAACATTTATTTTATAATATATTAAAGGACCAAGGATAGGGAAGAGTTCAAGTTTTCAACTTATGTGTTCTTTTTAGGTTTCAATTTTTGTAGGTTCATCAAAAAGGAGTTATCAGTCTCAAATAAGGAGACTAGGGATTCATAGCATTAAGGTATAGTCATTTGAGAATTGGCTATTCAAACAATGCCTTAGGTCATCCCTAAGCACCCCATCGTACACAATTTCTTTCATGCTTCGAATTAAATCGAATGAATAATAATCAATTTAAGCATTCATGTCTCTACAACTATCTAAAAGACTTATATCTCATATGGCATCATCAAACATTCTTACTTAGGTACTTCTAATCTAATATGCAATTTAACTAAGTAACCTAATCAATTTCCTTAAAAATAATCAAATTATTTTATATCAATGAAAAGTATCATTCTTAACTAGAACCATTACATGCTTTATTATCTTCCACCACTATTCATAGTATTAATATAATCCAAGCACCATGCAACAATAAAAAAATTTTGGTAAATAAAAAATCAATTAAATCTAAGTAAACACGCAAAAAATTAATCCTATGTACTTCCCCCACACTTTAGAACATGCATTGCCCTTAATGTAAAATAATTAAAGTGCAAACAAGAAAACTTCCCTAAGTAGGTCTAATCCTTGTTGTTATTATAATCTCAGGGTTCGTGTGCTTCAAGCGGACGAAGAGTACCTAAAAAAATTCTACGAAAAGAAATATGAAATATAATATAAAGAAAATGAAAAGAAAAAGAAAAAGATGAAGTGTCGGTAATGGATGACAGAATGTCTACAAATATTTGGATCAACTTGGGCCTTCAATGTTGCAAGGTCTTTCCAGGATGTCGCAACATTAGGGTGCGATGTCGCGACATCAAGCCAAGTTTCTGATTTCTTCTGTAACATCCCCAAACCCGGCCCATTCGTTACGACCGAATCTAGTTATGTTATTGTGGAAAAGACGGTTGAAAATCTTTGTTTACTTAGCATAAAGCATGAAAGAATTTAATTAATTTTTTTTTTTTGAAAACCTTATTAATTTATTACCTTATGAAAACTTTGAAGTTATAAATTGACTGAATTAGGAAAACTTTATTAACCACATTCTTCATAAATAGGTTGCTTGGATTAAAATCATTTTCACATAGCAATTTAATTTGAATAAACCGTAGTTAAAGTAATACCAAAATCATAAAATGGCCTTTGTTACAACCCAACAAATTCAAATAAAATACTTATATCAAAACAAGCGTAATATAATAAATCTTCATCTTCCGCATGGGCCACCTTGTCCTCTCCGATCCCGGTCCAGCTTTATGCACTACCTGAAAATGTTAAAGGAAAAAGGTGAGTCACCAAGACTCAGTGTGCTACCCTTTTTCCCGGATTAGCAAAATATCGCATTCAAACATAATCATGATCATCATGCATCCAAATCATATGCACCCAATCCTAACCGTCCATACACCTTTTCTACCCCATGTGGTACCAAACCACTGGTGGTGCCAAACCACTGGTGACGTATAGTCACAGATGTGATGCCAAATCACTGGAGGTGCCAAACCTCTGGTGTCTGCAGACACGATATCCGTCAATGTGGTGCCAAACCACTGGTGTCCCAAAGACACAAAGTGTGTTACCAAAACACTGGTGACCGAAGTCACAAATCAATTGATGGGGCCAACCCATCGTGTGATACCAAATCACTGGCGACGATCCCGTATCTCAACTCTGGGGCCAACCCACGGTGGTGTCAAACCACAGGGACGAGTCGCTATGAGGTGCCAAACCTCTGGTGTCCCAAAGACACAAATGTGGTACCAAACCACTGGTGACCGTAGTCACGATAATCGAGTGATGGGGCCAACCCATCGTGTGATACCAAATCACTGGCGTCAATCCCTCAATACCGCCTTGTGGGGCCAACCCATTGTGGTGCGAAACCACGGGGACGAGACGCTGACGTGCCAAACCTCTGGAGGTGCCAAACCTCTGGTGACCCAAAGTCACAAAGTTGTGTTACCAAAACACTGGTGCTCGTCAGCACAAAATATCACTGCCCCCTCCACTCGTACAACCCACATCAACCACTAATATGCATTTTAACAGAAATATACATCATGCTTATTTAGCAACATACATATTGTTCATCCACCCTCATGTATGATAGCACACATACCAGATATACTATGCTTACCAAAAGCATCATAACAGGGACTTACCTGACCCCGTGCCTTATACCATAATGATATTCAATCCACCTTCCATGGATCCAAACACACACATCATATATATAGATACAATAACAGATAAGTGTGTAAATGTGCACACAATATAATAAGCTCATAAATTACTAGAAGAGTGTGTGTGTGTACACACCTGGTTACTAATGTGACTATCAAATCCCGTAGATCAAGATCTAACGCACTAGATCCCCCATTCCTTAACACTTTTCGAGCACTAGCCACAACCCGAGATATGCGAGATCAAGCCTTCCCCTACAATCGGCCAGAACTAAACAACATAATCATGCTAATCAACCTCTAAGGGTATAATCGTAATTTTACCTACTAAGGGTATTTTCGTAAATTCACACCCGCAATGGCCTTTCTGAAGGCCTAATGTCGCCACTAGCGACTCAGCTACCATTTCCGGTTGTACCGGACGATTGGGCCTAAAACCCGATTTCGGCCCATCCGGGCCCACATGCTCGTGTGGCCCACCTAGCACAAATCTAGCCACGTATAAAAGTTTCACCTAGTCTAGTTCAACATATACTAACCAATCATGCAATTTACTCATATGGGCCCACTTTGGCCCATCGAGGCCCAAGCAGCCCCAACCCACAAGAATACTACTGATGGCCTCAACTATCGCGTCGAAGCCCCACACGTGCGCTCGCACGCTCGTGTGGCTACTAATGCCGTGTGACCGGCATTTCAGCATTTGCCGCTCTACAACTAGAGTAGAGAGAGTTACACACCTGATAGGACTCTGGGCTAATCCGCGCTCCGACCACTCTTGTGCCCAAACGCCCTCCAAGATGTGTTAACTCTCCTCCTGGAATGCTCTTTATATAGCTAGCTCTTCACCTTCATTCTTTGTGTCTTTCCGATGTGGGATCCCTTCGTCAGTAGAGTTTAAATTCAACTGAAACTCTTGCCGTCCAATCCGCAAAATAAATACTCCATTGCTTGTCATGAGATTCGAACCCAGGCTCCCTTGCAACATAATCCACGCTGCTAACCACTTGGCCACAAGCTCCTCTTGTGTCTTAAACCATGCGCAACTAAACATAAACTATGGGCCAAATTCTAAGGTCCAAGCAAAAAGAAACCAAAATACAAAAGCCAAGACTTGAACCTTGGACCTCCTTCCTTCCCTTGTGGCGTCACTCCCTTGTCCCCTAAGTGGCGTCACTTTGCCACTACACCACACACTCCTTTTGTGTTATTTTTCTCCATATTTTATTCTTAAGGCCTATCTGCCAACTTCTAGGGTTTTTTTCACCTAAAACCAAAATTTCCCCAAAGCCAATATTTGATCCCGGGACTTCATAGAAGCCCTCTAACCTTCCAAAATCACTTATCCAATGGGTCTAACTAGCATTTAAGCCGATCTCTTGTTCTCCAAAAATTTAAACGCTACTACGCCTAAGGCCCATTGGGCTCAATTCTCCTAGGCCCAATTTTGGGATGTTACAAATCTACCCTCCTTAAAGAAATTTCGTCCTCGAAATTTCCAACTAACTAACAGTCGCACATCCTACCACACTACGCTCTTGCTGCGCACTCTGATCTTAATAAAGCTGTGATTCCACCTTGACCACGTCCGCGACAACCACGTCCCCTAGAACTCATATCTAGCGTCGCGATTTAATCTGATTAAAAGTTTTATGCATTAGAAATTTTGTTCCACTGTTTTATCCACGAGCAAATTTTATGAACAGAAGTTTCTGGAAGTCGTTCTTTCGAGCAATCAAAGTTTCATCTCAAGTTCTCTGTTCTAATTCAAACATTCACATACTTCACTAAAGACACATTCATTCATCCATGTCACTTTCTTCAGCATTCCCAACCCAGGGGTAATTTCGTCATTTTCCTATAGGGGTATTTCGGTAATAACTCAGGGTCAATTTGAAAATAGTTTTCAAATTAAAGATATTTCAAAATTTACAAAATCTTGGGGTCATCTTGAAAATTTTGTTTTTCCAACAAAGTATGTTGCAAAAATTTCAGAAAGCAAGGCTATTTTTTTAAATTTTGGAAATCAGGGGCATTTTCGTAAATTCTCCAAATCGGGATATCACAACATTTCACAAAAATATATTTTTTTAATATTTAGTAAAACAGGAATATTTAGTAAAAGTCGAGTGAAATCTGAAAATTTAACGACCCAAGGACGTTTTGGTAATTTTATCCACCAGGGTAATTTTGTAAATTTCCAAAGTCAGGGCATTATTTTGAAATACAAAAATTTGGATACTTTTGCAAAGTGAGAGAATTTTATTAAAGTTGGGGTTAAACTGGAAATCTTAAAAGTCAGGGCTTTTTAGTAATTTTCAACACAGGGGTATTTTTGTAAATTTCCCCAAACCAGAGTGTCTTGATATTTTTGAAACCTCAACATTTTGGTATTTTGTAAAGTAAAAGTCATTTTAACAAAAGTTGAGGGTAGTACAGTAATTTACACTACAGGGGCATTTTTGTAATTTTGCCGCTAGGGCATTTTGGGAAATTTTGTAAACCGAGAAAATATCTTTCAAAATCTGATTTAGAGTTTTTCAAACCAAAGGGGTAAAGTTGAAAACTTTAAAACAGGAGATTCTAAAACAATCCGGTCAAATCCCTTTCAAGTCTTAATATTCGGTTTAGCCTATGAACAAGTCCTCCTGGTTAAGGTGAACCATAGCTACGCACCAGGTAGGATTCAAGTGGAGAGGAGGTGAATCACGCGGACTGCTTAAATACCAAGCTCCCACTGAATACCACTCCTAGACATGCGCACACAAGTTGCCACACCTTAACTCGGCGACTTATTTCACAGGTTTGTCTACGAGTTTTAAGTCTTATGCCATTGTTTGAGTAGTCTCATCCTAGGGTCCAACAGATCCTAGTATTCTATTCTACGAGCCCAAACTAAGCCCAAAACAATTCATACAAACAGATAACTTCAAAAGAGTCCGAAGTACTTACCTGGTGGACTTCGGGTCGGAGGTACAGGTGCCATGCCAGAATACCTGAAAAACTTTTTTTTTATATAAAAGCCCACATTTCGAAAAGCCCATTTTGAAAATGTTTTCGGGCCCAACACCCTCAAAGCCGAGTTTTGAACCGGGCTCTGATACCAAACTGTAACATCCCCAAACCCGGCCCATTCGTTACGACCGAATCTAGTTATGTTATTGTGGAAAAGACGGTTGAAAATCTTTGTTTACTTAGCATAAAGCATGAAAGAATTTAATTAATTTTTTTTTTTTGAAAACCTTATTAATTTATTACCTTATGAAAACTTTGAAGTTATAAATTGACTGAATTAGGAAAACTTTATTAACCACATTCTTCATAAATAGGTTGCTTGGATTAAAATCATTTTCACATAGCAATTTAATTTGAATAAACCGTAGTTAAAGTAATACCAAAATCATAAAATGGCCTTTGTTACAACCCAACAAATTCAAATAAAATACTTATATCAAAACAAGCGTAATATAATAAATCTTCATCTTCGGCATGGGCCACCTTGTCCTCTCCGATCCCGGTCCAGCTTTATGCATTACCTGAAAATGTTAAAGGAAAAAGGTGAGTCACCAAGACTCAGTGTGCTACCCTTTTTCCCGGATTAGCAAAATATCGCATTCAAACATAATCATGATCATCATGCATCCAAATCATATGCACCCAATCCTAACCGTCCATACACCTTTTCTACCCCATGTGGTACCAAACCACTGGTGGTGCCAAACCACTGGTGACGTATAGTCACAGATGTGATGCCAAATCACTGGAGGTGCCAAACCTCTGGTGTCCGCAGACACGATATCCGTCAATGTGGTGCCAAACCACTGGTGTCCCAAAGACACAAAGTGTGTTACCAAAACACTGGTGACCGAAGTCACAAATCAATTGATGGGGCCAACCCATCGTGTGATACCAAATCACTGGCGACGATCCCGTATCTCAACTCTGGGGCCAACCCACGGTGGTGTCAAACCACAGGGACGAGTCGCTATGAGGTGCCAAACCTCTGGTGTCCCAAAGACACAAATGTGGTACCAAACCACTGGTGACCGTAGTCACGATAATCGAGTGATGGGGCCAACCCATCGTGTGATACCAAATCACTGGCGTCAATCCCTCAATACCGCCTTGTGGGGCCAACCCATTGTGGTGCGAAACCACGGGGACGAGACGCTGACGTGCCAAACCTCTGGAGGTGCCAAACCTCTGGTGACCCAAAGTCACAAAGTTGTGTTACCAAAACACTGGTGCTCGTCAGCACAAAATATCACTGCCCCCTCCACTTGTACAACCCACATCAACCACTAATATGCATTTTAACAGAAATATACATCATGCTTATTTAGCAACATACATATTGTTCATCCACCCTCATGTATGATAGCACACATACCAGATATACTATGCTTACCAAAAGCATCATAACAGGGACTTACCTGACCCCGTGCCTTATACCATAATGATATTCAATCCACCTTCCATGGATCCAAACACACACATCATATATATAGATACAATAACAGATAAGTGTGTAAATGTGCACACAATATAATAAGCTCATAAATTACTAGAAGAGTGTGTGTGTGTACACACCTGGTTACTAATGTGACTATCAAATCCCGTAGATCAAGATCTAACGCACTAGATCCCCCATTCCTTAACACTTTTCGAGCACTAGCCACAACCCGAGATATGCGAGATCAAGCCTTCCCCTACAATCGGCCAGAACTAAACAACATAATCATGCTAATCAACCTCTAAGGGTATAATCGTAATTTTACCTACTAAGGGTATTTTCGTAAATTCACACCTGCAATGGCCTTTCTGAAGGCCTAATGTCGCCACTAGCGACTTAGCTACCATTTCCGGTTGTACCGGACGATTGGGCCTAAAACCCGATTTCGGCCCATCCGGGCCCACACGCTCGTGTGGCCCACCTAGCACAAATCTAGCCACGTATAAAAGTTTCACCTAGTCTAGTTCAACATATACTAACCAATCATGCAATTTACTCATATGGGCCCACGGGCCCATTGGGCCCACTTCGGCCCATCGAGGCCCAAGCAGCGCCAACCCACAAGAATACTACTGATGGCCTCAACTATCGCGTCGAAGCCCCACACGTGCGCTCGCATGCTCGTGTGGCTACTAATGCCGTGTGACCGGCATTTCGGCATTTGCCGCTCTACAACTAGAGTAGAGAGAGTTACACACCTGATAGGACTCTGGGCTAATCCGCGCTCCGACCACTCTTGTGCCCAAACGCCCTCCAAGATGTGTTAACTCTCCTCCTGGAATGCTCTTTATATAGCTAGCTCTTCACCTTCATTCTTTGTGTCTTTCCGATGTGGGATCCCTTCGTCAGTAGAGTTTAAGTTCAACTAAAACTCTTGCCGTCCAATCCGCAAAATAAATACTCCATTGCTTGTCATGAGATTCAAACCCAGGCTCCCTTGCAACATAATCCACGCTGCTAACCACTTGGCCACAAGCTCCTCTTGTGTCTTAAACAATGCGCAACTAAACATAAACTATGGGCCAAATTCTAAGGTCCAAGCAAAAAGAAACCAAAATGCAAAAGCCAAGACTTGAACCTTGGACCTCCTTCCTTCCCTTGTGGCGTCACTCCCTTGTCCCCTAAGTGGCGTCACTTTGCCACTACACCACACACTCCTTTTGTGTTATTTTTCTCCATATTTTATTCTTAAGGCCTATCTGCCAACTTCCAGGGTTTTTTTCACCTAAAACCAAAATTTCCCCAAAGCCAATATTTGATCCCGGGACTTCATAGAAGCCCTCTAACCTTCCAAAATCACTTATCCAATGGGTCTAACTAGCATTTAAGCCGATCTCTTGTTCTCCAAAAATTTAAACGCTACTACGCCTAAGGCCCATTGGGCTCAATTCTCCTAGGCCCAATTTTGGGATGTTACATCTTCTATTTTTTTTCGGTTCTATCACTCCATGATATATACACTTGCTATGGAAAAAAACTAAACAAAATTAAAATTAATAATAAAATAAATGAATAATAAAATAACAAAATAACAAAATTTAAAGCAGGAAATAGAAGTTCTTTAAAAAATCAGGATAATCCGTGTCGCCACCATAGAAAAACTTCTAGCTGGTTCTCGATACTTTGATCCGACGTTTTTTCTCCTATCAATGTATATGAATTAGCCCTTTTAGTCGATTCCAACGATGTTGTCTTATCTTCAACCAACGCGACATCCACATTACAAGCCATTTGGTACCAAATCTAAGCTAACCCCAAATCATTTTTCAGGGTATTATTGCCTCGAGCTTCCTCCCCTTAATGTCGCGTGAAGTTTTGGTCACTCTAATTTTGTTTCCCTTGTCAAATGTGAATCAGTCGAACTCATTGATCTCTTCGGCTGACTCCTTCTCTACTATGGCTAGAAAGTGTATTGGCTCCTCTACACTTTCATTAAAAATTGGTTTCCGCTCCATGTTAGCGGTTACTTCTACTTTTACTTCAGCGGCTACATCTACTGTTATATTTGTTTCTACGTTAATTGGATCAGGGACATCTTCGAGTGTGTTTAGTTCATCAACATAGTCCAAACTTCTACTGATTTCCATCATCTATGTCTAGATGATTTTTGGTAATACAATGGTCATCACGATCAGAGTTGAGAACATCATGTACGACCTCTTCCCAAGGAGTTAATGCCTCTGAGATCTCCTAGAACATTGTCATCATTTGTGTCATCTTATCTGACATTCTTGGAAAAATGTTGGATGTTTCGTTGTTAGCTTGATAGATCTGATCACTCTCGGATGGATGTTTACTCGGCTCAGATATGGGTTCCTCTAGATACTTGCTATTATCTTTGTGGCTATAACTCCCTACATATCGTAAGGTAACTCGTCCATATGTTTGAGCATATTGTATTTAGTGTTATCACTCCACTGGTTTGTCAAAACTCCTTTCAACCAAATTTATCCTCCATTATTTTGCCACTCATCATACCAAAAGGACGACTTATCTGACTCAAACCCACTATTGTCGTCATCCAATTTATCCATGTGTGCATCTATGTTCTAGGCTAAAGGTTTGTCGGGCTTAATTTGTAACACCTCTAACCCATATCCGTCGTCGAAATAGGGTTACAGAGTATTACTGGAGTTTACAATACAAACAAACAGAATTTCAAACATTTCATAACATACCAATATTCATATAAAAAATCAATCAAAATAATTCATATTGTCCCATATATGAGCCCTCAAGGACCACAATATGCATTAGAAACAAGTTGGGACAAAATCGAAAACTAAGAGAATTTTTCAGAAAACATTGAAGAATTTCAAAGCTACAACAGTCACACAACCGTGTGACTCACATGACCAAGAGACACACTCATTTCTTAGGTCGTGTGGGCATTCGAAATAGGGAAACACAGCCAAGAGGCACACCCGTGCCTTAGGACGTGTAGGCATTTGAAATAGGGTCACACGGTCGTGTCGCAGCTCGTGTCCGTGCTCGTGTAACTCACTGACTTGGGCCACACTACTAAGCCACACGCCTGTGTGCTAGGTCGTGTACCCTTTGAAGTAACCTCACACGCCCGTGTGCCAGGCCGTGTGCTACGCCGAGTAACAGCCTGACTTGAAAACCTTTGAAAGCTACATGGGACACACGGCCGTGCCACCTAATCATGTGTCACACATGGCTGAGACACAAGTTTGTGTCTCTGCTCGTGTGGACAAAATTAGGCCATTTTACAAGCCATATTTCTCAATCAATTTGACATCAACCTACACTCAACATTGTGCATATAAACAAGCCATATTAGGGCATCCAAAACAAGCAAAATCAAGCCTCAAACATGTAGTATATTCACATACAACCAATATGCCCTTAGGCACCTCAAATGATAATTCATAAACATGTGCAAATATAAACACAATTTTATCATTTAACCAACAAAGGTTTGACCAAAACTAAGCCATATTATGCCACTTGATTTACCCTTTAAAAACATACCAAAATGTACCATATATGACATACAAAACTAGCTCCAAATGGTCTTATAATTCACATATAACTTGTGACACTAAAAATACCAAATAAGTCATTCAAACAAGTACCAATTCACAACCATTCAAGGCTTACACAAAATGCATATTCAGACCACCATTTTACCTTCCATCATTCTACCATATTAAGTCATACCTCAACCATATAAGGCAACTTATATACACATCAAAATATACCATTTTACCAGCACAAGGCCAAAATGCAAACCAAACAAATGGTCATTCCCACAACCAAAACACATTGACTAACATTTGCCGAAATAACCTATACATGCCATTATAACCAAAATTAAACCAATCGAAAGTACCAAAAAAGCTGATGGATAGTGTGATATAGCTTCGTCAAGCTTCCAACTTGAATGAGCTTCTGATTCAGTATAAAACACGGAAAAATACACAGAGTAAGCATTTAAGCTTAGTAAGTTCGTATAACATAGAATTTAACTTACCATTTATTCACATATAAGGTAAGTAATCAAAGCATATCCCAACATATATTGGCCAAATGCCTAAGCACATATACCTCAACCATGTTAGTTATGTAATATATAAACCAAGTCATGGATGAGCTCAATAATTAATCAAATTGCATATACATGTATCATTCATTTCATATACCCATATACCATGTAATATCATTTTCCATGTAACTTTCATCTATACCTATAATAGTTCGTATCGAACTCATGTCATAACATATCAAAACATTGCCCGTTGAACCATTTAGAATATCGTTGGATACGCGGAATAGCTCACACATTTTGTACTAAACTGTATTCCGTCAATTCCTGTACATGTATGCTCAAACGAGCCATGAACTGGTATGCTCTCATGAGCTGTAAATCGGTAAGCTCATACGAGCTGAGAATCGGTAATCCTTAATGACATGGCATTTGTATTCTATGAATTCCTAAGGTTCAAAAGGGGCTCGATAATCGTCGTACGTCGTCAAATATGCAGCCGTTGTTTATACATGGAAATTATACAAATCACATACATATAATTTAATTAAAACATATAAATATCCAATTTAATCACACAAACGTTCCTCGATGAGTATTTGAAACACCCCAAACCCGGCCCACAAGCCCCGACCGGATCTGGTATGCTTCTTGAGAAAAACTCGTTTTGTCATTTTGGAAAACATGTGATTTTGTGGTAAGAGAATAAATTTGAAGTACGATCTTGTTGAAAACCAGGTTGTGATTTAAGTTTGTATCTTATTAAAAACATTATCTTTATGATTTTATAAATCAAAAGAAGAACCGTATTTAGAATTTATGATTAAGTTGAAAACCATAGGTATTTAGGTGTCAAAACAATTTAAGTGTTCGTCAAAAATATTTAATTATTTAGTTGAAGTTGATCGTAGCAGAATAAAAATTTAAAACGTATAAGTAACATAGCTAATGGCGGCCTTATTACAAAAACATAACCCAAAATAAATCCCGAAATAATAAGAGAAAACGTAATAAGTTTAATTAAAAGGAAAACCGAAATACTGAGTTGAGCAATGACCACCACGTAGTCCTCACTGACCCGGTCCATCGCGCTAAGTATCACCTGAAAAAGATATCTCACGAGGGGTGAGTCAATAGACTCAATGTGTAACAATACACTAAAAGCCCAATCGATCATAGCCATAAAGCCCATTTAAAATCACATTTAGCCATAAGCCCATAATATAGCAAATCAGATATTCATATGTACATGTAAAATGAAATGCAATCCCGAGCCCAACCTAGATATCCATCCGCTACACACCACCCGTACCAGCCAATCACACTGTAGGGATTACTAGATCGACCCTCCATCCGCTACACACCATCGAAGGCAGTTGCTGCAGTCAACATGCACATCGCCCTTATAAATTGTGGCATGGCCACCAGATAATTGTGACAGAGTCACCAGATTCATAATATGTGACCGAAGTCATCGGATTCATCATATGTGACCGAAGTCACCAGATTCATAATATGTGACGGAAGTCACCGGATAATGTGGTAAAAACCACCGGAACACTTCCCCTTTATCAATATCACCCATATGCCCATGCCATAAACATATTATTTCGATATCATGCCATATACCCCCAAAATCATAACAAAATCATACACATTTCATAATCATGCCTAACGAAGTATTAGGGGTTTAACGTACCTGAATATCATGTACCACTGAATGGTACCCGAAGCCATAATCATTCATATTACTTATTAACACATGTTTATCAATAATACTATTAATCTATCAGAAATTTAGTGTAGGGCTACACACCTGATAATAACACCATTCTCATATTCTTGAAGATTTTAAACACTCCTAAGCCCAAGGCCCAATCAGCCCAATCCTACTAGGCCCAATTTCGGGATGTTATAATATTTGTAGATACGGATGCGATTAATCCGAGACTTTCTCTTTGCCACGATCTAACTCCGTACGAGGACTAACTAGATCTATATAGATAAATTTAACTCAATTAAACACATAATTCATTCAATTTAATCGAAAACATATTTTTGGTAAAATTACCATTTTACCCTTGTACTTTCAATTTTTTTACAATTTAGTCCCTAGGTTCGAAAAATGAAATTCATTCAATTTAACCCTTACCCAAGCCTAGTCGATTTTTATACATATTAGTAGCAGCCCATATATTTCATAAATTCACAATTTCACCACACAATATTTTTATACATATTTTTAAATTTAGCCCCTATTCGATAATTTCATCAAAAATTCTTTTACAAAAGTTGTTTATCTAACAATAACCATTCATTTTCTATCATCAAACTTCAAAACTCAGAAATCCTCATCAATGGTAAAACCCTAATAGTTTAACAGTTTCACAAATTAGTCCCCGAGCTAGCTAGATTAAGCTACAACGATCCCTGAAACATAGAAATCATTTAAAACAGGACAAAAATAACTTGCCAATTGAACTTACAAGCTTGGTCGAACCTAGATTCAAAAATGGCTTCTTTCTTTTGTGAAGAATCAGTTGCTGATGATGAATAAAGATGATGGTTAATTTTATTTCTTTTATTTTTATCATTAATTACCTTTTTACTAATTTAAGCTTTATAAACTTTAATAATTACACAACTGCCAAGCCATCATATTCCACTAACATACATGGTCTAATTACCATATAAGGACTTCCACTTTAAAGTTATATAGCTATTTAATACCTTTAGCTATTAGAACTCAACTTTTACACTTTATGCGATTTAGTCCTTTTTATCAAATTAAGCATGTAAACGGTAAAATTTCTTAACAAAACTTTATACGGTATTTCTATCATAATGTAGGAAATAAAATAATAATAAAATTTTTTTTTGACCTCAATTTTGTGGTCTCAAAACCACTATTCCAATTTTACTGAAAACGGCATGTTACATAATTGTTCTACATGACAATATCTCTTGTGGACTAGAAAGAGACTCTATTGGGTATTCAGGCATATCAATCTTTCTATCATCTAACTCAAACAGCAGTTCATATGAATACACTTCTTTTCCATATTCACTATACAAACTCCATTGATCCATTGAGTCTCCATCTAACCAACTTGATTCCACGTCATCTTATAAATTATCTCACGTCTTGCGTTGATACCAACTGTAATCATCATTAATTGCACTCATAATTCATCATTATTTCACCTATATATAGCAATTACATTCCTTCTAATATACAGTTAGAAAAATCCTTATTTAGAATATGCTTTTTTTACGTTTACCTCCCACTTCTTCTATATCACACCACCTCATTATTCATAGTCAAGTCACGGTCTTGTGTAACACATTACCATATCCTATAGAGACATTGTGCCTTACTAATCTTTCTAATCACACTTACAAGCCATGCTGAATGTGCCAAAGCAATTTAATACAGAACTCACCAAAAACCATTCCTTTAGGTTACACCATTACGAGCCTTACTAAGATACGCCAAAAAGACACTACTTTCAAATTTTGCCATATGATTTGTTCTTTCAGGTTTTCGCCACAACGGCTATCACATCAAACTTTGTCATACGGGCTATTGATCCATTGTTCACCAAAAAGGCAGTTCTTAAGAGTGTGCCATGAAGGTGTTCCTTACAAAGTTTGCCACAAAGGCATTCCTTTCATGTTCTGCCACAATGGCTTTCTCTCATATTATGCCGCAGGCTGTCATTGTAGGGTTTACCAAAGAAGCTATCCCTTCATGATTCACCACAAAAGTGTTCCTTTCAGATTGTGCCATATAGGTGTTTCTTTCTTGACGTGTTTACGATATGGATTTGCCTACACTCACATTATGTGAGGTTTGCCCATCATCGTCCTAGGACACACAAGGAACCCCATTGGGTAATCACCATCCTTTAGTTCCTTTTGGAATGTGCCATGGCCATGGGATTTTCCTTTAAAAGGTCATGTTTAAAGTCCAAATGGACCCCTTTAGAATCCACCACGGTGAACAGACATAGACTCACTTTAAAAAACCATCTCGCACTGACATAGTTAATATTCATCTTTAATTCCACAACTTTCTCTTAACAGAGCATACCATAGCATGCATCTAAGACACTCATATACGACCAAACCTAAAGTTCTCAAATTCCATACCAGAACATAAATTCTATCCATAGCATTCAATCATACAGTTGCATGACCATCATAATATACTTTTCTAGTTTCAGTTTTGTCGTTCAATCGGTTTCTACAAAGATATCTCATGTGAAAAGCATACATCCAAGAGTCGGTATAGAGACTCACCTTACAACCACAGATAGCAATTTGGACTCTAGATCCAACCTTCATCAAGATACCATAGCAACCATTACTTATAAAATAGAAGAACACCATTAAAGCTCATTTGAGTAACCATACTACTATGTCAAACCTAAATGAGCCCCCTACAAAGCCTTACTCCTTCATCTTACTACTCACGCACTCATTTCGACCTACTTTTCCATAGCACAACACGAAGAGTCATAAAACATACCTTAACATGGAACAATTACTATTAAAACCTGGAATCTTAACTTCAGTTTAGATCAATTCCTTCTATCTCTCAAGCCTTAGATAACCTTATTTTAGAAGAAAGAATAAGAGAACTTTCACTTCCCAAACTTGAATATTTGTTATTATAATCTAAGTCCTTATTGGAAATTGACAAATGTCACATTATTACTAAATTGTCTTATCAAAAGCCTACAACTTCCAAGAAACCTAATTGATTATTCTCTTACCTTCTAACTATTTTGGTTCACATTCAGTACGTTTCTGACTGGCTTACCTTGTAATTTAACTTGCATAGTGCCACAATTAATCAGGCACACCATAACCCTGGCACGAACTAAAACTCTCGATAACGTTTTCCGTAACCATTGGTCTTATTCCAACTAATATAGCCACCTGACAAGAAACCTTTATTAATTTAACCACATAATTTTATGCACCCACTCTATTCGTCAAAAGAGGCACTTGGTCAAAGGCTACTCCGCCAATCATATTACCTTAGGCCTAAACACCATGTACCCACCAGAGCTGGGGTGTTATAGGTTTATAGGACCATACGAAATATTGGAACAAGTTGATCTAGTGGTGTATAGATTGGCACTACCGCTAAAATTGTCGAAGATTCATAATGTGTTCTACGAATCCATGCTAAGGAGATACTGGTCAAATCTAGACCATGTGGTGCAAGTAGAAACTTTAGAGGTGGAACCCAAATTATCTTATGAAAAAGAGTCTATTCGTATTTTAACAAGAGAAGTGAAAATTTTGAGAAATAAAAGAATTCCACTGGTCAAAGTACTAGGGAAGAACCACAATACAAAGGAAGCCACTTGGGAGAGAGAAAGTTTGATAAGAGAGAAATACCCTTAGCTATTTGTAGGTAATAATTTCAAGGACGAACCTTTTTAAGTGGGGAAGAGTTGTAACAAATCGCTTGGCGTAGGTCATATGGTATGTTGTTGGCATATAATTGAGTAAGCCATGGTAGAAAAGGGGTGAATTATCCGTTAAGTGTTTGGATGGCATATTGCATGTATTTGACAAGACGCCTTGTTGTAATTCACCATTTGGCAAACTCTAAGGTTTGGCAGACTCTTTAATGGGACAATCCGCTAACTTCAGATGTTCTGGGCGAACTAATTAGTTCACAAAATAATAGAATTGTTTTACCTAAAGACGATAGTTCGATGAGTATCGTTAGATTTTAGTTGAGACCTAGTTGAAATTGAACTAAAATACTATAGATGATAGCTTGATATGTTTAGGTAGTCGAATGACTTGTTTAGTTGATTGCTTAAGTGTACAAGCAATATTTTACCACTCTAATTAGTAGTAGTAATTGCGTTTGGTAAAATATTAGACTTAAAATTTTGTTAGGTGATAAACCATAATATTTACATATTTTAATCCCACATTTAGCATACTTTTGGATGATTTATTCTTTGAATTATGGAATTTGGTGCTTTTAATCCTTTAATTTCATGTTTTATATTAGAAAAGCACTGGAGGATGAAAAGAATGAAAAACGAGCTTAAAATGGAGTAAATGGGCCAAATTACGAAATCGACATGGCTTGGGCCCAAAGCCACACGGCCGTGCCTCCTTAACGGACTCGAACACGGCTTGGCCACGATTCATACGAGCGTGTGCCATGGGCGTGTCCCTAACGTGACCTGTTTGAATTTCATTCAGATTTGGGTACATAGAGGCAAAGAAAGCCATTCTAAAAGCCTATATAAACACCCTAGAGGCCAACCTTCAGGGGGCTTCCAGTTAGGCCGAAGAGCCAAGCCAGAGAGGCCAAAATTGTGGAATTTACTCGAAGAAAGCCAGTTGATTCATCTCAAGAGGATCTTCCCTTCAAATTCCTTCAGGGGGTTTTAGGGTTTTTCTTATGTTTTGTTTTATATTTTCTTTTGAGATGTACTCTTTTATGATTATGAACTAAACCCCTCAAATAACTGAGAGGGATGAAACCTAAGACGGATCTTGTTATTGTTTTCTGAACTATATGATAAATACTTGATTTGTTCTTAATTCTTATTTTGATATTTTAGGATATTAATTCAAGTATTGATGTGCTTAGGTAGAGGAGGAATAGACCCTGTCTAAGAGTAGATCTAGCATAATTAAGCGGAGTTGATCGCAACCCTAGAGATAGGATGACGAAAATTTGCTGGATTACGGTCAAACCTAATATGGGAGTCCATAGATCAAGTTAATACAATCCTAGGGGTTTTAATTCATAAGAGATTTCAATTAATCAACCTAGGGTTAGACGTTAGTAGCCTTGAGAGAGGTATTAATATAAATTAGGAAATCCTACGGATCAAGTCAAGTGAATAAATCGTCTGGTTCAGAGTTAAATAACAAGTGAAGTCTAGGTGGATTCTTCCTCGTGTATTGTCTTAATCAATTGGTTTTTCCCACAAGTATTTTCCCTAATTCCTTCTCTTTGTCTTAGCATCCTTAGCTTAGTAGTTAGTTAATTTTAGATTAATTAATAATTCCCTTAATTATTAGGCAAAATAATAAAAAGAAAGTTAGTATTAGTACTTTTGGTTCCTTTGGGTTTGACAATCCGATCTTGCCACTAAACTATACTACTGTTCGATAGGTGCACTTGCCTCAATCGTTGTCACAGTTAGTTTCTAGGCTTGATCATTCTTTACATAAATTTAAGACTCTAACACACGATCATTAGGCAAGTTTAGTCATAGATTTCAAGGGTGATAGTGGGATTTCTGACCTTCCTAATAAGCTTATTTTTCACTGTCTGTACTATAAAAATATTCATATAGTCGGCACGTTTCACATTTGTTTTCTCTTTGTGTTATTATCTATGTCTTTAACAATCTTTAAGTTATCTTCACTAGAAGATACGAGAAAGGTTTCTAAAAGCTTGTTATGGGGACATCTTTTATTTGCTCCACTTCCCTTGGAGTTTCCTCTAAGTCATTGGGCTCCTCTAAACTCTATTCACCCTCTAATTCGGGCTAGTTAGGATTAAAGAAGCTAGCTATCTGTCTCCATTTTAACTGGAATTCTTCCAACTCTTAAACCTAGGGATTGTGAACATCAAAGCCCAACGAATTTGTGGAAATGTCCTTGAAGAAGTCAAAGTCTACCAGGATCAAGTCCAAGGAACCAACGACCACTTGGGTGTGGAGAACCAAGTTAGCCTTTAACTTTAGCGATGCTTCTGTAACAGTCTGATTATGACCCTAGTCGGAATAGTGGTTTCGGGACCACAAATCTGAGTAAAAAAATATTTTAATATTATTTTCTGTGTCTACTGTATGTGATTAAGCATGTGTTAAAGTTCCGTGAATTAATTTGTCCGTTTATGTGCTTAATTTGAGAAAAGGACTAAATCGCATAAAAGATAAAAGTGACATGCTATTTGTTAATATGCTATATTGTCATGTCTTTATTATTATGAAGTCCTTATGATGTTATTATGCTATTATTAAGTTGGTGGACAATTATGTCCATAGTTTATATGTTTTTCATTAATATATCATTAAGGGTAAAAGTGGAAATAGATAATTATTATGAAATATAATAAAAAAAAAGTATGAAAATAGGCATTTTGTTCATCCATTTGACCGAAAATACCAAAGAAAAGAAAGAAAAGAACAAGCTAGGTTTCAGCTATGATTTTAGCTTGATTCAAGGTATGTTTTGCTTCGGTTTTTGATAATTTCTACGTTTTGTAACTGTTGCTTCGAATACTTTGAAACCCATGTCTTAATTTTGTGAATTGATGAAGATTTTGAAAAGTTCCATTGATGAATTCATGAGCTTTGTTATGATTGTTGATGAAATATGAAATATATGTGTTAGATTAACATGTTTTGTCTTTGGATTTTTGATGAATTTGAGTAATTTGGACTTAATTGAGAAAATAATATTTTGAAGGACTAAATTATGAAATAAATGAAATGTATGGATTGGTATGATCATAGTGAACATTCGGCTAAGCATGGGTGATATGAAATTTTGTGTATTTTGTGATTTTATGAAATAAGGACTAAAATGTCAAAATGTGAAAATGGGGGCTAATTTGTAAATTACCCTAAATATGTGTTTTTGGATTGAATTGAATGAGTTGGTGAATAAATGGGATAAATTTGAATATGTATAGATCAAGAACTGAAGAAAATGGATTTAGATCGAGGAAAGTCAAAAGTAATTGAATAGTCGTTCATTTCCGTTCTTTTCGTACGAGGTAAGTCTATATACAAATAAATGTATTTGTATTGATTTATGTATGTTCATATGAAATTTCATTGTGATGAATGTGTACGAGATGATAAATATATGAATCCGAGGAAGTATCGACAATGAATCAATGTCCGAGAAGTCCCGTACGAACCTAGGAATAGATAAGATTACATATGTCATGACATAGGTTTCTGATATGTGATATCGTGTAGACCACGTCTGGGACGTTGGAGTCAATTTAGGATTTACGTGTAAGACCATGTCTAGGACATTGGCATCGTATTGATTTGTGTAAGACCCTGTCAGGGACAGTAGCATCGATATTTGGTTACATGTAAGACCACGTCTGGGACGTTGGCATTGTACGACTATTCCGAGCATCCTGAGTATCCTATTTGGTTCCGAATGGTTCAACGGGAAATTTCGAGAAAATGAAAGGCTATGGGAAACGTAAAATTGAATCAGGTACGTTTGATATGTACACTATGTAAGAGTATGAAAGGTAAGTAAATATATGAACTTACCTAAATGAGATATGTGTATGGATTTGATGAAGTAAAATGTGATATATGAATGAATAAGCTATGATCTAATGAAGTATATGGTGATATGCATGTTGGTAAGTAAATGGCTAAACAGATGAGCCAAGAAGAACTATGAATGTGCAAATGAGCTATTAGTAATCTCATATTTGATATGAATAATGAATGTTTATATGTTAAGTTTATTTGTATATGGCTTACTAAGCTTTTCAAAGCTTATTTTGTGTGTGTTTACTTTGTTTTATAGATCGTTAAAGATACTGAGGGCTCAGCGATTGTCGAGGATCGTCATCACACTACTCAAATCACATTTTGGTACCTTTTGAATATGTATATATTAAGTATGGCATGTATAGTCTAGTTGATATGGTTATGTTTTGAAAGGGTGTATAGATAGTCATGTGATATGGCTAGATAATGACATTATGTGAATGAATAGTTATGTCTTATGATGCTAAATTTTGGTATGGTTTGATGGCCAGTGAAATGGTCAAAATAATGGTCAGTTTATTGATGCAAAGCAAGCATATAGTTGATGAATGGTTGTTATAATGAAAAGGTAAGTGTGTGGATAGATACTATCTAGAAATGTTGTTATTAGATTGAGTTATATGGCATATAAGTTGGTGTGATTGTTGAGCTCATAAGTGGTCAAAAATGATGAACATTTTGGTATATATTGGTTATCTTTGATGCTTGGATTAATGCTTAATTGTGCTTGTAGGGATGACCCAAAGTGTGGGTGGCATTTTGGCATTGCAAATGGCCTATAATTGCCCACACGGTTGAGCACACGGGCGTGTGGCTCGATCGTGTCCCTCGTGGTTGTATTTCAAAACAAGTTAGACTCGACCACGGGCTAGACACATGGGCATGTGACTGGCCATGTGGTGCAAGTCAGTAGCGACCACGGGTGAGGCACACGGGCTTGTCCACAGCAGTGTGGACAAGTTAGTATGTATGCCCTGTTTTGACACAGCTTACACACACAAGCATGTCTGAGGCCGTGGGAGGCACACGGGTGTGTGACCTATGTAACTTAGAAAAATTTTTAAATTTCTGAGAATCTCCATATATGTTTCGTTTAGTCCCGGCCCTATTCTAAAGCATGTTTAAGGTCTCGTAGACTTATTCCAGGGACACTTGGATTGGATTCGTTAAATAATATTATGAAATGTCCATAATAGGTTCTGTTTTGTCTGGTACTGCCTTTAACCCTAGACCGACGATGATTACGTGTTAGGGATGTTACAGCTTCAGTCATGTTCTTTGTTGTGTCCTCCTTTTACTTCTTGAAAGCTTCATTGGATTGACGAAGGCTATCCAATTTGGCCTCATAATACAACTTTAGAGATTAGAGTTGTTCCCTTAAAGAGGACACGCCCATCTCCAATAACTTAACCTTGCTCTCCAGTAGTTTGCATTTATTCTCTATGTCCCTATCTTTGAGCTTCCAGGCCATGATACATGAATAAAGACATTCAACTTTACTTTTAAGAGCCTACACTCTGTTGCATTGCTCCTCTATCAAATTTTGACTTAATCGACTCCTCTAAGCTGGAAACTGTGGCCTTATGGTTGTCGTTGAACTCCTAAAGGGTTCAACTCAACAGCCCATACTTCATAGATAGAGCTTGGGCAGACTTGGCGATTAGTGATATGGGAGATGAGTCTGATCTTGACACAAAGAAAAATCGAAAAGCCTCTTTTAATTGTGGAGGCATCAAGTTGTATTAGCTCTAAAATATTGAACTTAAAGAAGTAGAAGAGACCCAAAAGCATAGAGGCCATGCCAAGGAAAGAATTCATCACTCTTAATAGAGGAAGAAGGTTGTGGTTGAAGAATTGTGGGGATCACAAAAGGATCCAATGGTAAAGTTTCTACTGGTATTTTAGTATGAGAATGACCCGTGTCTTGAGTAGAGGAATCTGGTGTATGAGTGGTGATCGCTGTGTCGAGTTTTAAATTTATAATGAATGAGATCGAACCTGGAAACTAACTCTGACAATGATTAAAGGCAAGTGTACCTATCGAACAGTAGTATAGCTTAGGCAAGATTGGATTTGTCGAACCCAAAGGAACTAAAAGTACTAAAACTAACTTTCTTTTTATTATTTAGCCTAAAATAAAGTGAAGTTTCTTGAATCTAAATTAATGACTACTAAGCTAAAGGCGCAAAGACAAAAAGAACGAATTGGGAAATAACTTGAAGAAAAACTCAGTTGATCACGACAATACCCTCAGGAAGAATCCACCTAGACTTCACTTCTTATCTAACACTGAACCATACGATTTATTCACTTAGTTTGATCCGTAGGACTCCCTAACGTATATTAAACCCTCTCTCGAGGCGAATAATGTCTAACCCTAGGTTAATTAACGAAAATCTCTTTCTCGAATAATAACCCCCTAGAATAGCAGTAAATCGATCTATGGACTCCCATATTAGGTTTCACCCTAATCCGGTAAAATCTTGTCACCCTATCTCTAGGCGTGCGATCAACTCCGCTTAATTATACTAGATCAACTCTTAAGCAGGGTTTATTCCTCCTCCACCTAAGCACATCAAATTTGGATTAAGCACATATAATTAAGAACAAACTAAGTATTTATCATATAATTCAGAAAACAATAACAAGATTCATCTAGGTTTCATCCCCTTCAGGTATCTGAAGGGTTTAGTTCATAACAAATAAAGATAAAACAAAACATAAGAAATTCCTAAAACTCACTGAAGGAATTGAAGGAGAAATCCGTCATCTTGAGTAGAATTCCGGCTTCTTGGGATGGATCAACTGGCTAACTTCGAGCGATTCCCACAACTCTAGCCTTTTCGGCTTGGCTCCTTGGCCTAGCTTGACGCCCTCTCAAAGGTGGTACCTAGGGGGTATATATAGGCTCTTGGAATGCGATTCTTTCTCCCTAAGTATCCTTTTCCGACTAAAATTATTCAATGCCACGATAGGGACATGGCCATGTCACACGCCCGTGTGACGAATCTTTGAGCCGTGTTCAGATTTCTTAATTGAGGCACGGCCGTGTAAATCGGGGGTGAGGCCGTGTTCTAGATGCTCGACAAGGCATGGCCATGTGATCTTTGGGCTAGGCCGTGTGGATTTCGTGATATGGCCCATTTACTCCGTTTTGGGCCCGTTTTATGTTCTTTTCATCCTCGGGTGCTTTCCTGGGAATAAGACATGAAAAGAAAGGATTAAGAGTGTAACACCCCTAATCCGTATCCTTCGCCGGATTAAGATTAGAGACATTATCGATCAAAACACAGCTTAGAACATATATTTATTACTTAACATGCTTCATAATTGACTACATTATTACACTTGCCCTATTCAAATTTCGAAGCTTAATAAACCTATGTTCATCTCATTTACACTTTAAAATTTTGGCTCAATCGTATAACATTACTACGCATATATCATATAGATATATAATAAACCAACTTTTCAGAACTTGGTTACATAGCGTAGTAATTAAATGCATGAACATATTAAATAAAATATTACACATCTCAATACTAATTATCCCTAAGCAAATTTGGCAAAATTTACTTCAACAAATAAGCAAGTATAGATTTTTAAACATCATAGTAATATGTGCATTTGCCATTATCGAAGGTGAGCCTAAACAACCAACTCTTCAAGCATAATATTTACATATAGTTATTTCTCAAAAGATTAGCCGAACCTACATATGCATTGTATAACATAATTCTTATTTAATGAAATGACCAAAGCAAATACATACCCATAGATCCTAAATGATGCTTAACTAACATATTACATACCATGACTTAAACATTTACCCATCGTTTACTTCAGTACTTAAACCTAATGATACTTTATTATTATATATTCAAAAGCAATATATACCAAAATTCATTCCACTCTTGATGAACCACTACATACATCCACTTTCCAAGAGTTAACAAAATTCATACTTAATGACCTCACATCTAACATTCATACACAAGTATACCTACTTAGCATGAAATACATCACATCCTCATGCATCTTCCAAACAAAACATACACGCATATTATATCAAAGATTTAATAAACCATCGAACATTAATGTATAAAAACAAGCTAATTTCGGATGGCTTTTATACATTAACAAAATATCATTCAAATATTAAACTAGCCTATACATGCCTTAAGTTCGATAGTCCGAATTTTAAAGATACCAAAGTGAGCCGATAGTGTGAATGACTTCTGTGACGATCCCCTGAGCTCGTAGCTTGATCAAAATCTATAAAACAGAATAATGAAAGCACACAAAGTAAGCTTACTAGATTAGTAAGTCTTAAGCAATTGTAAAATAGCATCCAAACATTCAAGCTTTTTAAAGCGATTCGTTTATGACATTGAATATAAATAATTTAACCTATAAGTTCATTATGGCCGTATACCATTACCTTACTTAACTTAATAATTATTATTTTCCATGCAAACTCACCGAAACACCTAAATACAATATGTATTTGCATATTCCAAGCCAAATAAGTATAACATACATTTTAACCACATGTAATCAGTCGTACCATATGTAAACATATCCAAACACTTTCGTATTTAACATTTACACATATAGCCGAATCTCAAGGGCATAACCAAGCTTAAACTCCAATATATATATATATATATCATACTCATTATTGGTAAGATCAAATGCACATATTAAAATCTCACTGAAAGCTTCAATTACATCACATCTTACTTAATTCAAATGGAAATATAATAACTTACCTTATTCCTTGCAACTACGAAAACTTATACTTACCCGAGCATTTAGCTTATTGCAGTAATTATGTTCGATCCTGTAAATGATTCATGAATTCTCTATTTATAACACATCACCGGCATTAAGCCTGCTAGGCATCAAGCCTGAAATACACACCGGCACTAAGCCTGCTAGACTCGAGGTCTGAAATTTGATCACCGGCATCTAGCCTGCTAGGCAATAAGCCCGATACACTTCACGGCACAAGGCCTGCTAGGCTCGAAGCCCGATACAATTCACCGGCACAAGGCCTGCTAGGCTCGAAGCCCGATACAATATTATTATCATATCATACACATTGCATGCTGCCCAAATTAACATAAATCTCACATTATTCAAATCACAACATATCATCTCGGTTAAAAATGTAACAACATTTCATTTTAAATTCACTATCCACATTCGTCTTTAACAAATTTTACAACTATAATTTCATAATTCAGCATATAATCAATGTTATAAATGATATTAACGATATTAAATTGCTTATAGACTTACCTCGGAAATCGTTGGACAGCAAAAACCGTCTTATTCAATAACTTTTGCCTTCCCCCGATCCAAGTCTGTTTTTCTTTGTTCTTGATTTAAACATATTCAATTTGAGCTCATTCAAACACATTTCATTTCAATTTAATCCAAATACACTGAAATGGGCAAATTACCATTTTACCCCTAAGGTTTCACATTTTTACAATTTAGTCCTTTTTGTACAAAACACAAAATACGCCAAATTTGGTTATACACTTCAAGGGTCGAATGTTCCTAGGCTTCATACAAGATCATGCATTTCATTTTTCTCATGTTTTAGTCCTTCAAGAATTTATTCTTTCCAAATTAGTCCCTAACACTCAATTTCACCAAAATTTCTAATTCCAAACATGATGATTTAAAACATACTATTAATAATCTACCATCAAACATCACATATCATGAATATACATCAATGTCCGAATCCTTAAGATGTCTCAACTCAAAAATTTCAGCATGGGTTATATAGCATTCAAATAAACGATTCCAAAAATGTAAAAATTATCAAAAACTAAACAAAATACATACCCCAAATTGAGCTCCCTAATGCCGAAACTCAAGCTTCAAAAATGGAGTTTCTTTCCTTCCCACATTCGGCCAAGAAGATGAACAAAGGCATGTTCTCTTTCTTTCCACTTGGTTTCATTATTTTATGGCTTAAATTAAAAGAAATATTTATTCACTTATTACTTATATTAACATATTATTATAATAACATAAAATTTATCTAATTTTTCCACATGTTGCCATCCACTTTACTAATAATGGACTAATTGTCCTTTAAGGACTTCACTTTAATAAAACCATCTCAATTTAACAAATAATCAATTAAGAGGCCACTTCTAACAATTATGCAATTTAGTCCTTTAGTCAACTTAAACACACATACAAGCAAATTAATTCACAAAAATTTAACACATGCTAAGTCACTTATCATCAACATAGAAAATAATATTAAAATATTATTCAAACTAGGATTTGTGGACCTAAAACCACTATTCCAATTAGGGTCAACTTTGGACTGTTACAACTATCCCCCCTTAGGGATTTTCATCCCCGAAAATCTTACCATTAAACAAAGTTGGATATTGTTGCCTCATTAAATCTTCAGGATCCCACATAGCCTCTTCTACTCTATGAAGATTCCATAGCACTTTTACTAACGAAATTTTCTTGTTTCTCAACTCTTTCACTTCACGAGCTAAGATACGGATCGATTCTTCCTCGTACGTCATATCAGATCAGATTTCAATCTCAGACGGGGCGATCACATGTGACGGATCTGATCTATATCTACGAAGCATCGAAACATGGAATACATTATGTATCTTTTCCAATTTAGAAGGCAACTTTAATCTATAAGCAACAGGCCCAACATGTTCGATGATCTCAAATGGTCCGATGAATCTCGGACTTAATTTTCCTTTTCGACCAAATCGAAGTACTTTCTTCCATGGAGAAACTTTCAAAAATACCCGGTCTCCAACCTGAAACTCAATGTGTTTACGTTTCAAATCTGCGTATGAATTTTGGCGATCTGATGCAACTTTCAAACTATCTCAGATTACTGCCACTTTCTGCTCAGTCTCTTTAATCAAATCAACCCCGTGTATCTTGTTTTCACCGAGCTCGGTCCAGTACAATGGTGTACGACACTTGCGGCCATACAGAGCTTCGTAAGGTGCCATTTTGATACTAGATTGAAAGCTATTATTGTAAGCAAATTCAATCAAAGGTAAGTACCGTTCCCACGTACCTTCAAACTCGAGGACACAACATCTCAACATATCCTCAAGTATCTGAATGGTTCGTTCAGACTGACTATCTGTCTGCGGATGAAAAGCTGTGCTAAGGTGTAATTTGGTACCTAAAGCGTCTTGCAATTTCTTCCAAAACTACGACGTGAATCTCGGGTCTCTGTCCGAAATAATGGAAATCGGCACACCATGTAATCTCACAATTTGAGATACATACAACTCAGCAAGCTTATCGAGCGAATAGTCCGTACGAACTGGAACAAAGTGAGCTGATTTGGTTAGTCTATCCACTATAACCCAAATTGCATCTTTCGTGCTCGGTGTCATAGGTAAACTGGATACAAAATCTATAGCAATTCTATCCCATTTCCATTCAGGTATCATGATCAATTGAAGTAACCCAGAAGGCATTTGATGTTCGGCTTTTACTTGCTGACAAACTAAGCACTTCGAGACAAATTCAGATATGTCTCGTTTCATACCAGGCCACCAATAGAACTGTTTCAAATCATTATACATTTTCGTGCTACTCAGATGTACAGACAATCGGCTATTATGAGCCTCATTTAATATCATCTGAATCAAATCCACATTCCTCGGAACACATATTCGGCCTTTGAAGTTCAACCAGTCATTTTCATCAATTTAAAACTCTAACTCTGAATTACTTTCACACTGAACTCGTCTTGCCATCAAATCTTTGTCAACTTTCTAAGCATCACAAATTTGTTGAATATACAACGGTCTTGCTTTGAATTCGGCTATTAACGAACCATCATAAGACATAACCATATGTGTGTTCAACGCCCGAAGAGCAAACAATGATTTTCGACTTAGAGCATCTGCAACAATATTTGCTATCCCCGGATAGTAGTCAATCACTAATTCGTAATCTTTCAACAGCTCTAACCATCTGCGTTGTCTCAAGTTCAAATCCTTCTGAGTCATCAAATACTTTAAACTTTTGTGATCCGAATAGACATGACATTTCTCACCGAATAGATAATGACGCCAAATCTTTAACGCGAATACAATGGTTGCTAACTTTAAATCATGTGCCGGATAATTTCTTTCATGTGGCTTCAACTGTCTCGAAGCATAGGCTACTACTTTGCCTTCTTGCATTAAAACGCAACCCAAACCATTCAAAGAAACATCACCATACACAACAAATTCTTTACCCGATTCAGGCTGAACTAACACTAGAGCCTCGGTCAAGAGAGCTTTCAGCTGATCGAAACTTTTCTGACATTTTTCCGTCCATTCAAACTTGATATCTTTCTGTAATAGCTTTGTCAACGGGGTAGCTATTATAGAAAAACCTTTCACGAATCGTCTGTAGTAACCAGCGAGTCCCAGAAAGCTTCAAATTTCAGAAACATTTCTAGGTGGTTTCCAATCAATTATAGCCGATATTTTATTCGGATCAACCCGAATGCCTGACGCTGAAACAACGTGACCAAGAAAACTGACCTTTTTCATCCAGAACTCACACTTACTAAATTTTGCATACAACTGTTTATCTCGCAAAGTTTGTAGCACCAGTCTCAGATGCTCAGCATGCTCGTTTAATCTCTGGAGTAGATCAGAATATCATCTATAAAAACTAGCACAAACCGATCTAAATACTGTCTGAAAATCTGATTCATCAAATCCATAAGAACAGCAGGTGCATTAGTAAGTCCAAAAGGCATAACCAGAAACTCATAATGTCCATACCTCGTTCGAAAATCAGTCTTTGGCACATCGGAATCTCTGACTCGCGACTGATAATAACCCAATCTCAAATCTATCTTCGAAAACACTAAAGCCCCTTTCAACTGATCAAACAGTTCGTCAATCCGTGGCAACGGGTATTTATTCTTTATAGTCACCTGATTAAGCTGCTGATAATCAATGCACATACACATCGTCCCGTCTTTCTTTTTCACAAATAAAATTGGTGCACCCCAAAGAGAGAAGCTCGGTCGTGCAAAGCCCCTATCTGTTAACTCTTGCAACTGTACTTTCAACTCTTTTAATTTTATAGGTGCCATCCGATACGGAGCTATTGAAATCAGAGTCGTCCCCGGCATTAATTCAGTGCCAAACTCTATTTCTCGAATAGGTGGTAAACCCGGTAGTTCTTCAGGAAACACATCTGGATATTCACACACAACTGGTAGGGATTTAATCAGCTTTTCAGTCACTTTACTATCCAACACATAAGCCAAGTAAACTTCACACCCTTTTCTCACATACTTACGTGCTAACATCGAGGATATTACTGTCGGTAACCCATTAAGGTCATTAGATTCAATCCAGATGATTTCACCGTTCTGACATCTCAAATCAATTATTTTTCTTTTGCAATTAACAACAGCATTGTGCAAAGTTAACCAATCCATTCCCAAAATTATATCGAACTCATCGAAAGGCAACAACATTAAATCAGCTGGAAAGCATAAATCTTGAATCATCAACGGGCAACTTTTACACACTTTATCAACCAGAACGCATCGACCCAAGGGGTTGGATACACGAATCACAAACTCAGTAGACTCAACAGGCAGAGTCTTACTGGATACTAAAGTTTCACACACATATGAATGAGTAGAACCAGGATTGTAATATCCTGAATTAGGGGTTATTTGTGATTGTATTGTTTTGCATGAGTTCGGATTGTCGTGTTGTTAAGTGAGATGTTCTAGGGCTTAGGAATAAGCCAAGGGTAGGCTCGAGCTGTAGGAAAATTTTTATTTTTAAGCTTTAGTTAAAGGGAGTTGAAGGAGCTAGGGGTTAAGAGTAATTCGTGGGGAATTTTAGCACAAGAATTGGCTTGGTAAAGTGGCAAGGAGGCGCCACTTAGGGCCTTAAGAGGTGACGCCACAAGTAGTGTGGGGGGGCTTAGGTTCGAGTCTCATGGATAGCAATAAGGTGACTTTTATTTTTTCTTTTGTATGGCATGTGTTGGTCAAATTTTATTTATGGTAAGGATGGACTTTTTCACTTATGGATAGTAGACTAAGGAAAAAGGCAAGTGTTTATTTAAGTAATGAAACCCTAAGCTTTTGGTATGATAAGGGGACATAAGGCATGGATTAAGGGATGAGGTTTGGAAACTTTTTAATGGCATTTTGTCCATGAACATGGACGGTTTTGTGGACTAAGGGAGGAGCCGATTTTGTGGTGGGTTTTGGGAAAAGTTGGTAGCTTGGGAGAAATTTCATTTTTTGGTCTTTTTTGCTCACCCAAAAGCAATAGTGTTTCTCTCATCTTTTCCTCTTGGCCGAATATGCATAGTGAGGTTTGGGCATTCTTTTTGTGCTATTTTGTTGTCTAGAAAGCTTATGTGTTTTTCTTTTGGAAACCGAAATAGGAGATCACTTGTGCACTATTTTCTTTCTTGACCTTAAGCCGAAACCATTTGTGCATCTTCTTCTCTTTTACCTTGCTAAGGCCGAACCTACTACACTCCCACCTCTCTCCTTGCCTTTTCCATTTTCTTTTGCTCAAAGCCGAAAGTACCATCTCTTCCCTTTCATCTTTTTCTTTCTTCTCTCAAACTCTTGTGCCGAAATCCTCTCCACCTTCCTTTGCCGAATTCCCTCTCTTCCATTTTACTTTCTTTTTCTTCCTCTTTTCCATTCTAGCCGAAACTCCCTTCATCACTCAACCATTTTGCCAAAATTTCCCATTCCCTTTTTGATTTGTCTTGGCCGAATATCAACAAGGGTAAATCTCTTTTGGGTTCTTCTCTATTCGGTTTTGGAGAAGGGTAAGTGTTCTTGGCCGAAACTCCATTCTTACTTTCTCTTCTTCTCTGTCGACACACTTAGGTGAAAGCCTAATCCGGCATTTGTTGATAGTGTTGTTAATCATTAATGGGAACCGATTTCTCCTAGGTTCTTCGGGATTGTGGAAGCAGTCGATTTAAGCCCCTATTCTTTAGCGATCGAAGTTGGTAAGTTAAGTGGTAAGGATATCTATGTTGGTTCATCATTCTTTAAGTTGTTGAAAAGCCGAAGGCTATTGAGACTAAGATTTATTGGTATGGTCGAATGGCCTTGTTAATGGTTTTGTGGTTTGGCCGAATGTAGGACAGGGAGATCTAGTACGGTAGATCGGGTCTTCGGGATTTAGTGATTTCGCTAGTAACAGGTGTGTAACTTACACACTTTATAACTAAGTAAATATGTTAATAATCTGAATGTGTTAAAAGCCGAAAACTATGTAGATCTTGATATGTTACCTATTGGGTATGAGCAAGGATTCGGGTAAGTCTGTTTCGATATGATTTTGCTATATGTTGTTTAATACCATGATCTATGATATACTTACTGTATGTTCATATTTGAGCATGATGGCATGATTTGCATAATATTTGCACGATTATGGGTGATATGAGAGGAGGGGGAAGATTTGATATCCGTGTCTTTAGGACACCAGAGGTTTGGCACCTTATAGCGACTCGTCCCAGTGGCTTAGTACCACAGTGGGTTGGCCCCACAGTTGACATATCGAGATCGTCGCCAGTGATTTGGTATCACACGTGGGTTGGCCCCACACTTGGATTATTGTTATTTTGTGACTTTGGGTCACCAGAGGTTTGGCACCTCATAGCGACTCGTCCCAGTGGCTTAGTACCACAGTGGGTTGGCCCTACATTTGTTATGACGGGATTGGTGCCAGTGATTTGGTATCACAACGTGGGTTGGCCCCACAGATGGATTATTCGTGACTTTGGGTCACTAGTGGTTTGGAACCACACTATTATTAGATATCGTGACTTTGGGTCACCAGTGGTTTGGCACCACCAGTGGTTTGGTACCACACGGGGTAGAAACGGAGTTACGGATGGCTAGGTTTGGGTACATTACATATATTGCTTGGTTATAATTTGTGTAAGTATGTGGCATTAACCGGGAGGGGGATTATGCACTGAGTCTTGGTGACTCACCTTCTCCCTTATCTTTTCAGGTGATTCGTGGATCGCGGATGAGGAGCCGGATGGACTCGAGGTGGCCATGCAATAGAAATTCGGTTTTACACGGACTTTGGTTTGGGTACTTTATTTTATTTAAATTTGGTTTTTTTATATTTATTAGGATTTGTAATAAGGCCTTTTAAATTATGTTTTGAATTATTCATATGCTTTGGATTAGATATCGAACATGGTTAAGTAAATTACTTGATTAATTTTATAATATGTACGCAACGTTTTCTAAACTACAAAACGCAAAGGTTTTCAAAACTTTACCATCGGGTAATACAAATCACTTGATAATAAATGACAACTCAAATGTTTTTGACAACTCAAATGGTTTCCAAATTTAAACTTTCCACACTTAAATAGAAATGGTTTTCAAATTAATCATTTGGGTTTCTTTTAAAATTACATAAAGGTTTTCTAACCTATGGATCGACAACTAAGTTTTAAAGTTTTATTTCTGGGATTTCAAAGTAAACTATCAGTTTTTAACTAAACATGCACCTGTTTTCTACAAACATAGAACAACAAAGAGTTTTCCACAAAATTAATCGGTAACTCGATTTTCTTCAAAACGTTTTCCTCTGTGACATGCCAGATTCGGTCGTGGTGTGTTGACCAGGTTTAGGGTGTTACTATTTGGTATCAGAGCCAAGTTCAAAGGCTAGGCTGTGGGCCCGAGGCCCAAAATGTTTTAAAATATGGTCTTAAAACATTTTGTTTGAAATTATATGATTTGAAAAGCATGACACCGAGTCTTCGGCACCGATCCGCCCAGGTAAGTATCTCAAACTGTTGCTTTTGATGATATGATTATGATGATGATGGCATGACGGAATAGTAGTAGAAACTGCTCTAGAGACCCAAAAAAACTATAGGTTGGATGTACTCGCGAAACAACCTCTTATTAAAACTTTTCATAAAAATGTGCTTTAAAGATAGTGGAATAATGACTAAAGCATAAAACTTTTAAATCAGATAAGTCGAGACTTTAGACATAAGCACTTGAGGTCAGGGTCGTAATACGCGTGGACGCGGTCGGGGTAGGATGGCGGTGTCTGAGCCAGTGAGGTCTGGTCAGGGGTCAAAAAATGAGATACCAGCACCACCACCAGCTGTAGGTGGTGAGTTTCAGGATCAAACGGGGGATGACGCAGTGTCTCAAGCGATGCTGCAAGTTCTTGAGAGGGTAGCTAGAGTAGGTGGAGGCGCGAGAGCTCGAAAATCTGTACCTGAGTGACTCCGAGCCAATGGAGCTGAGGTATTTTGAGGTGTTTCTGGTGTGGCTCCCAGTACGGCTGAGTATTGGTTAGAGGCAACGGAGCGAATCATGAATGACTTGGATCTGAATGCTGAAGAAAAGCTGAAAGGGATAGTGTCTCTTCCTCGGGATGAGTCATACCAGTGGTGGCTCACAGTGCGGGATAGTGCTGCAGCGGAGGATCTCACTTGGGACTATTTTAAGGCAGCGTATCAGAAGAAATATGTTGGCTCTAGCTACATTGATGCGCAGCAGAAGGCATTTCTGAGATTGGTTCAGGGGAGTAGGTCCGTATCAGAGTATGAGGCAGAATTTTTAAGATTGAGCCGGTATGCTGGATGTATCATGGCTACGGAGCACGAGCGATGTGTCAGGTTCGAGGACGGATTGAGGGATGAGCTGATATTACTGATTGCTCCACAGCAGGAACGAGAGTTTGCTGTGCTTGTAGAAAAGGCTAAGATAGCCGAAGGGATAAAGGAATCTGTGGGGCAGAATCATAACAGGAATAAACATAAGAGAAGTTTTGGATCATTCGGGTCGGCCGGAGATTCTCAGAAGAGGGCTAGGCATGGTGGGTCGAATCAGGCGGAGAGGCCTGTGGCTGCTAATCAGGGACCAGCACATTGTAATCAGTGTGGGAAATCTCATTGGGGAGAATGTTAGACCGTTGGCAAAGGATGCTTTGAATGTGGCTCGTTGGATCATTGTGTGAGGGACTGTCCATGTAAGCTAGCCAGGAATCAGTCTGAGGGTCAAGGTCGTGCTCAGATCAGAAATGAGGGACCTCCACCGCAGAGGGGTCGTGGTAACGGTAAAGGAGGTAATGGTTCTGGCCGAGGTCGTGGAGCATCAGGCAGAGGTGCTGAGGGTGTAAATGCGAGACAGCCAGGGTTAGTTTATGCAGTCAGGCGTCGTGAGGAGGAAGATGGGCCAGATGTGATAACGGGTACGTTCCTTATTTCCGAAATACCCTTTATTGCCTTGTTAAATATAGGGTCAACTCATTCCTGTATTGCTAGTGAAGTATCTATAACTTTGAGTGTGAACTTTGAGACTGTTCATAGAAAGTATGTTAGTTTTATTAAGATCAGAGTGCGCAGCAAGAGCGTAGTGTGGTGAGTGAAGATGCATGACTGTTAGTTAGTTGGAAATTTCGAGGACGAAATTTCTTTAAGGAGGGTAGAATTGTAATATCCTGAATTAGGGGTTATTTGTGATTGTATTGTTTTGCATGAGTTCGGATTGTCGTGTTGTTAAGTGAGATGTTCTAGGGCTTAGGAATAAGCCAAGGGTAGGCTCGAGCTGTAGGAAAATTTTTATTTTTAAGCTTTAGTTAAAGGGAGTTGAAGGAGCTAGGGGTTAAGAGTAATTCGTGGGGAATTTTAGCACAAGAATTGGCTTGGTAAAGTGGCAAGGAGACGCCACTTAGGGCCTTAAGAGGTGACGCCACAAATAGTGTGGGGGGGCTTAGGTTCGAGTCCCATGGATGGCAATAAGGTGACTTTTATTTTTGCTTTTGTATGGCATGTGTTGGTCAAATTTTATTTATGGTAAGGATGGACTTTTTCACTTATGGATAGTAGACTAAGGAAAAAGGCAATTGTTTATTTAAGTAATGAAACCCTAAGCTTTTTGGTATGATAAGGGGGCATAAGGCATGGATTAAGGGATGAGGTTTGGAAACTTTTTAATGGCATTTTGTCCATGAACATGGATGGTTTTGTGGACTAAGGGAGGAGCCGATTTTGTGGTGGGTTTTGGGAAAAGTTGGTAGCTTGGGAGAAATTTCATTTTTTGGTCTTTTTGCTCACCCAAAAGCAATAGTGTTTCTCTCATCTTTTCCTCTTGGCCGAATATGCAGAGTGAGGTTTGGGCATTCTTTTTGTGCTATTTTGTTGTCTAGAAAGCTTGTGTATTTTTCTTTTGGAAACCGAAATAGGAGATCACTTGTGCACTATTTTCTTTCCTGACCTTAAGCCGAAACCATTTGTGCATCTTCTTCTCTTTTACCTTGCTAAGGCCGAACCTACTACACTCCCACCTCTCTCCTTGTCTTTTCCATTTTCTTTTGCTCAAAGCCGAAAGTACCATCTCTTCCCTTTCATCTTTTTCTTTCTTCTCTCAAACTCTTGTGCCGAAATCCTCTCCACCTTCCTTTGTCGAATTCCCTCTCTTCCATTTTACTTTCTTTTTCTTCCTCTTTTCCATTCTAGCCGAAACTCCCTTCATCACTCAACCATTTTGCCAAAATTTCCCATTCCCTTTTTGATTTGTCTTGGCCGAATATCAACAAGGGTAAATCTCTTTTGGGTTCTTCTCTATTCAGTTTTGGAGAAGGGTAAGTGTTCTTGGTCGAAACTCCATTCTTACTTTCTCTTCTTCTCTGTCGACACACTTAGGTGAAAGCCTAATCCGGCATTTGTTGATAGTGTTGTTAATCATTAATGGGAACCGATTTCTCCTAGGTTCTTCGGGATTGTGGAAGCAGCCGATTTAAGCCCCTATTCTTTAGCGATCGGAGTTGGTAAGTCAAGTGGTAAGGATATCTATGTTGGTTCATCATTCTTTAAGTTGTTGAAAAGCCGAAGGCTATTGAGACTAAGATTTATTGGTATGGCCGAATGGCCTTGTTAATGGTTTTGTGGTTTGGCCGAATGTAGGACAGGGAGATCTAGTGCGGTAGATCGGGTCTTCGGGATTTAGTGATTTCGCTAGTAACAGGTGTGTAACTTACACACTTTATAACTAAGTAAATAATCTGAATGTGTTAAAAGCCGGAAACTGTGTAGATCTTGATATGTTACCTATTCGGTATGAGCAAGGATTCGGGTAAGTCCGTTTCGATATGATTTTGCTATATGTTGTTTAATACCATGATCTATGATATACTTACTGTATGTTCATATTTGAGCATGATGGCATGATTTGCATAATATTTGCACGGTTATGGGTGATATGAGAGGAGGGGGAAGATTTGATATCCGTGTCTTTGGGACACCAGAGGTTTGGCACCTCCAGTGGTTTGGTACGACAGATTATTTCGTGTCTTTGGGACACCAGAGGTTTGGCACCTCATAGCGACTCGTCCCAGTGGCTTAGTACCACAGTGGGTTGGCCCCACAATTGACATATTGGGATCGTCGCCAGTGATTTGGTATCACACGTGGGTTGGCCCCACACTTGGATTATTGTTATTTCGTGACTTTGGGTCACCAGAGGTTTGGCACCTCATAGTGACTCATCCCAGTGGCTTAGTACCACAGTAGGTTGGCCCTACATTTGTTATGACGGGATTGTCGCCAGTGATTTGGTATCACAACGTGGGTTGGCCCCACAGATGGATTATTCGTGACTTTGGGTCACCAGTGGTTTGGCACCACACTATTATTGGATATCGTGACTTTGGGTCACCAGTGGTTTGGCACCACCAGTGGTTTGGTACCACACGGGGTAGAAACGGAGTTACAGATGGCTAGGTTTGGGTGCATTACATATATTGCTTGGTTATAATTTGTGTAAGTACGTGGCATTAACCGGGAGGGGGATTATGCACTGAGTCTTGGTGACTCACCTTCTCCCTTATCTTTTCAGGTGATTCGTAGATCGCGGATGAGGAGCCGGATGGACTCGAGGTGGCCATGCAATCGAAATTCGGTTTTACACGGACTTTGGTTTGGGTACTTTATTTTATTTAAATTTGGTTTTTTTATATTTATTAGGATTTGTAATAAGGCCTTTTAAATTATGTTTTGAATTATTCATATACTTTGGATTAGACTTCGAACATGGTTAAGTAAATTACTTGATTAATTTTATAATATGTACGCAACGTTTTCTAAACTACAAAACGCAAAGGTTTTCAAAACTTTACCATCGGGTAATACAAATCACTTGATAATAAATGACAACTCAAATGTTTTCGAAAACTTAAATGGTTTCCAAATTTAAACTTTCCACACTTAAATAGAAATGGTTTTCAAATTAATCATTTGGGTTTCTTTTAAAATTACATAAAGGTTTTCTAACCTATGGATCGACAATTAAGTTTTAAAGTTTTATTTCCGGGATTTCAAAGTAAACTATCAGGTCTTAACTAAACATGCACCTATTTTCTACAAACATAGAACAACAAAGAGTTTTCCACAAAATTTAATCGGTAACTCGATTTTCTTCAAAACGTTTTCCTCTGTGACATGCCAGATTCGGTCGTGATGTGTTGACCGGGTTTGGGGTGTTACAAGGATCGATCAATGCAACCACAGTAGTATCATAAAGAGTGAAATTACCAGTGATAACATCTGGGGAGGAAGCATTCTCTCTGGCACGTATAGCATATGCTCTAGCAGGTGCACGAGCCTCTGATCGAATTGCAGTGTCTTTGGTTCCTTTCTGACTGCCACTTACATTTCCCGAATGCCTAGGTGGTCTGCCTCGCACTGATACATTACTCGGTCTGATATTCTGAGCCGTATTTTTCTCGGCTAGCATCGGGCACTCCCGAATAAAATGATCTGACGATCCACATTTAAAGCAAGACCGATCTCGAAATCTACAACTCCCAAAATGCCATTTACCACAATGCTTGCATTCACACTGATTCTGCTGAACATTACCAACACTGGCCATCGAAGTAGATCTAGAACCCACAAGAGGTCGATCTCGTCTAGATATATCTAAAGTAGCTTTATGTCGGCCGAATTCATCTTTGAACTTCTTGGATACATAATGAAAAGTCTTACTAGATGATCTTTTACGAATGTCTTTAGCTTCCATTTTAGCCTTTCTTTTCTCCTTCCCAAGCTCTTCAGCTTTGCAAGCTCGTTCAACAAGTACCACAAAATCTTTAATCTCGAGTATGCCAACTAGCAACTTAATATCTTCATTCAGACCATCTTCAAACCTTTTACACATAATGGCTTCAGTTGACACACAGTCACGGGCATATCGGCTCAGTTTGACAAATTTCTATTCATACTCAGTCACGGTCATACGACCCTATTTCAATTCTAGAAATTCTTTTCATTTCTGATCAATGAATCTCTGACTGATATATTTCTTACGAAACTCGGTCTGAAAGAAATCCCAAGTCACTTTTTCTTTCGGAACCACCGATACTAGTGTATTCCACCAGTGATATGCGGTGTCTCGTAGTAAAGATATAGCACATTTCAAGAATTCGTCTGGAGTACATGAAAGCTCATCGAGCACACGGATAGTATTATCAAGCCACATCTTAGCTCGTTCCGCGTCGTCATCATCATTAGATTTAAATTCTTCGGCCCCATATTTCCTGATTTTATCAACGGGAGGCCTGCCAGATCTCATCGGATCTATCATCAGAGGTGCTGAAGGTCTCGGAGTTGGATTATTCGGCGGTGGAGGTGGTTGTACAGCCGGATTAGTTTGAATAAATTGGGTAAACCATTCATTAGTCATCTGGTAGAAGGCTTGCTTAACCTCCCCCTCATGGCTACCCGAGATAGGTCGAGAGTCTACCGGCACTGACCCATGTGCGAGGTCAGGCATTACGCTCTTTACATCATCAGCTACGGCTCTGTCAGGATCCATTTACTATACAAAACACAATTTAACTGTCAGAAGTCACCACACTATTGTATTATAAAATTAAGGCATGTATAGCTAGACTCACACGCGCTACGGTAGTCCTAGAATCGACTAAACCGTAAGCTCTGATACCAATCAAATGGAACACCCCTAATCCGTATCCGTCGCCGGATTAAGATTAGAGACATTACTGATCAAAACACAGCTTAGAACATACATTTATTACTTAACATGCTTCATAATTGACTACATTATTACACTTGCCCTATTCAAATTTTGAAGCTTAATAAACCTATGTTCATCTCATTTACACTTTAAAATTTTAGCTCAATCGTATAACATTACTACGCATATATCATATAGATATGTAGGCCAACTTTTCAGAACTTGGTTACATAGCATAGTAATTAAATGCATGAACATATTAAATAAAATATTACACATCTCAATACTAATTATCCCTAAGCAAATTTGGCATAATTTACTTCAACAAATAAGCAAGTATAGATTTTTAAACATCATTGTAATATGTGCATTTGCCATTATCGAAGGTGAGCCTAAACAACCAACTCTTCAAGCATAATATTTACATATAGTTATTTCTCAAAAGATTAGCCGAACCTACATATGCATTGTATAACATAATTCTTATTTCATGAAATGACCAAAGCAAATACATACACATAGATCCTAAACGATGCTTAACTAACATATTACATACCATGACTTAAACATTTACCCATCGTTTATTTCATTACTTAAACCTAATGATACTTTATTATTATACATTCAAAATCAATATATACCAAAATTCATTCCACTCTTGATGAACCACTACATACATCCACTTTCCAAGAGTTAACAAAATTCATACTTAATGACCTCACATCAAACATTCATACACAAGTATACCTACTTAGCATGAAATACATCACATCCTCATTCATCTTCCAAACAAAACATACACGCATATTATATCAAAGATTGAATAAACCATCGAACATTAACGTATAAAAACAAGCCAATTTCGCATGGCTTTTATACATTAACAAAATATCATTCAAATATTAAACTAGCCTATACATGCCTTAAGTTCGATAGTCCGAATTTTAAAGATGCCAAAGTGAGCCGATAGTGTGGATGACTTCTGTGACGATCCCTTAAGCTCGTAGCTTGATCAAAATCTATAAACAGAACAATGAACATACACAGAGTAAGCTTACTAGCTTAGTAAGTCTTAAGCAATTATAATATAGCATCCAAACATTCAAGCTTTTTAAAGCGATTCGTTTATGACATTGAATATAAATAATTTAACCTATAAGTTCATTATGGTCGTATGCCATTACCTTACTTAACTTAATAATTATCATTTTCTTACCATAAGCATGCAAACTCACCGAAACACCTAAATACAATATGTATTCGCATATTCCAAACCAAATAAGTATAACACACATTTTAACCACATGTAATCAGTCGTACCATATGTAAACATATCCAATCACTTTCGTATTTAACATTTACACATATAGCCAAATCTCAAGGGCATAACCAAGCTTAAACTTCAATATATATATATATCATACTCATTATTGGTAAGATCAAATGCACATATTAAAATCTCACTGAAAGCTTCAACTACATCACATCTTACTTAATTCGAATGGAAATATAATAACTTACCTTATTCCTTGCAACTACGAAAACTTATACTTACCCGAGCATTTAGCTTATTGCAGTAATTATGTTCCACCTTGTAAATGATTCATGAATTCTCTATTTATAACACATCACCGGCATTAAGCCTGCTAGGTATCAAGCCTAAAATACACACCGGCACTAAGCCTGCTAGACTCGAGGTCTGAAATTTGATCACCGGCATTTATCCTGTTAGGAAATAAGCCCGATACACTTCACCGGCACAAGGCCTGCTAGGCTCGAAGCCCGCTACAATATTATTATCATCTCATACACATTGCATGCTGCCCAAATTAACATAAATCTCACATTATTCAAATCACTTTAACATATCATCTCGGTTAAAAATGTAACTACATTTCATTTTAAATTCACTATCCACATTCGGCTTTAACAAATTTTACAACTATAATTTCATAATTCAGCATATAATCAATGTTATAAATGATATTAAAGATATTAAATTGCTTATAGTGTAACAACCCAAACACGGCCCAAACTTTATGGCCGAATCTAGCTTGTTATAGTGGAAAACATTTTTGAGAAAATCGATTTAAGTTGTTAAATTTTTTTTTTGTTTGATCATTTTGGAAAAGCTTTACTTAGTGCTTATTTGAAAAAAATTTATTTAAGCCGAGTTATATTGAAATTACAAGTGTGCCCGATGACACGATAAAACATTTTCGTGTTAATTTAGGAAAACATGTGGTTTTAACTTAATTTGTTTATAATATAGTTTTAAACAAAATATCCAACATATGAGAAAAATAACAAAATAAAGTATAAGGAGGCCTTATTACATCCAAAATAAAATAACCAATACTAAAATAAAATAACTAAATTTGAAGTTCAATTAATTCAAGTCCACTGCATGGCCACCTCGAGTCAACCCGGCTCCATATCCGCGATCTATGTGTCACCTGAAAAATATAAAGGAGAAGGTGAGTCACCAAGACTCAGTATGTAACCCTTCCCCCGTTTAAAAAAAAAACATCTTTCATACACAACATATAACAATTAATATGCAAAATGTCATGTGTCCCAACCTAGCCAGCCATACGCCACTGTCTACCCCGTTGTGGTACCAAACCACTGGTGGTGCCAAACCACTGGTGACATATAGTCACAATGTGTTACCAAAACACTGGTGTCCGTAGACACAAATCGGGTGATGGGGCCAACCCATCGTGTGATGCCAAATCACTGGCAGACGATCCCATATCTCAAGTGGGGCCAACCCACGGTGGTGTTAACCACAGGGATAAGTCGCTATGAGGTGCCAAACCTCTGGTGACCGTAGTCACAGTGTGTTACCAAAACACTGGTGCCCGTCGGCACAATATTTCTGCCCCCTCCACTCAATCAACCCACACAGTCAACAATCATACACATATTCATCATATGCATTAACACAACATGCTTCCCAAAAGCATAAAATAGCGAAATCATATGCATAGGTACTTACCTGATTCACCACTTATACCGTTATGGTATTCAAGCCATTGCTACATAAATCAAGTTAGCTTTCACATTTCTTAGCATAGTTAATAAGCTATATGGTGTGTATGTACACACCTGATATCGATGGTAGTCCTAAATTCCGAAAGAAAGCGTTGGTCACCACAGATCCGCTTGTCCTATATTCGGCCAAATCCATGGATTAGTCTTATGGCCTATTCGGCCTAATTAACTTATTAGGGAGGGGTTCCTTGTGAACCCGAGATCTTACCTTAAAACTCTTTGCTACTATCCACCGTACTTGATACTCGAATCTGCTCGTCAGCCATCATTGATTAGTAAGTAAACCAATAGCCTTCGACTTTTAATCGAATTGCTAGAATAAAGAGATTGATCTTACCACCACTTACCGAAAATGAACACTAGAGATCAGGCTGTGAGTCGACTGCTTTACTTCCCTGAGTACCTATAAGGAATCGGTTACTAACCGTTTAGAAGCCATTGCCGAAATCGGCACCTTTCCTTGTAAAAAGTCGACAGAAGAAGGAAAAGGGGAGATAGACATTCGGCCATTTACTTACCTCTGCTTCGATATTCGGCCAAGACTCCACCAAGTATGGAGAAGGAAATTCGACTATGGCTAAGGAGTGGGTTCGGCCAACTAAGAAAAAGAGAAAAGAGAGGTTGGGGATTCGGCAAGGAAGAGAGTAGAAAAGAGTTTCGGTTCAAAAGGGTTTGAGAGAATGAAAAATTAAAAGGAAATATAAGAAAGGGGTTGAGAATTTCGGCTAAAAGCAACTAAATGGGAAAAACAAAATCTAGTGGCAAGCTGCTGCTTTTATAGGCATTCGGCAATTACCCAAATCAATTCTAGGCCACTCATTTGAATATTTCAAAATAACTTGAATTATTCTCAAATAATCTTCTAATAATCCTATTAATAATCCTTATTAATATCCAATGATAAAAGCTAATATTATCCTTAATATATCCCACTATCTTATTATCTAAATAAAAATCTAATTAATAATCTATTTTTAAATCTTAATAATATCCTCATTATTTATCTCTATTATCTAAATAAATAATAATAGAATTAAAGAGAGAAAATTTCTCCCTCCCTATGCCGTCCATATCAAGGAGCAAAAAGAGAATTTTGTGACTCGAACCAAGGCTCCCCCTCACCCATTGTGGCGTCACATGTAGCTCCTAAGTGGCCCTCCTTTTGCCACTTTTCCAAGCTGATTTTAGTGACAAATAATCCCCCATTTATTCTTGCAACCCATAACTACTAAGGCTCCCTGCCTTCAAAGTTAAAAATTGAAATTTTCTACCAAACCGTGCCAACTTAAAGCCTTAATTAAATCATTATTATTCCATAAATAATATCACAGTAGTTCATACATAAGAAAAATAATTTATTTCCAAATAGCCCCATTTTTAGGATGTTACAGTTCTACCCCCTTAAAATAAATTTCGTCCTCGAAATTCCCTGGTCAAAAGAGGTGGGGATATTGCTGCCGCATCACATCCTCAGGCTCCCACGTGGCTTCTTCCACACCGTGGTTCCGCCATAGCACTTTCACTAAGGGCACTGACTTCCTACGTAAAACCTTCACATCTCGATCTAAGATCTGAACCGGTTCCTCTTCAAAAGATAAATCCGCATTCACCTCGATCCCTGCTACTGACACAACGTGCGAAGGATCTGACCGATACCGTCTCAGCATCGATACATGAAATACGTCATGGATCTACTTCAGTTCTGCTGGCAACTCTAGCTGATAAGCTACCGGTCCTACTCGCTTAATCACCATATAGGGCCCAATGAACCTTGGGCTTAGCTTCCCTTTCCTACCAAATCTCAACACTTTTTTCCAAGGCGACACCTTCAGGAAGACCTTGTCTCCTACCTCGTATTCCATTTCCTTACGCTTCAAATCAGCATAGGATTTCTGTCTATCCGACGCTTCCTTAAGATGAGACCGGATCACTTTGACTTTGTCTTCAGTCTCTGTTACCAATTCTGGACCCAGAACTCGTCGTTCCCCCAACTCCGTCCAACATGTAGGAGTACGACATTTCCGCCCATACAATGCTTCGTATGGTGCCATCTGGATACTCGCCTGGTAGCTGTTGTTGTAGGCGAACTCTGCTAATGATAGATACTCTTCCCAACTACCACTAAAATCCAAGACACAACCTCTTAACATGTCTTCTAAGACCTGTATCACCCTTTCCGACTGTCCGTCAGACTGTGGATGGAAAGCCGTACTGAAATCTAACCGTGTACCCAAAGCTTGATGCAACGCTTTCCAGAACCTTGACATGAATCTGGGATCCCTATCCGAAATGATTGATACTGGAACACCATGTAATCTTACTACCTCCGATATGTACAGCTTAGCTAGCTTCTAAAGAGAGAAATCCATCCTCACTGGTATAAAGTGAGCTGACTTAGTCAGACGGTCCACAATCACCCAAACTGCGTCCTTCTTGCTAGGCGTCAGGGGTAGCCCACTGGCGAAATCCATAGTGATCCGCTCCCACTTCCATTGAGGGATCTTTACCGGTTGAAGTAGCCCTGATGGCAATTGGTGTTCAGCCTTAACCTGCTGACATGTCAGACACTTTCCTACGAACTCCGTTATTTCACGCTTCAACCCAGGCCACCAGAACTGTTTCCGCAAGTCTCCATACATTTTGCTGCCCCCAGGATGCATAGCGTATGGGCTGCTATGTGCATCTTGGAGAATTTTCTGCCTTAGCTCCACATCTTTCGGCATACAGGGCCGTCCTTGAAAACATAGCATTCCATCACTAGACAGACTGTATCCCTCCAAACCACCATCCTGAACTTGTTCCCTCTTAGCGCTCAAGCCCTTATCCACTAATTGCTTTTCCTTAACCTCCTCGATCCATGTTGGCTTAACTTGAAGTTCTGCCAAAAGACTCCCATCATCATATAGACTCAACCGAGCAAACATCGCTCTTAGGTCCGTCACAACCTTCCGGCTCAACGCGTCAGCTACCACGTTGGCCTTGCCCGGATGATACTCGATTGAACAATCATAGTCCTTTAATAGTTCAATCCACCGACGTTGTCTCAGGTTTAGATCCTTCTGTGTCAAGAGGTACCTCAAACTCTTGTGATCTGTATAAACTATCGACTTCTCCCCATAAAGGTAGTGTCTCCACATCTTCAAAGCGAAAACGACTGCTGCTAACTCCAAGTCGTGCGTTGGGTAGTTAACCTCATGCGGTCTTAACTGACGGGATGCATAGGCTACTACCTTCCCATCCTGCATCAACACACATCCCAAACCAGTATGGGATGCATCGCAATAAATGGTGAATAACTTCCCCGCCTCAGGCTGCACCAAAACCGGAGCTTCCGTCAAAATTTTCCTTAGCTTATCGAAGCTTTCTTGCTGCTTCTCTGACCATACAAATGGAACACCTTTCCTTAGTAACTTAGTTAACGGCGCTGCTATTAGAGAAAATCCTTCTACGAACCTTCGATAGTACCCCGCTAGACCCAGAAAACTTCGAATTTCCACCACTGACCTAGGCGGTTTCCAATCCAACACTGCTTCAACCTTGCGAGGGTCAACTCTAATTCCTTCAGCTGATACTACATGACCTAAGAAAGCCACTTCCCTAAGCCAAAATTCGCACTTACTGAATTTGGCATATAATTGCTTTTCCCTCAACACTTGTAAAACTATACGCAAATGCATGTCATGCTCCTCCTCCGTCTTAGAATAGACCAATATGTCGTCTATGAATACCACGACAAATTGATCCAAGTACTGTTGGAATACTCTATTCATCAAGTCCATAAACGCTGCCGGCGCGTTAGTCAACCCAAATGGCATCACCAGAAATTCGTAGTGTCCATACCGAGTTCTGAATGCCGTCTTGTGCACATCAACCTCCTTCACCTTAAGTTGATGGTAACCTGACCTAAGGTCTATCTTCGAAAACACCGAGGCACCCTTCAGTTGATCAAACAAGTCGTCAATCCGAGGCAACGGATACTTGTTCTTGATCGTTAGCTTGTTCAACTGGCGGTAGTCGATACACATCCGCATTGAACCGTCTTTCTTCTTGACAAACAGCACAGGCGCTCCCCACGGAGATATGCTTGGTCGAATAAACCCTCTATCCAAGAGCTCCTGAATTTGAGCCTTCAGCTCCACCAATTCCTTTGATGCCATTCGGTATGGTGCTATAGACACAGGTGCCGTTCCGGGTAGCAAGTCTATACCGAATTCAACTTCCCGATCTGGAGGCAGACCCGGAAGCTCTTCTAGGAACACATCAGCGAATTCTCCTACCGTTCGAACCTTTCCCACTACTGATTCCTTAGCTTCCAAAGTGCAGATTCGAACCAAAAACGCCTTGCAACCCTTCTTGACCATCCTTTCAGCCTTCAAGGCAGACACTACGTTGGATAGGTAATTCCTTCTATCACCTATCATAACCACTTCATCACCTTCAGCCGTCTTAAGAACCATGCGCTTAGCCGCGCAATCTAAATTTGCCTGATACTTAACCAGCTAGTCCATCCCAAGGATCAAATCGAACTCTCCGAATGGTAGTTCCATCAGATCGGCTACAAATACGACCCCTTGGAGTTCTAGGGGTACGTCTCTATAAAGTTTGTCTACCACTACAGAGTGACCTAAGGGGCTAACTACAGTCATCTCCCTAGAAGCAGTTTCAGAGTTTAGGTCCATAGTTCCTACCACACTACTAGCAATGTACGAGTGCGTCGAACCCACATCAATCAATGCAACATAAGGAAAACCAAAAATTAGAAACGTACCGGTTATGGCATCCAGTGCGTCACCCTCCTCGCGACGCCTCGCTGCGTAGACTAAACCAGGCTGCCTAGCCTCTGTGTTACCCGCACCTCTGCCCTGAGTTCCACGACCTCTATTTGGACCATTTCCTCATCGACCATTACCGCGACCCCTCTGTGGTCCCACATTTCTGTCTTGAGTACGGTTCTGCCCTTCTAGCTGATTCTTAGCTAGTTTTCGGGGACAATCTCTGACCCGATGCTCCAAAGACCCACACTCAAAACATCCTCTATCGCCGGTCGAACAACTTCCCCAATGGGTCTTTCCACAGCGGTTACACTGAGTCGGCCTCTGATTAGCAGTCATGGGCCTTGCCGCTTGATTTGGCCCACTTGGCCTAGCCTTTTTCTGGACACCACCACTGGATCCAGCTGACCCAAATCCTCTCTTCTGATTATTCCTGCTATAACTTTGCCTCACAGCCTCCTTGATCCCTTCGGCTACCTTAGCCTTTTCCACTAGAGATGAGAACTCACGAACCTGCTGCGGGGCAATCAGTAACCTCAAATCATCTCGGAATCCGTCCTCAAAGCGGACACAGCGCTCGTGCTCAGTAGACACGATGCCTCTAGCATACCTACTCAGCCTTAAAAACTCCGCCTCATATTCCGCTACTGACTTAGTTCCTTGCACTAGCCCTAGAAAAGCCTTTCTCTGCGCGTCAGTGTAGCCGGTACCCACATACTTCTTCTGATAGGTGGTTTTGAAATAATCCCAAGTCAGATCATCTGCCGTAGCGCCATCTCGAACTGTCAGCCACCACTGATACGCCTCATCCTTTAGAAGCGATACGGCCCCTTTCAGCTTTTCTTCCTCAGTCAGGTCAAGATCATCCATGATCCTTTCAGTTGACTCTAGCCAGTATTCTGCTGCACTGGGTGCCACTCCTGACACACCCCGGAACACTTCCGCCCCGTTAGCCCGAATTCACTCGGGAACAGACTTCCGAGCTCCTAGATTTCCACCAGCCCCAGCCACAATCTCCAGAACTCGCAATACCGCTTGCGATACTGCCTCACCCCCGGTCTGATCCTGCTCCTAAGCTCTAAAAGTAGGAGGTGGTGGTGGCGGTGGTACTTCATTTTCAGAACCTTGTCCCGACCTGACGGGTTCAGATACCGTCATCCTACCCCTACCGCGTCCACGGCGTCCACATCCTCTAGAATTCATTCTATCTACCGCGCTTTAGTCTGATTAAGAAAATTTTTATGCGTTAGCATTTGTTTCACTTTATTACTCGCGAAGAAATTTTATGGATAGAGTTTTAGTCAGAGATTCTTTCGAGCAGACAATGTTTCAGTCTTCTATCCTAGTTCACACAAAGGAGTTCATGCATCCATTCCCTAGTACTTTCCATACCTATTCGCTCTTCGGACATTTTTGCCCATTTCTAACCCAGGGGTATTTTCGTCATTTTCCCTACAGGGGTGTTTTCGTAATAACCGAAATTTTAAACTTTAGTAAAGCAGGTCAGGATGAAATTCCCAAAACTGGAGGGTTTCTCTAGAAAATTTGCAAAATTTAGAGATATGGCATCGTTTTTGAAACCAGGGGTGTTTTGGTAATTTGTCATTCAGGGGCAATTTTGTAATTTTGATAAATCGAGGGTATTTCCAACAGTTGTAAAACTTTGGGGATTCTTTTAAAAGTTTTCTTTTTCAAATAGTGATGTTTGTAAGGATTTTCAAAGATCAGGGTCCTTTCGGTAATTTTGCAATTTGAGGGCATTTTCGTAATTTTCCAAAACCAAAATATTTTGTTGATGATTTTCACAGCTAAGTTGTTGAATATTGGTAAAATAGTTGAAATTTTTGAGCAAAACCATTGAGCTGATATTTTATGAGTCAGGGGCGTTTTAATAATTTTACCCCTAAGGGCATTTTTGTAATTTTCCACAAATCAAGTTTTCCAAGGAAAACGTTGTAAAAATGATGTTTTCAGATTTAAAAGAGTCATTGTAAAAATTTTGAAAACGTTAGGGTTGTTGTTGTTTCATTCTTTTTCGAAAATATGGCTAATTCCCTTTCGGGTTTTAGTCATTATGTTAGGCCTATGACCGAGCCCTCTTGGTCAGGGTGAACCAAAGCTACGCACCAGGCAGGATTCAAGTGAAGAGGAGGTGAGTCACGCGGACTGCTTAAATACCAAGCTCTCACCGAACCTTTCTAGACATGCGCACAAAGGTTGCCACACCACTGAGCCCTCTGAGTTAGGGTGAACCGAAGCTACGCACCAGGTAGGATACCTGCGAAGAGGAGGTGAGTCACGAGGACTGCTTAAATACCAAGCTCTTCCGGATCCACTCCTAGACATGCGTACAGGGGTTACCACACCCTAGCTCAGTGACTAAGTCATAGGTTGGTTTAGTTCTTTAAGTCTTATGTCTTGTTTGTGTGTTTGAGTAGTCTAAACCTAGGGTTCAAGTTCCTATAAGTCTATCTATGTTCCATGCTTCCTACCCTTCTACAGAATATAATTCACAAAGAGGTTTAGATGTACTTACCTGGGCGGATCGGTGCCGGAGACTCGGGCCATGCTGCTTAAAACCCAAAAACAATTCAAAAGGCCTACTAAAACATTTTTGGGCCTTGGGCCCCCACAGCCGAGCTTTGAACTGGGCTCTGATACCAATTTTGTAACAACCCAAACCCGGCCCAAACTTTATGGCCGAATCTAGCTTGTTACAGTGGAAAACATTTTTGAGAAAATCGATTTAAGTTGTTAAACTTTTTTTTTTGTTTGATCGTTTTGCAAAAGCTTTACTTAGTGCTTATTTGAAAAAAATTTATTTAAGCCGAGTTATATTGAAATTACAAGTGTGCCCGATGACACGATAAAACATTTTCGTGTTAATTTAGGAAAACATGTGGTTTTAACTTAATTTGTTTATAATATAGTTTTAAACAAAATATCCAACATATGAGAAAAATAACAAAATAAAGTATAAGGAGGCCTTATTACATCCAAAATAAAATAACCAATACTAAAATAAAATAACTAAATTTGAAGTTCAATTAATTCAAGTCCACTGCATGGCCACCTCGAGTCAACCCGGCTCCATATCCGCGATCTATGTGTCACCTGAAAAATATAAAGGAGAAGGTGAGTCACCAAGACTCAGTATGTAACCCTTCCCCCGTTTTAAAAAAAAACATCTTTCATACACAACATATAACAATTAATATGCAAAATGTCATGTGTCCCAACCTAGCCAGCCATACGCCACTGTCTACCCCGTTGTGGTACCAAACCACTGGTGGTGCCAAACCACTGGTGACATATAGTCACAATGTGTTACCAAAACACTGGTGTCCGTAGACACAAATCGGGTGATGGGGCCAACCCATCGTGTGATGCCAAATCACTGGCAGACGATCCCATATCTCAAGTGGGGCCAACCCACGGTGGTGTTAACCACAGGGATAAGTCGCTATGAGGTGCCAAACCTCTGGTGACCGTAGTCACAGTGTGTTACCAAAACACTGGTGCCCGTCGGCACAATATTTCTGCCCCCTCCACTCAATCAACCCACACAGTCAACAATCATACACATATTCATCATATGCATTAACACAACATGCTTCCCAAAAGCATAAAATAGCGAAATCATATGTATAGGTACTTACCTGATTCACCACTTATACCGTTATGGTATTCAAGCCATTGCTACATAAATCAAGTTAGCTTTCACATTTCTTAGCATAGTTAATAAGCTATATGGTGTGTATGTACACACCTGATATCGATGGTAGTCCTAAATTCCGAAAGAAAGCGTTGGTCACCACAGATCCACTTGTCCTATATTCGGCCAAATCCATGGATTAGTCTTATGGCCTATTCGGCCTAATTAACTTATTAGGGAGGGGTTCCTTGTGAACCCGAGATCTTACCTTAAAACTCTTTGCTACTATCCACCGTACTTGATATTCGAATCTGCTCATCAGCCATCATTGATTAGTAAGTAAACCAATAGCCTTCGGCTTTTAATCGAATTGCTAGAATAAAGAGATTGATCTTAACACCACTTACCGAAAATGAACACTAGAGATCAGGCTGTGAGTCGACTACTTTACTTCCCTGAGTACCTATAAGGAATCAGTTACTAACCGTTTAGAAGCCATTGCCGAAATCGGCACCTTTCCTTGTAAAAAGTCGACAGAAGAAGGAAAAGGGGAGATAGACATTCGGCCATTTACTTACCTCTGCTTCGATATTCGGCCAAGACTCCACCAAGTATGGAGAAGGAAATTCGACTATGGCTAAGGAGTGGATTCGGCCAACTAAGAAAAAGAGAAAAGAGAGGTTGGGGATTCGGCAAGGAAGAGAGTAGAAAAGAGTTTCGGTTCAAAAGGGTTTGAGAGAATGAAAAATTAAAAGGAAATAATTAAGAAAGGGGTTGAGAATTTCGGCTAATAGCAACAAAATGGGAAAAACAAAATCTAGTGGCAAGCTGCTGCTTTTATAGGCATTCGGCAATTACCCAAATCAATTCTAGGCCACTCATTTGAATATTTCAAAATAACTTGAATTATTCTCATATAATCTTCTAATAATCCTATTAATAATCCTTATTAATATCCAATGATAAAAGCTAATATTATCCTTAATATATCCCACTATCTTATTATCTAAATAAAAATCTAATTAATAATCTATTTTTAAATCTTAATAATATCCTCATTATTTATCTCTATTATCTAAATAAATAATAAAAGAATTAAAGAGAGAAAATTTCTCCCTCCCTATGCCGTCCATATCAAGGTGCAAAAAGAGAATTTTGTGACTCAAACCAAGGCTCCCCCTCACCCATTGTGGCGTCACATGTAGCTCCTAAGTGGCCCTCCTTTTGCCACTTTTCCAAGCTGATTTTAGTGACAAATAATCCCCCATTTATTCTTACAACCCATAACTACTAAGGCTCCCTGCCTTCAAAGTTAAAAATTGAAATTTTCTACCAAACCGTGCCAACTTAAAGCCTTAATTAAATCATTATTATTCCATAAATAATATCACAGCAGTTCATACATAAGAAAAATAATTTATTTCCAAATAGCCCCATTTTTAGGATGTTACATATAGACTTACCTCAGAAATTGTCGGATAGCAAAAACCGGCTATTCAATAACTTTTGCCTTCCCCCGATCCAAGTCCATTTTTCTTTGTTCTTGATCTAAACATATTCAATTTGATCTCATTCAAACACATTTCATTTCAATTTAATCCAAATACACTTAAATGGGTAAATTACCATTTTACCCCTAAGGTTTCACACTTTTATAATTTAGTCCTTTTTGTACAAAACACAAAATACACCAAATTTGGTCATACACTTCAAGGGCCGAATGCTCCTAGGCTTCGTACAAGACCATGCATTTCATTTTTCTCATGTTTTAGTCCTTCAAGAATTTATTCTTTCCAAATTAGTCCCTAACACTCAATTTCACCAAAATTTCTAATTCCAAACATGATGATTTAAAACATACTATTAATAATCTACCATCAAACATCACATATCATGAATATACATCAATGGCCGAATCTTTAATATGTCTCAACTCAAAAATTTCAGCATGGGTTATATAGCATTCAAAGCAACAATTCCAAAAATGTAAAAATTATCAAAAACTAAGCAAAATACATACCCCAAATTGAGCTCCCTAATGCCGAAACTCATGTTTCAAAAATGGAGTTTCTTTCCTTCCTACATTCAGCCAAGAAGATAAACAAAGGTATGTTCTCTTTCTTTCCACTTTGTTTCATTATTTTATGACTTAAATTAAAAGAAATATTTATTTACTTATTACTTATATTAACATATTATTATAATAACATAAAATTTATCTACTTTTTCCACATGTTGCCGTCCACTTTACTAATAATGGACTAATTGTCCTTTAAGGACTTCACTTTAATAAAACCATCTCAATCTAACAAATAATCAATTAAGAGGCCACTTCTAACAATTATGCAATTTAGTCCTTTAGTCAAATTAAACACACAGACAAGCAAATTAATTCACAGAAATTTAACACATGCTAATTCACTTATCATCAACATAGAAAATAATATTAAAATATTATTCGGACTCGGATTTGTGGTCCCGAAACTACTGTTTCAATTAGGGTCAACTTTAGACTGTTACAAAGAGCACCTTTTTACATGAATCAAGGGATAAATCATCCGAAAACATGCTAAATGTGGGATTAAAATATGTTACTATTATGGTTTATCAAATACCCCTACACTTAAGTTTTTGCTTGTCCTCAAGCAAAATTCTCAATTTACATTTAAAACGAACTTTCCATGATTCATAATTCCTATCAACATTGCCTTATCATAATTCATAGATAATTTATACATGGATGATCTAACTCGAAGAGTCCTAAAGATTCAAACAATTAAAGTCATACATTTGTAGCACAAAAATGTAGGTGTCTCCCCTTATCTAAATAATTACCTTTGATTCAAAATTGACAAGGATTGACATCCTCACTTAAGATTCACTCAAATCACTCGAGGTGTTTAAGGTTCAAAATTAAGCTCTCTGAAGTCGAACCTGAAAAGTTAATCCCATAGGCTTGCCTGAAAATCAAATCTCCACCACTGTAATATGAGATGATACACAAATCAAAAGGTCTTTAACAGGGTTGTAACGAGGCTAGGGTTAAAGGTGTGGATAAAGGCTGAATTAGAAGGTTAGAATCGAGACTGACCTGACAAATTGCCTAACTAACAAAAATTGAACTAATCCTAAATAATTACATCAATTGAAAACTAATAATACGAGCTTTTTTCTCAAGATGTGGAATTTTAACATGTAAGCTCATTTAATTATAGAACTAATAATGAATATACTTCGTTTTTTAGAACAAACTAAATATTACAAGGAATGAATCTATTACTTTAAAATAAAGATAACAGCTAGACAACACATCAAATCAACTCTCGATATAAGGGTAGTCAAAAGGAATGGTGATAACAAATACAAAGGGGTTTTGGGTTAATATTAGCTAGTAAGTCAATAAAAAGGGTCGTTAGGATCAACAGGGTTCACTAGGGGATAGTTGTGAAGGTAGGCTATTTAGTGGAGTGAGTGGGTTAAAACCTAGGTGCCTTTATCATCTCAGTATATCAAATCATAGGTGTGGTCTCAACATGTATAATTGAGGCAAGTTCTAGAATAACAGTTCATAGTTGACACACTCATAATCAATAAAGTGAGCATGAAAAAGAATATATGCTCTAATAGGCTCAAAATCTCACAAAAATTATGGGTGTTTTGACATCAACCTTGTAAATTTCAAACTTCAAGATAATATTCAGATTCAGCTCAACAACCTAGCAAAGATTTTAATTCTAAAAAATAGACTTATCATGCTTGATTCTCTAATATTCTTCTAATTTAATCATCAATGCACAATTCACTATGACTTAATTTAAAACATATTAATAAAAATCATAAACCATCAGAAATTTTATCCTAATTAATAATATGAGTAAATTACTTAAAAACAAGATTAAATTCAGGGATTTGAAAATAATAAAGAAAGTTAGGCCGGATTTGAGAAAAATGCAGAAAGTTAGGCCCTTTCTTTAAATAAATATTGAACCCCCACACTTAAGATATACATTGCCCTCAATGTACAAAGATAGATAAAAGATTTAAGGGATAAATCAAAAGAGAAGGGGAAAGAATACTCCCTGAATCTTGGATGGTGTCCCTGGAGGATGGTAGAGGTTGTGGTGTGTATGTTTGAAGGGGTCGGTCTGGATGACGATTCTGTGCTAGATGAAGAAATTGGGGAGCTCGTGAAGGATTAGCCAGGGTTTATTAAGACATAATTAAAATAAATGAAATATATAACTAAAAACAAGAAAGAAAAAGGAAAAGGGATTAAGAAGGAAAATGAAAATAAAAGAAAAGGTAGATGGACCGAAGAGTCCTTATTGATGGATAGTTCACGAGGTGGGTGTGACCTCTAGGGCTGCTGAGGTGCTAGAGGTGGAGGAAGTGGCGTGATTCCCTAGCAGCCTTTTGAACCTGACACTAAGAAGCTAAAATAAATTAAACTAAACTAAGCATAAGATTGTCAAAGGGAAGGAAATTGAAGCAAAAGAGAAAAGAAACATAAAAACTAATTGGTCTCAAAGACCCTTGGCTTGGTGTTTGGATGAAGCGGTTGGCATGAACTTATGTGTAGGGTCTCTTTTAGACTATGCTTGCCTTCTTCCGCTTCTTCGGCATAGTTCTGGTGTTGCTCAAGAGTCTCGACACCTTTTCTAAGGAAAGAAAGAAAAAGAAGGAAGAAAGAAGATGGGGAGAAGGGGAAGGGCTGTGGGGTTTAAATAGGATCTCAAATCTAGCACGTTCCCACTCCCATGGACCGAGGGCGTGTCGATGCACATGGTCGCCTCGCACGGCCGTGGTGAGGCTCCATTTGTTTCTCCCACGCTCGTTAGCCAGGGGCGTGTTGAGTCACACGGTCTCTTCGTACGATCGTGTGTATAGGCGTGTTGAATCTCCATGGCCATTTTTCAGCCACCCACGCCTGTAGCTCACAAGTCAGTATGTTGGCACGGTTTCAAGGCACGGGCATGTTCTGCCCGTGGTGTGCAAGTCAGTAGCTTCACACGGTCGTGGGGCAAGGCCGTTCCATGTTGTCGGTGTCTGTGGGGGAGTGGTTGGATTCGTGGTGTCAGAAATTAGGTGGGATTTGATTCGTACGACCTCTGTTATGTCAGTACTGGGATTCTGGTGGTCCACACGGCCATGGACACGGCCGTGTGTAAGACCGTGTGGACTGGAATCTGCACTTTTGTGTTAGTGTAAAACTAAATTTTCAAAAAAGAAAGAAGGAAAGAAAAGAAACTGAAAATAAATTTGAAAGTAAATAGTGTTAGTGCTCGGGTTGCCTTTCGAGAAGCGCTCGTTTATAGTCTTAAGCTACACTTTTATCGTAATTAAAAAAAATCAGGGAGGTTTAAAGGCTTGAATATCTTCTCTCATGCTTACAGTTCTATTTTCTTGACAAAGTTCAAGTCGAGAAGTGTTTACCTTAAAGGTGTCGAATGTTGGATTGCTTACCTCAACTGTTCCATGCGGGAAGATATTGTGTGCCTTAAGAGGAATTTCTTCATTTACTTTCAGGTTTGATGTGATGATGCGAGGATCGGCTTTGTCTATCAGTACTTGGTCTCCTATTTTGAAGTGATTCGATGTTCCTATGAGCTCTTCTAGGGGCTCCTTAGGTTTTACTTTGTTCGGTTCCTATTCTTCTTTGATTTGTGTTTCCTGCTCTTTTAGTTTGTCAGCCCTTAGGCTTTGTTCCTTATGTAATTCTATTTTGTCGACTTGGGGTCTATGATTTGGCTCAGGGTTGTATCCTTGTGGCGTTTCCTGTAATAAAGGTTGCACAAATTGATTATCAAATGAATTGTCTTTCTTACCTTCATCGATTGTTGTTCTGGCCGAATCAAGAGCTTGAAGACTGATTGATTCGTTACCTACACAAAGTATGAGTTCTCCTGTGGCAACATCAATTTTAGTCTTGGCAGTTGCTAGGAATGGTCTTCCTAAAATTAAGGGGATTGAATTATCCTCATCCATGTCTAAGACAACAAAATCTACTGGAAAACAAATTTGTCGATTTTTACAAGAACATCTTTGATAATGCCCCTAGGAATTCTAACAGTTTTATCAGCTAATTGTATACTCATTCTAGTTTGTTTGGGTTTCCCTAGACCTAGTCTTTTAAACAGTGTATAAGGCATGACATTTATACTTGCCCCTAAATCAGCTAATGCGTTGTCAACATTTAGTCTAGCAATTAAACAAGGAATAGTAAAACTCTCTTGATCGTTTTGATTCCGTGGTAGTCTATTCTGTAGCATTGTTGAGCATACTGCGTTCAATTCCACATGTGGCTCTTCAACTAATTTGTGTTTATTCGCCAAGAGCTGTTTTAAAAATTTCCTCAAATCTGGCATCTGAAAAAGAGCTTTAAGAAGAGGTAAGTTAATATGTAATTTCTTTAAAAGTTTAAGAAACTTACCGAACTGTTCCTCTATATCATCTCCTTTCATTGCTTCGGGATAACGTATGCGAGGTTGGTACTCTTTGATTACAGGTTTTGGCTTTTCCTGTGTTGCCTCAAATTTACCTTCTTCTACTTGTTTCCTTGTATTGGATTAGGTTCATCTACCCCTGTGCTATTATGAGCTGTGATGGCTTGAATTTGTTCCTTTGGGTTAATCTCCGTGTTACTAGGTAGACGTCCTATTGGTTGTTCGGACATCAACTTTGCAAGTTGTCCGACTGCTTTAGTGACTTCCCCTACTGACTTAGTTAGTTCTCTGATTCAGTTTTTGGTCCCCTCAGCCGATGTTTGTTGACTTTTAAGTGTCTTCTCGGTATCTTGGAGACGATTTTCTGTGCTTGCCATGAATTTTGTCAGCATCTCTTCGAGGTTTGGCTTCTTCTATTGCAGATATCGCTGATTTTAGAAATTTTGAGGAGGTTGTTGTCTTTGACTTCCTTGACCTCCCCATGAAAAATTTGGGTGGTTCCTCCAACCTGGATTGTAAGTATTACTATAAGAATTATTATTGGATCTGAAATTATTACCTATATAGTTCATCTGTTCATTTTCTGCATCCGGTTGGTAAGGTGGGTACTCAGGATTCGTCACAGTTCCACTTGCGTTGCACTGCATGACTGGGTGTGCCTGCGAAGAACACAAATTATCAAGCTTTTTATTTATCATCTCTATCCGTGTTGATAGTGTGGTCACTACATCGAGGCTGTAAACTCCGGCTGATTTTGTCGGTTTTGTCCTTGTAACTTGCCACTGATAGTTATTCAGTAACATCTCTTCAATGAACTCGTAGGTTGCTTCAGGAGTTCTTTTGTTCAGGTTTCCACCGGCGGCTGAATCAATTAGTTGTCTAGTTGAGGGGTTTACACCATTATAGAAAGTTTGGACTTGTAGCCACAAGGGTAGACCATGGTGTGGACACCTTCTCAGGAGATCTTTGTATCTCTCCCATGTGTCGTATAATGTCTCTAAATCCATCTGCACAAAAGAAGAGATATCATTCCATAATTTGGCCGTTTTGGCCGGTGGGAAATATTTTAATAAATATTTCTCGGTCATTTGTTCCCATGTGGTGATTGATCCTCGTGGTAACGAGTTTAACCACTGTTTGGCTTTATTCCTTAATGAAAAAGGGAATAACCAAAGACATATGGCATCATCAGAAATGCCATTTATCACAGAGCTCTAAGAAATTAGCTATATGAGTGTTTGGATCTTCGTCTTGCAAACCATCAAATTGAACAAATTGTTGAATCATTTGTATTGTGTTAGGCTTCAATTCAAAATTGTTAGCAGCTATAGCAGGCCTAACAATACTCGATTCCGCTCCTGTTAAATGCGATTTGGCATAATCAAACATATTATCTGGAGCATTGCTTTCCCCCACATCATGTGGTTGTGGGTTATTCTCGTCCATCCCTTCAGTAGGATTGGGTCTGTCTTCTTGGTCTTCCTGTGTAATTTAGGGCTCACCTGATTTCTCTGCGAGTCCTAAGAACGGTAGCTTCAATTTCACTGTCGTATACTAATGGTCCTTTCGGGTTCCTCCTAGTCATAAACTAGAGGTACCTGCTAGGAGAAGAAAGAAAATTTAGCAAAATTAAAATTTAACCTAAAAATTAAAAGTAAATTGAAAAAATAAAAAATAATGGCTAAAGTAATAAAAATAGAGCTTTCTTAATATTTTAGCTCCCCGGCAACGGCGCCAAAAACTTGATCACTGTGTCGAGTTTTAAATTTATAATGAATGAGATCGAACCTGGAAACTAACTCAGACAACGATTAAAGGCAATTGTACCTATCGAACAGTAGTATAGCTTAGGCAAGACCGGATTTGTTGAACCCAAAGGAGCTAAAAGTCTAACTTTCTTTTTTTTTTTATTTAGCCTAAAATAAAGTGAAGTTTCTTTAATCTAAATTAACGACTACTAAGCTAAAGACGCGAAGACAAAATGAACGAATTGGGAAATAACTTGAAGAAAAACTCAATTGATCATGACGATACCCTCAGGAAGAATCCACCTAGACTTCACTTGTTATCTAACACTGAACCATACGATTCATTCACTTAGTTTGATCCGTAGGACTCCCTAACGTATATTAAACCCTCTCTCGAGGCGAATAACGTCTAACCCTAGGTTAATTAACAGAAATCTCTTTCTCGAATAATAACCACCCTAGAATAGCAGTAAATCGATATATGGACTCACATACTAGGTTTCACCCTAATCTGACAAAATCTCGTCACCCTATCTCTAGGCGTGCGATCAACTCTGCTTAATTATACTAGATCTACTCTTAAGCAGGGTCTATTCCTCCTCTACCTAACTTCGAGTGATTCCCACAACTTTGACCTTTCCGGCTTGGCTCCTTGGCCTAGCTTGACGCCCCCTCAAAGGTGGTACCTAGGGGGTATATATAGGCTCTTGGAATGCGATTCTTTCTCCCTAAGTATCCTTTTTCTGACTAAAATTATTCATTGCCACGACAGGGACACGGCCATGTCACACACCCGTGTGACAAATCTTTGAGCCGTGTTCGGATTTCTTAATTGAGGCACGACCGTGTAAATCGGGGGTGAGCCGTGTTCTAGATGCTCGACAAGGCATGGCCGTGTGATCTTTGGGCCCGGCCGTGTGGATTTCGTGATATGGCCCATTTATTCTGTTTTGGGCCCGTTTTATGTTCTTTTCATCCTCGGGTGCTTTCATGGGTATAAGACATGAAAAGAAAGGATTAAGAGCACCTTTTTACATGAATCAAGGGATAAATCATCCGAAAACATGCTAAATGTGGGATTAAAATATGTTACTATTACGGTTTATCAAGTGGATTCCATTGGGATCAATGGCCCAACTAGCAATGGAGGAACAGTAGAAAAATGAACCTTTGGACTTGGAAGTCTTTTCTTAAGTCTGTGCCATTTAGGCTATGGGAGTTCACTTTCCTCAACAACTGGAGCATCTTTATTTGCTCTCGAGCTCTTTTGGCACTTTTTAGGAATAAGCTTCTTAAAGGGAGTAGTCGAAGCACTCTCTTTAGTATGAGATTTTTCAAAAATAACCTTAATGTCCATACTTAGTGCTTGAATGGGCAAGGTTTGAGATTCTGGAACAAATCTTGCACCATCAATATAAGAGTTAACCTTGCCTAAAGAAGAAGAACTAGGAGGATGAATACCAATAGTAATGAGCCTATTTTGGGAGCGAATCCCACATAATTCATAAAAATAGAATGTGGGCTCTCGTGCACGCCTGATTAGAATCTTTGCTAAGATAGTATTACCATTATATGGCCAAGATTTCGAATTTGAAGGCATATTGTAATTGTCTAGCCAACTGATACAGTCAATACTTCTACGACCATTGCAAGTCTAACTTAACAAAAAGTATTGGAAGGCATTCCTAACCATGACTAATTCCACAAACTCTAGAATGCACCCTCTACTCAAATGTTTAAATTGTTTATCAACAACCTTGGAATCAACGGGTAAACTTTGAGAACAAACAGAATCTTTGGGAAGGGACTAACAGGTGGGAAAACCACACCTACTTTCAAGCTTACAGATAACCCTTATGAATTTTTCCCTTCTCTAGTGCAGATTAGAAATGTATTTTGGATTATGGATTCACAGCTTTTCCAAACGCTGAACTGGGAATATCAAACATTTCCCCCTTATCGGTAATCTTCAACTAATAAAATTTTTAGAATACCCTTAAGAGTGGAGATTTATTTCGTATATAGTAATCTAATAAATAGACTACAACAAGGCTGATAACTACCTTGGCGTAATGCCATATTCTAATAGCACTGAATAGAATAATGGGTGTAATGGCAGATGGAATCCAGCTTCTAAGGGAATAAGGGGAAGGATGAAACCTTAGGTGTTGTCACAAAGATGACACCTCAGTGGTATTTCAATGTCGCAAGTGAATTTTGGATGACAGAAACTCCAGGGTGCTAAGAATCAATCCGCTTCTTCTTCAGTGGTCTTACTTTCATAAATGGGAGTGGAAACTCGACAAAGGGTATTTTCAAGCTCTTAGGGACAGAAAATGGTGAGATTTTTTTGGGTGGAAATTCGGCTACTTTGGATACGTTCTCTACTGCAAGCATTCATTCTCGACATTCTTATATGAAAATAAGAAAACTTATGGAAAAGAAAAGAAGATATGATTACCTTTAAGGAGTATGGAATTGGAGAAGATGAGGGCAGAATGATATTTGAAGAGTTTAAAAAAAGTTTTTAAAAGAAGGGTCGGAGTCTCTGTTTTATAGAGATGAATGTGCTTAAGAAGTCACTCTGAAAACTAATTGAATTCTCAAATGCAATCTTGACACCTATCAAAAGCTTATAAGTGCGACACACGAGTTCAATTGTTTAACCACTAAAATTTGGGTGTTTTCCAGAGAAGTAGTTTGATGACATCTTTCTAATAAGACTTTTGATGGGTAAGCCAATGAGAGGGAAACTCTGAAGCATATGTAAGGGAATTTGTATCGTCACTGAATTGTGTTTGGTGTGTATAGCCGATTGTATCCCTATAATCGAAGTTCTTAGAAGGATGAAAATTTCGAGGACGAAATTTTGTTAAGGGGAAGAGAGTTGTAACACCCCAATTCTGGTGAGTACAAGGTTTGGTGAATAGTCCTATGGTATAATGACTGGCAGAGTGGTATTCGCTCAGGTACATTTTAGGCATATTGAGTGGGCAGATACAGTTATGTGTTTCAGTTAACGAAAATGCTATGTCAATAGGAATAAGATAGTGACCAAGTAGAATGGTATTGAGAGTGTGAGTTCACATCAGAAGTATAGTGCACCTTAAATCGTGGTACTATGCAAGTTATGTTGCAAAGTAAGCTGGTTAAGAACCAACCAAATGTGAACCAAAATAGTTAAAAGATAAAGTGTGAGTTTACGTCAGAAGTAAGGCTTTATATGTGGGTTATCTGGGTTACAGATAATTACAAAATTATTTGAATGAGCTTTAATGGTGTTTTTCTATCTTATAAGGTAGTGATTGTTGTAATCCCTGATTGGATGATAGATTTAAGGTTCAAGCTGCTATTCCTGGTTGTCAAGTAAGTCCCTGAGCCTTCTTGCTTGCATATTATCCTTGTGAGAGCTTCTGTGAAAATTGATTGATCCATGAAAATGAAACTCGGGAAGTATGGTATAATGATTATGCTATTGCATGAATGTATGATAGACCTTGCATGTGTAGTTTGTATGAAACCTATCAAGCTTAAGTAAGTGATCGAAATCCTGAAGTTAAAGTACGGATGTATGGGTATGTCTAAAAATATATAATAAGGTGTGAATTAGGTTAGGTGTCTGTTTGAATCAAGCATTGAGACTTGAATGATGTCAATGTATAAAGACTTTATCAAGTGAGTCTGTGTCTATTCCTCATGGTGGAGTCTAAAGGGGTCTGTCGAGACTAAACGCACGATCTCTTATATGAATATTTCAAAATGAAGTCCATGGCCATAGCACCAGATTGTGTAAGACCATAGCTGGGCTATGGCATCATATAAAAAGAATCAAAGGAAACTGATTATCCAATAAGGTTCTCAACATGTACCGGGACGATGATGGGAAAACCTCACAGAATGTGAGTATAGGTGAATCCATATCATAAACACGCCAGAATAAGGAAATGCTTTTGTGGCAAACTCCGTAAAGAACGCCTTTGTAGCGCACTCTTAAGGAAAACCTTTGTGGAAAATATGAAAGGAAACCTTTGTGGCGTAATATGAAAGGGACGCTTTAGTGGCATGTTCTATCTAATTTCTGGTAAGGTGTATTTTGTTAAGTCAAAGTCACGTGTATTGTCAAGAAAATTTGGTAAGTTATGAATCTGAATGTTTATCTCTATGGTAAGATATGAGTAAGTCCGAATAGGTCTGAAATATGTATAACCATGATAATGTATAGATATACTCTGTAATAAGAGTTGAATGAAGTCTCAAAAGATTTTCCTGAAAAAGACATGTATATTTGTATGTCAAGAAAGGTGTCTATTATGATGATCTGTAGGCAAGAAAAGTAAGGGGTATTGATCGCTGAAATCAAAGTTTTAAAATTTATAAAACGAATAATCAAACCTGGAAACTAACTCTTACAACGATTAAAGGCAAGTGTACCTATCGAACAGTAGTATAGCTTAGGCAAGACCGGATTGTCGAACCCAAAGGAACTAAAAGTACTAATACTAACTTTCTTTATATTATTTAGCCTAAAATAAAGTGAAGTTAATTGAATCTAAATTAACGACTACTAAGCTAAAGATGCAAAGACAAAAAGAACGAATTGGGAAATAACTAGAAGAAAAACTCAGTTGATCACGACGATACCCTCAGGAAGAATCCACCTAGACTTCACTTGTTATCTAACACTGAACCATACGATTTATTCACTTAGTTTGATCCGTAGGACTCCCTAACGTATATTAAACCCTCTTTCGAGGCGAATAATGTCTAACCCTAGGTTAATTAGTGGAACTCACGTTCTCTTATAATAACGCCCTAGAATAGCAGTAAATCGATCTATGGACTCCCATATTAGGTTTCACCCTAATCCAGTAAAATCTCGTAACCCTATCTCTAGTCGTTCGATCAACTCCGATTAATTACGCTAGATCTACTCTTAAGCAGTGTCTATTCCTCCTCCACTTAAGCACATCAGATTTGGATTAAGCATGCATAATTAAGAACAAACTAAGTATTTATCATATAATTCAGGAAACAATAACAAGATTCATCTAGGTTTCATCCCCTTCAGGTATCTGAGGGGTTTAGTTCATAACAAATAAAGAAAACATCTCAAGAGAAAAGATAAAACAAAACATAAGAAATCCCTAAAACTCCCTGAAGGAACTAAAGGAGAAATCCGCTGTCTTGACTAGAATTCCGGCTTCTTGGGATGGATCAACTGGCTAAGTTCTAGTGATTCCCACAATTTTGACCTTTTCGGCTTGGCTCCTTGGCCTAGCTCGACCCCCTTTCAACGGTGCTACTTAGGGGGTATTTATAGGCTCTTGGAATGTAATTCTTTCTCCCTAAGTATCCTTTTCCTACTGAAATTGTCTAAGTCCACAACAGAGGCACGGCCATGTCACACGCCCGTGTGACTCGTCTCAGGTCGTGTTCGGATTTCTAAGTTAAGGCACGACCGTGTAAATCGGGGTGAGGCCGTGTTCTAGATGCTCGTCAAGGCACGGCCGTGTGCTCTTTGGGCCAGGCCGTGTGGATTTCGTGATATGGCCCATTTACTCCGTTTTGGGCCCATTTTATGTTATTTTCATCCTCGGGTGCTTTCCTAGGTATAAGACATGAAAAGAAAGGATTAAGAGCACCTTTTTACATAAATTGAGGGATAAATCATCCTAAAGCATATTAAATGTGGGTGTAAAATATGTTATAATTACGGTTTGTCAAATACCCCCACACTTAAGCTTTTGCTTGTCCTCAAGCAAAAATTCTCAACTTACAATTAAAACGAACTTTCCATAATTTAGAATTCCTACTAACAATGTCTTATCATAATTCATAGATAATTTATACATGGATAATTCAATTCAAAGAGTCCTAAAGATTCAAACAAGATAAGTCATGAATTTGTATTTTGAAAACATAGGTGTCTCCCCTTATCTGAAATATTTCCCTTGATTCAAAATTGACAAGAATTGACATCCTCACTATAGATTCACTCAAATCACTCAAAGTGTTTAAGGTTTAGGAAAAGAAGCACTCATACGTCGAACCTGAAAAGTTAATCCCATAGGCTTGCCTGAAAATCAAATCTCCTCCACTGTAAAATGAGATGATAAACAGATCAAAAGGTCTTTGTTAGGGTTGTAACGGGGCTAGGGTTAAGGTGTGGATAAAGGCTGAAATTAGAAGGGTAGAATTGAGATTGAATTGACAAGTACCTACCTAATGAATACTGAAATAATATTTACATCAACTGATAATAACAATCCTAACAATACGAGCTTTTCTTTCGGAATATAAACTTTAACTGTAGAAGCTCACCACTAATATTGGATATATTTCGATTTTTTTAAGAACAAACTAATAATAAAGGATGAATTCAACTCATAGCATAATGTAATTCGGTAACTAATCAAAACATATCTAGATTAGAGGGTGGTCAAAAGAAAGGATGATAACAAGTACAAAGGGGTTTTTGGGTTGTTAATAGGTGAGTCAATAAAAAGGTTTGTTAGGATCAATGGGGTTCACTAGGGGTTAATTATGAGGGTCGGCTTTTTAGTGGAGTGAGTGGGTTAAAACCTAGGTGCCTTTATCATCTCTGTATATCAATTCATAATTGTGGTCTGAACATGTATAAACGAGGCAAGTTCTAGAATAACAGTTCAAAGTTGACACACTCATAATCAATAAGTGAGCACGAAAAAGAATATATGCTTTAAAAGGCTCAAAATTTCACAAAATTTATGGGTGTTTTGACATCAATCTCATAAATTTCAAATTTCAAAGCAATATTCAAATTTAGGTTAACAACCTAACAAAGATTTTAATTTTTGAAAAATAGACTTATCATGCTTGATTCTCTAGTATCTTAAAATTTAATCATCAATGCACAATAAAAATCATAAATCATCAGAAATTTCATCCTAATTAGTAATATGAAAAATTTACATAAAAACAAGACTAAATTCAGGGATTTGAGAATAATGCAAAAAGTTTGACACTTTTACCCCCCCACATTTAAGATGTACATTGCCCTCAATGTACAAAGATGGATAATGACAGTTAATATGCAAAATTAAAAGAGAGGGGAGAAAGTGACACTCCTTGAATTAATGGATGATTTCCTTGGAGGATGGTAGAGATCGTGTTGTCTGATGACTTGTGTAGTGGCGAATTGCTTCCTAGTGATGTTTTTTAAACTGCTAAGTCATCAGTTAGAAATCGTTTGGGGGTGTAATTAGATAAATGTTAGGAATACTCGAGGGTTAGATGTTGATGATACTCATAATAAAAGTTGTCAATGTATGATGAAAATGTTCAAACTTAAGACAAATTAAAACAACGAGAAAATAAAAAATAAAAAATTAAAACCTAAAAATATGAAAAAGAAAGTCTAGGTAAAAGAACTCAAAGGTCCTCATCATCGGTCGGGTCCTGCGGTGGTTCTGCTGATGAGATGTGGAGGTGCTGGCTTATCTATTGAAGGGTAGCCTCTATCCCATCAAAACGTCGAGTGTTGTCAATGAAATATTGCTCGAACCGGTCTAGGCGTGCAGAGATATCTGCCAATGAAGTCACTACATGGGAGGGTCGGTGGCTCAGAATCGGTGCCTCCTTTGATGGTGGCGGGACTCATCAGTAATGTCGTCGGGCTCCCCTTCAGCTGAGGAGGTCACTAATCGGTATTGAGGAGGGTCGGTCCCTCGACGATGTTGAATCATCCTCATGTGTAGCATAGTTTTGATGCTTTGAGGTACCATGTGGCCGATCAGTGTAAGTGAGGAAATCTGAGCCTCGGTGTGGAGGAGGCCAAAATATCAAGCCAACCTTGTAATATATGGCCCCATTGATAAAATCCCTTTCCTGTGCGGCTCTGTTTGATGTTGAATTGCACAGGCGATGAAGTATGCCAGGTCGAAGACGTGCCCTTCTGACATGCACGATAAGTAGTAGACATCGTGCTTGTTTACCACGCCGGTGCTCTCACGTCGACCGATGATGGTGTGAGTGAGGATGGCGTGAATATATCGTAGGGGTGGGAGAAGGGCGGTCACCTTAGAGCGACTGGGGTCGTAGATGCTCGTAGTGGGGCCTAGGCTGTGCCAGTAATTGAGTGGAGTGCAGTGGAGCTGGCGGTTTAATCCGGAGAGTGGGTTTTCTTTTATAAATTTTGGTGTGTAAAGTCCGAGTGCCAAGCTAAATTGTGGTACGCTCAGTCGACGTACCGTGCCCCCTAAACGAAATTGGATGGTACCCGGGTCATTGAACTGTGCCATCACTATCTGCAATGTAAAGGTGGTGCAGAATTCTAGTGTGAGCTCCAAGTATGTAGGCTCGATGATTGAGAAGAACTGCTCCCACAGGTCAGATATCAGTTGCGAGCTCGACTTGTTATATTGCGTCCCAATCGATGCACCTACCGGTGCCTAGTGGCCTATCCCGGATTGCCTTGTAGCGCTCTTCCTAAGCTGCTTGAGAAAATCTGAGGAATGGGTGTAGTAGCTCGGAAGAAGCACTTGCAGAGGATGATCCGGGCCCTTTCCTTTTCTTGCTTGGGGCGTCTACGGATCGTTTTGATCGTGATGACGACATTTGCACCTGAAATTTATGATCAAAATATAAAGCAAGATGAAGTCTCCTCAGTAATACAGCCAAAATATGCCACACTAAATTAAGCAAAATTTGAAAAGTTATCAGAAATTATTTGATGGCAGGAATTGTTTCAAACAAAGAAGTGTATCAAGAAATGCAAGAGTTTATTCCTAAAATGAAGTTAATTGGTAAACAACAACCAATTCATCACAATTTTTACTAAGTATTCATGACAAGGTCCTAAATATAAATCATGCTTTAATATTGAAACAAAAGTAAAAGTGAAGCAAAATGACATAAAAGTTATCAAGCTTTAAATCAAAAAATTGAAGTGATGAAAGTAACCAGGGGTTGTAATGGTGTGAGACGATCAAGCACGGGCGGGGCACGGTGGTGCTTGTGGCGATTTCTGCAGGTGCACGGCTGTGGAGAGGGAGTGCTCTGCTGCAGCACGGTGGTGGCAAGGGGTGCGGGTGGTTTTTGTAAGGATTTTGGAGAGAATGGTAAGGAGAAGAGTTTTGGGGTGGAGGAAGATGTGGGTGCGGTTGGATTTGGGAGGAAGGCTGCTGAAAATTGATTTTAGGTTTAGGTTTTGGGAAGTGACAGTTTGATTTTGTTATATAGGGGAGGGGGCACGGGCTATCGCCACGCCCGTGCTCTGTTTTAAATTGCCCGTGTTTTTCGTGATTCGAATTTTAGGTGCGTTCAGGGTTATTGGCACGGCCGTGGGACAATGGGTATGCCCGTGGTGTGTAAGTCAGTAGCTTCACACGGTCGTGGGGCACGGGCGTCTGCAGCCCATGCTCGACAGGTCAGGGACCTCTCATAGTTGGAAGACACGGGTGTGTTCTACCCGTGGTGTGTAAGTCAGTAGCTTCACACGGTCGTAGGGCACGGGCGTGTGCAGCCCGTGCTCGACAAGTCAGTAGCCTCGCACGGTTGGGTGACACAGGCATGGACTGGTATCGCAGCCCGTGTTGGGAAAAGAAATTCTTATCTGTTTGTGCACGGCTTCTGGCACGCCCATGGTTCGTACGGCCATGTCTCTAAATCCATCTGCACAAAAGAAGAGATGTCATTCTGTAATTTGGCTGTTTTGGCCGGTGGAAAATATTTTAATAAAAACTTTTCGACCATTTGTTCCCATGTAGCGATTGACCCTCGTGGTAACAAGTTTAACCACTGTTTGGCTTTATTCCTTAATGAAAAAGGGAATAACCAAAGACGTATGGCATCATCAGAAACGCCATTTATTTTGAAGGTATCACAGAACTCTAAAAAATTAGCTATATGAGCATTTGGATCTTCGTCCTGCAAACCATCAAATTGAACAAACTGTTGAATCATTTGTATTGTGTTAGGCTTTAATTCAAAATTGTTAGCAGCTTTAGCAGGCCTAACAATACTCGATTCTGCTCCTGTTAAATGCGGTTTAGCATAATCAAACATGGTACGTGGAGCATTGTTTTCCCCCACATCATGTGGTGGTGGATTATTCTCATCCATCCCTTCAATAGGATGGGATCTGCCTTCTTGATCTTCCTCTGTGTAATTTAGGGCTCGCCTGATTTCTCTGCGGGTCCTACGAACGGTAGCTTCAATTTCACTGTCGTATACTAATGGTCCTTTCGGGTTCCTTCTAGTCAAAAACTAGAGGTACCTGCTGAGAAAAGAAAAAGAAGGAAAATTTAGCAAAAATTAAAATTTAACCTAAAAAAATAAAATTGCGAAAAATAAAAATAACGGCTAGAGTAATAAAAATAGAGTTTTCTTAATATTTTAGTTCCCCAGGAACGGCGCCAAAAACTTGATCGCTGAAATCAGAGTTTTAAAATTTATAAAACGAATGATCAAACCTGGAAAACTAATCCTGACAACGATTAAAGGCAAGTGTACCTATCAAACAGTAGTATAGCTTAGGCAAGACCGGATTGTCGAACCCAAAGGAACTAAAAGTACTAATACTAGCTTTCTTTTTATTATTTAGCCTAAAATAAAGTGAAGTTGCTTTAATCTAAATTAACAACTACTAATCTAAAGACGCAAAGACAAAAAGAACAAATTGGGAAATAACTAGAAGAAAAACTCAGTTGATCACGACAATACCCCCAGGAAGAATCCACCTAGACTTCACTTGTTATCTAACACTGAGCCATAGGATTTATTCACTTAGTTTGATCCGTAGGACTCCCTAATGTATATTAAACCCTCTCTCGAAGCGAATAACGTCTAACCCTAGGTTAATTAGTGGAACTCTCGTTCTCTTATAATAACCCCCTAGAATAGCAGTAAATCAATCTATGGACTCCCATATTAGGTTTCACCCTAATCCGGTAAAATCTCGTAACCCTATCTCTAGGCGTTCGATCAACTCCGCTTAATTTCGCTAGATCTACTCTTAAGCAGGGTCTATTCCTCCTCCACCTAAGCACATCAGATTTGGATTAAGCATGCATAATTAAGAACAAACTAAGCATTTATCATATAATTCAGGAATCAATAACAAAATTCATCTAGGTTTCATCCCCTTCAGGTATTTGAGGGGTTTAGTTCATAACAAATAAAGAAAACATCTCAAGAGAAAAGATAAAACAAAACATAAGAAATCCCTAAAACTCCCTGAAGGAACTAAAGGAGAAATCCGCCGTCTTAAGTAGAATTCCGACTTCTTGGGATGGATCAACTGGCTAACTTCGAGTGATTCCCACAATTCTGACCTTTCCGGCTTGGCTCCTTGGCCTAGCTCGACACCCTTTTAACGGTGGTATATAGGGGGTATTTATAGGCTCTTGGAATGCGATTCTTTCTCCCTAGGTATCCTTTTCCGACTGAAATTGTCTAAGTCCACGACAGGGGCACGGCTATGTCACACGCCTGTGTGATTCGTCTTCAGGCTGTGTTCGGATTTCTAAGTTGAGGCACGGCCGTGCAAATCGGGGTGAGGACGTGTTCTAGATGCTCGTCGAGGCACGGCCGTGTGCTCTTTGGGCCAGGCCGTGTGCTCTTTGGGCCAGGCCCGTTTTACGTTCTTTTCATCCTCGGGTGCTTTCCTGGGTATAAGACATGAAAAGAAAGGATTAAGAGCACCTTTTTACATAAATTGAGGGATAAATCATCCAAAAGCATATTAACTGTGGGTCTAAAGTATGTTATAATTATGGTTTATCAGGTACCACATCCTCTTTCCAATTATTTTTGAGTCTGAGTTAATGTTGTTTCGAATTATGAGATTCTATATAGCATGATATGGAGTTCATCTAGATGTTATACGCGATAAATTATCAACATGAATATGTGCACAGAATTAGATCAAGGTATGTATGAGTTTGAACTATAGGTATGAAATGTTGCGTAAGTATTTGCCATGTGCATGTATTCGCCAAGGATAATGTCAGCAAGTAGTTGTTTTGAAATAATAAGTACACAAATTGATTGTAAGGAATTCATCAGTAACCAGGTATGGAAGATTAAGTATGATAAGGGATAAACAGTTGAAGGTTTATGAAAATGAGTTGATGGTGATGGACTATCCGCCCGTTTTTGGATATCAACGACTAAGGTATTAATGATTATTTCTCACTAAGTTCTCATGAACTTACATGGATTATGTTTTCTGTTTCAAGTAGAATTTGAGACTGCACCTGGGGGAAACGATGCCAAAATTGTGCCTAAGGAGCGACATATAGGATTATTATGAATATAGAGCAAACTTGACTGTGTAATCGATTCTGTTTGTCATATAAAAAAGCCCTGAATTGGGATAAATACATTGGACTAGGATATCATTTCAATAATGCTTGTATTCAAAATTCCCTATATATTAGAATCGAAACTCTTCATTATTTATACTTATGTATTGTATTATGAAATCTTGCATTTAAATAGTTGAAATCAATTGTAATTTGTGTAAGCAGAGGTAAGTTACAACTATATTAGAGTGGTAACACCCAAGATTCGAATATGGTTCATTGGACCGAGTTTGGGGTGTTACAAAGCGAACATGATTTTTATTTATATATGTTGATAAGGGCTTGAGAACAAAAGAGTGTTATCTTCTTTCTTCCATTTAAAACACCATTGTTGATTTGCCTTGGAGCTGAGCATACATCTTTCTTGATTGAGCTAAAATAAAGGATTTGAGTGCTTGCAGAGGATTTTTTAACATCCTGGGTAAGTATTATGGTATTGCATATTGGCTTCTAAAAGAGTAAGTCTGGTTTCATGCCCGTGAACAGTAAGATGAAGAACTAAAGGCTTTGCATGGTGGTTATCTGGGTTTCAGATGATGGTAAAAGTTATACGAATGATTTTTTATGGTGTTCACATGTTTTATAAGCAGTGGTTGTTGCGATTTCTGGATGGATGATAAATCTGGAGTCCTATTGTTATCAATGGTTGTTAGGTGAGTCCCTGAACTGACTCATGCATGTATACCGTTTATGCTAGATATTTCTGTGGAAATTGAATAAACTATGAAACCGACTTCAGAAAAGTATAATATGAAGGTTATATTATTGTATGAATGTTTGTTGGGTCTTGCATGCGTAGTCCTCATAGAATCTAACAAGTTAAGTATGTGATAAGTATTCTAACGATGATGTATGATTGCATGATTACAAATGGAATATATTTGATTAAATGTGAGTTAGTCGGGTGTTGTTAATGGATCAAAGTATCAAGTCTTAAATGGTGTCAATGCATTAAGAATCAGTCAAGTGATTCTGTGTCTGTTCACCGTGGTAGAGTCTGAAGGGGTCTGTTGGGACTAAAAACACGATCTCTGATATGAATGTTGAAGGAAAAGCCCATGGCCATGGCACCTTCTGGAAGGAACTAAAGGAAGATAATTACCCAATGGGGTTCTCTACGTGTCTCAGGATGATGATAGGCAATCCTCATATAACATGTGTTTAGGCAAATCCATATCATAAACACGTCAGGTAAGAAAAGACTTTGTGGTGTAATATGAAAGAAAATCATGTGGCATAATATGAAAGAGAAGCCTTTGTGGCGCAAAATGAAAGAAACGCCTTTGTGGCGTAATTGTGACACCCCTAACTTGTATCCGTCGTCGAAATAGGGTTTTGGAGCATTACCAAAGTTTACAAAACCTTTACAGTTAATTCATGCCAATCACTATTCATTTTCCAAGATTATTCATAACGTCCCTTAAATGGACCCTCGAGGCCCAATACGAGCATTAGAATCGAGTCGGGACTTAATCGAAAACTCTAAGAATTTTTCACAGAATTTCAAAAATTTTCTAAGTTACAGGGCTCACATGCCCGTGTGGTCCATGGGACACGCCCATGCTACAGGCCGTGTTTGACCCCGTGTAACTCTCTGACTTGTGCACAAGGCCAAGCCACACGCCCGTGTGCTAGGCCGTGTGGTTAATTAAATTCTTTGGAAATTGGGTGCAGGTATCACACGGCCAAGACATATGCTCGTGATCTAGGCCGTGTAGTGTGTCTCTGCCCATGTGCTCAATTCTAAGCATTTTGTTTCTCCAATTTAAGGTGCAGGGGACACATGGCCTAACTACACGCCCATGTACCAGATCGTGTGTCACACACAGTCTATACACATGCCCGTGTGTTTACCCGTCTGGACAAAATAAAGCCATTTCTAGCTTCATTTCTCACCCAAAGTCACACCAATGTCTTGCACTAAAACTCACATTCATAAACCAACCAATTCAAGCATTCTAATTAAAAGAATTTCCATCATTCACATGGCACCTCATTACATGCATACATGTTTATAATCTTACCTTGGTTTAATCTATATATTAGACATAATTTGATGAACTACTTAACATATATGAAACTACCATGGTATGACATTCCAAGTATATCAAAACAACCAATACTAGTCATTCCAATGGCTAGATTACAAGCATCATTTTCAAGCGAACAATGGCTAAGTTATCCTATACATGCCATTATACCAAAATGATTCTACTATGTATACCCAAAATAAGTTAGTAGATAGTGTGACGATGCTCCAATGATCTCCAACCTTCGCGAGCTTCCAAGCACTATAAAACAGGGGAAAATAAAACAGAGAATGCATTACATGCTTAGTAAGTTCGTATAACGGGAATTAAAACTTACCAATTTACATTATTTAACAATAAGCATTCCATAATATGCTTTTCATCAATTTGGCCAATTTACCTAAACACATACACTCAATCAATCAAGTTAGTTACATAAGCGTTCATACATACATCAAGTAAGCATAGATGAGCTCATGTAACACCCTTACCCGCATTCGACGCCGGGATAGGGTACGAGGCATTATCGAACTTATTCGCAAAAAAAATTCAAAACTGAGAAATGAAAATCCACTCAAATTTAAAACTTTTCAAAAACATTTATACCATCCCTAAAACGAGCCTATGAGGCCCAAAACATGCATCGAAAGTGGTTCGGAACTAAACCGAAAACTTTGGAAACTTTTGGAAAACTTAGAATATTTTTCATGGAAGGGGGTCACACGCCCATGTGGGTTTGGGACACGCCCATGTGACCCTAAGACACGCCCGTGCTTCAGGCCATATTCAAATCAGGGAGCTTTCTATTTATGACATCATCATCAAATTGAGGTCACACGACCTAAGCACACGAGTGCAGACTTCGCACGGCCAGGGCACACGCCCGTGTTCAAGGTCGTGCCGTCCACACAGTTAAGACACACGCCCGTGTCTCTGCCCGTGTGCTCTTACTAAGCATTATGTTTTGCAGCAATTAAGGTGCAGGGGACACACAGCTGAAACACATGCCTGTGGGGCAGACCGTGTGTCGCACACGGCCTAGACAAACACTCGTGTGTCCACCCGTGTGATCAAATATAAGGCTATTTACCAAGCCTTTTTGCCCCCTTATTCACACATGCACTCACTTCAATTCAAAGACATGTAACGTTACATACGTAGGCATCCAAAGCATCCACATTCAAGGCTAAAACATATCAACTTTATTTGTTTATCTAACATATTCACTACATTTATTAAGCCCTAAATCAAACATACAAATCCCACATTCATTAGGCTTCATTCATTTACTATCTAGTTACCAAATTATACTCAAATTCCCCATCTCATTAATAGGTCACAATTCCAACATTACACAATTATGCCATAAATCACATTTCCAAATATTTCACATTCACCAAGCATACCAAGATCATATCACCATAGATATTGACACATGTATGAATATACTTAGGCTTACAACCATGTTGCCAACTTACATGGCCAAATAGCAAACAAGCCTTTGATGATTACAATCAAACATATTGGCTACAATCGTAAAGACACATATAACCAATTGAGTTAGTCCTTATACATGCCATAACTCAGAATACTTGAATTTATATATACCCAAAATGGTAGCTTGATAGCGTGATAGGATCTCTAGCGATCTCCAACACGAGCTTATTAGCCCTATAAGAGATGGGAATGGAAGGGGGTAAGCTATATAGCTTAGTAAGTTCATATGAAAATAATAAACAACATTAATTATACATTGCCATATGAATAAAATGACATATATTAACATAAATGTCAATAAACTTCATGAGCATAACTTACTCAATCATATGAATAACATAACATATACCACAATCAACTAACCATTTCAAACCTTACATAAAACATACACATTAATTATGAGCATTTACATTTCAAGCATATACTCTTACATCTTACAATTACCTAAACTCTTATCTTTCCATGCTTCCATAATCGTTTTAATAGGCAATTTTGCCAATCTTTCCTTTATCTCATATCTAATAAATAACAATTTGCATGAATATAACATGCTATGTCATAACTCAATCTAGCCCGAAAGCCAATCACAAAATCATCAATCGAATTTACTATGTATTTCATACATCACAAGTATAGACTCATAATCACAAGGTTTTCATAAATTCATTCTCGTGGAAATCATGAACTCACGATTTCATGAAGTCAATGCTTATAAACTTTACGTACATACCTGTACCAATTTGTAATACTCACATACATTTTCTCTTCTTTGACATACCAGATGAATTTCCCGTTGAACCATTTGGAATACTAAAGGATACTCGGGAATCTCGTACATACAGTACCGTACCAATGCCATATCCTAGATATGGTCTTACATGTAATCTCATATCGATACCAATAGCTCGGCTATGGTCTTACACGAAATCTCATATCGATGCCATATCCCAGATATGCTCTTACACGAAATCTCATATCGATTCCATATCCCAGATATGGTCTTACACGTAATCTTAGATAACTCTAATGTCATGACATTTGTATCTTACTTATTCCTAAGGTTCAACCGGGATTTCTTGTTTGTCAAACTTTGTCCCGATGTCATTCAAGAGTAAATCACAATTCATATAATAATAAAATAATTAAAGCATAAATAACAATGCATTGTTTACATACAAACATACCTCGGCATTAAAATGGCAAAAAGACTTAATCGTCAATTACTCGTTTTTCCTCTGTTCTAAGCCGAACCTCATTTTTCTTGATCTATAATATCAAATTCATCTCATTTAATCATTATACTATTCAAATCAGTACAAAATCACATTATGGCAAAAATTACATTTTTGCCCCTAAAGATTCATATTTTTTACAATTTAGTCCTTAGGCTCGAAAAATGAAATATATCCATTTTCCTTGAATCCCAATCCACCTAAATCATGCTCATAACAACCCACACTTTTCATCAAATCAGATTTTTACTACCCATTTTGCAACTTTTTACAAATAAGTCTTTTTATACATTTTCACTAAAAGTCACTTAGTAAAAGTTGTTTATCACACCTTAAACAATCAATATCTTCCATCAAACATCAAAATACATGCATGACACACATGGGTAAATTTTTAAACATGATCCCTACTTCACAATAATGGTAGAAATAGGTAAACCGAGTTATAAGGACTTCAAAAAATGTAAAGAGCATTAAAAACGGGGCTAAGATGTACTTACAATCAAGCTTGAAAGTTGACAAAAACCCTAGCTATGGTGTCGTGTAAAATTCGGCCAGGGAGATAAGATGGACACCAATTTTTGACTTGATTTATCCCTTTTTATTCTTTTATTAACCAAATAACCAAAATGCCCCTAAAGCCTTTCTTTGAAATTTTTCCTAAACATGTCCATTTTTGTCCATAAAAATAGAAATTGGTCAAAATGCTATTTAAGGACCTCTAATTAAGAATCCATGACTATTTCATACAAAAACTTTCTAGAACACACACTTTGCAACTTTTGCAATTTAGTCCTAAAAGTCAATTTGGACACTTTACCAACAAAATTTCTCATCGAAACTTTCACACAATCAAGAAATCATATCATGAATCTTAAAATAATCATATAATAAATATTTATACTTATGATCTGTGGCCTCGAAACCACTATTCCTACTAGACCCTAAATCGGGCTGTTACACCTCATCATACTATATTCCTTGAAGACATCATTCATTTCATTCCATAATTCTCTTATCATGCCAAGAGTTGTGTCCGTTGAATCATTGAAATTCCGATGGATACTCAAGTAGTACACTCAAGGTGCACAATTCAATAATCGTAAATTCTTATTCAAGACTACCTATTAGTGTAACACCCCAAACCCGGTCAATACGCCACGACCGAATCTGGTATGTCACAGAGGAAAACGTTTTGAAGAAAAACGAGTTCACGATTAAATTTTATGAAAAACCCTTTTCAAATTCTATATTTGTAGAAAATAAGTTTAAGACTGAAATCTACTTTGAAATTACATAAAACTTTAATATAAGTAAGTAAATCATAAGTTAGAAAAGATTTATATCATTTTAAGAAAACTCAAATTATTACTTTGAAACCATTTACATTTGATAGTAGTAACTAAATATTTGTAAATCATTTAATATATCGAAAACACTTAAGTTGTTGAAATTGTCAATTAATTTATGTTACCCGATGGTAACGTTTTAAAAACCATCGCGTTGTGTAGTTTAGAAAACTTTGGGCTCAATTATTACATTAATCAAATAATTTATAAGCCATATTTTAAATCAAATCCAAAGCTTAAATATAATCCAAAACGTAATTAAACAGGCCTTATTACAAATCCATAAAATATGAAAACCAAATTAAAGTAAAATACCCAAGTGGAAGTTCATATAAAACCAACTTTTATTGCATGGCCTCCTCGAGTTCATCCGGCTCCACATCCGCGATCTCACGAATCACCTGAAATGATAAGGGAGAAGGTGAGTCACCAAGACTCAGTGCATATTCCCTCTCCCGGGTAAATGCCACATTCTTACACAAATTATAACAAAGTACATATATGCATAATGCACCCAACCTAGCCATCCATAACTCCTTTTCTACCCCGTGTGGTACCAAACCACTGGTGGTGCCAAACCACTGGTGTCCAAAGACACAATTGTCTTACCAAAACACTGGTGACCGAGGTCACAAATCAAGTGATGGGGCCAACCCATCGTGTGATACCAAATCACTGGCAGACAATCCCATATCTCAAAAGTGGGGCCAACCCACGGTGGTGTAAACCACAGGGACAAGTCGCTATGAGGTGCCAAACCTCTGGTGTCCGAATACACGAATGTGATACCAAATCACTGGTGGTTCCAAACCACTGGTGCCCGAAGACACAAATCAAGTGATGGGGCCAACCCATCGTGTGATACCAAATCACTGGCAGACAATCCCATATCTCAAAAGTGGGGCCAACCCACGGTGGTGTAAACCACAGGGACAAGTCACTATGAGGTGCCAAACCTCTGGTGTCCGAAGACACGAATGTGATACCAAATCACTGGTGGTTCCAAACCACTGGTGCCCGAAGACACAAATCGAATGATGGGGCCAACCCATCGTGTGATACCAAATCACTGGCGTCAATCCCGTATCTCAAAGTGGGGCCAACCCACGGTGGTGTTAACCACAGGGACGAGACGCTATGAGGTGCCAAACCTCTGGAGGTGCCAAACCTCTGGTGACCGAAGTCACAATGTGATACCAAATCACTGGAGATACCAAATCTCTGGTGTCCGAAGACACAAATCTTCCCCCTCCTCTCATGTTGCCCATACCAATGCAATATATATACAAATCATGTCAATATACTTTAATATGAAAATACCATAAATCATAGATCATGATTTCAATCCACATGTATTAACAACATATCGAAACGGACTTACCCGAATCCTCATTCATACCATTATGGTATCAAATCCAAATCTCATCGTTTTTCCCACTTTCATAATATGATTAGTAAAAACACACATATACATACATATATAAACCAAGTTATAAAGTGTGTAAGATACACACCTTTCACCAACGCAAATACTAACTTCCGAAGATCCGATCTACCGCACTAGATCACTTTGGCCTACAATCGGTCAATACTAAAAATTATTAACAAAGGCCATTCGGCCAAACCACAATACTTTAATCCTGAAACTTTATTCTTACAAAAGAATAATGAATCAACTAAAATCCTTACCCTTTGACTTACCAACCTTTGATTGCTAGAGAGAGATAGGGCTTAAATCAATCGCTTCCAAAGTCCCAAAGAGCCTATCTTTCAAAACCGATTGTATATAAAAATCAAAGAAACTATCCTTGAATATTCGGCCAAAACAAGGACTAAAAGAGAGGAAGAAGGTTCTGCTATTTGGTTGTGAAAGAAGAAAATATGTGAGTAGAAAAGAGAATAGACATGAGAGAGAGAGAACTCGGTTTAATCAACAATGGAAGAAAGAAAAATGAGTTTGGAGAAGAAAGAGGTTCGGCCAAATGAAAGAAAAGAATAAGAGAGAAAATGGGGTTGAAAGATTCGGCCAACTCTTTGTTTACCAAAAAGAAAAGTGCATAAAATGCCAAAATGAAGTTTTAGTTTCAAGTGGAAAGATGAGAGAAAGAAAATATTATTATTGGTTCAATGAAATGAAGGCTAAAACAAAAGCAAAATTTGCACAAAATGTACAATAAACATTCGGCCAAAGAAGAGCTTTTGGAGAGGAAAAGCAAAATGCAAAAAGATGCACAAAAGAGGAATTGGCCAAATATTCCCCCCTAAACCACCTAACAAAATTCGGCCACCCACCTAGACACCCATACCGTCCACATACAACACTAAAAGCATAGGAATTGTTTCCAAAACATTTTCCACAAGCCAAACCTTTTGTCCCCTCAATATACTATAACTTCAAGATATCCTTCCATAACCTTAAGAATCTTATCCCCAATATCAAGCTTTCCTTAATCATAATTTCAACTTACCAAAAGAAATAGTCCAACCTATCATAAACATAGGTTGACCGGCCATCAATGCTAATACACAAAAATAAACCTTCAAAATGCTAAACATACCACTCGAACCTCTAACCTCAAGCTACCTTTCAAGCTCCTTAACCAACTTGCCACTTACTCCTCTTGTGCTATAAATGAACACTTAAATTAACTTAAGTGCTAAGCTCACCTAATCCACTTCATTAAATAAGCCATACTAAAATTTATTCTAACTTCCTAATTAAAATCAAACTTTCACAAGACTATGCTAACACACAAAATTCATATCCAAGCCAACACAAAAATAAATAATATTCTAATTCTCCTAAAGACCAATTCCCAATCGGCCCAATCCTACTAGGCCCAATTTTGGGATGTTACAATTAGGGCACCCAATCAAAGAACACACTCTCGAGCCACTTATCGTATAACAGGATTACCAGTCCAGGCTAAATCCTTTATGTAACGTATGCTCAGAAGAGCTCAATTAGGATTACCAGTCCAGGCTAAATCCTAATTGTAACATATGCTCGAGAGGGATTATATCAAGATTACCTATCCAAGCTAAATCATTTCTATAATGAGCTTAATAGGATTACTCGTCCGAGCTAAATCCGTCAGCAACAAATGCAGGACCTCAGTCATTTCGGGGAAAGCACATATATTCATCGGAATTCAATATTCAACAGAACATAACTCTTTTCAACAATTTCAAGCGTGCATTCATTTCTCATATTGTAACATCCAAGCAATTCACATAAATAATAATCTCATTTTATACAACACAACATTCAATTTAACATAATTACATGCTCGATTAAGTTACACGAACTTACCTTGACACTTGTTTGCGTATATAATCTACTAATCTGAAACATTTTTCTTTTCCTCGATCTAACCTCGAATTTGTATTGTCCAGATCTATATGAATAATTTTAATCATCAATTTCACAAATTTCATATCCATTTGGACCCAATCTAAGTCCTAGGTAAAATTACCATTTTGCCTCTAACTTTTCCATAAATTCCAATTTCGTCCCTAGGCTCAGAAAATAAAATTTATGCAATTTACTCCCTATTCCAAGCCTAACCAAAATTTCAATATAGAATTTACAGCACATATTTTCTATAAATTTCAGAATTTTTCATCAATTTTCACAACTTTGTAAAAGTTGTTTATCTATCAACAACCTTTCATTTTATACCATAAATTTCAAATTTTCATCATATTCATCCATGACCCAGATTTCATACTTTGATAACTCTTCAAATTGATCCCTCAAATAGATAAATTAAGTTATCTCGGTTTCAAAAATATCAAAATTACTAAAAATGGGACAAGAAAACTTACCCAATTAAGCCATGAAAGTTTCTTCTCTCTCTCCTAGGGTTTCCATGTATTTTAGGTTAAAGATGACATAAAAATAAGATGATAGCTTTTATCATCTTTTAATTAATTTTATTATTTCAATTTCCAATTTAGTCTTTGCCCTTTTTCTAAATTTCCATGGATGAGTCACCAAAATATCTACCTATTTTTCTTTAATGGTCTAATTTTTGAATTCCATAACTATTTAGTCCTTATAGCTACTAGAATTCAACTTTTGCATTTTATGCAATTTAGTCCTTCTCGTAAATAAGCACATAATCAATAAAATTTTCTTATCAAAATTTTCATATGACATATTTATCATAATACAGACCATGTAATAAAATAAAAATAAATTTTATTTTCGGATCGGATTTGTAGTCTCAAAACCACTATTTCGATTTCACTGAAAAATAGGCTGTTACAACTCTCCCCCTTAAGGATTTTCATCCTCAAAAATCTTACCAGTTAAAAGATTCGGATATTGCTTCCTCATAGTATCCTCTAGTTCCCAAGTAGCCTCTTCGATACCTTTTTATTTCTTAACTCTTTTGTTTCATGTGCCAGAATTTTGATTAGTTCTTCACTATAAGTCATATCAGGCTATATCTCAACTTCTGTCGGAGAAATAACATGTGAAGATCCGATCGAAACCGTCGTAACATAGACACATGGAAAACATTATGAATCTGATCAAGTTCTTGTGGTAACGCTAACCGATATGCAACCGGTCCAATTCTTTCTATAATCTCATATGGCCCAATGAACTGTGGACTCGGTTTTCCTTTACGACCAAATCGGAGAACTTTCTTCCAAGGTGATACTTTCAAGAATACCTTGTCACCGACTTGAAATTCTATTTCTTTTCATTTAAGATCAGCATAGGACTTTTGACGATCAGAGGCTACTTTCAAACTGTCTCAAATTACATTCACTTTTTACTCAGTTTCACAGACTAAGTCAACTCCGTGTAACTTTCTCTCACTGAGCTCTGTCCAATACAATGGAATTCTACATTCGCGACCATATAAGGCCTTATACGGTGCCATTTTGATGCTAGACTGAAAATCGTTATTGTAAGCAAATTCAACTAAAGGAAAATACTTTTCCCAGTTACCTTTAAACTCAAGTATGCAACACCAAAGCATATCTTCCAAAACCTATATAACACGTCCAGATTGACCGCCTGTCTGGGGATCAAATGCAGTGCTAAAGTGTAACTAAGTACCCAGAGCTTCTTGTAATTTTCTCCAAAATCTAGATGTAAATCGAGGGTCTGTATTTGAAATAATGGAGACAGGCACTCTATGTAATCTGGCAATCTCAGAGACATATAATTCAGCCAATCTATCTAAGGAAAAATCCATACGTACCGGAATAAAGTGCTCCGACTTTGTCAACCGATCGACAATAACCCAAATGGCATCTTTCTTCTTTGGAGACAAGGGTAACCCCGATACAAAGTCCATAGTAATTCTTTCCTATTTCCATTCCGGTATCGTAACCTGCTGTAATAGTCCAGAAGGCAACTGATGTTCAGCTTTTACTTGCTGACATATCAAACATTTAGATACAAACTCAAAAATATCTCATTTCATTCCCGGCCACCAGTACATTTTTTTCAAATCGTTGTACATTTTATTACTACCAGGATGAATAGACATGTTACCATTATGAGCTTCATTCAGAATCTTCTGTACTAGTTTTGAACTTTTCGGTACACATACTCTGCCTCTAAATAGCAGACAATCATCGGTTCTGATCTAAAATTTTGAGTCAAGAGTCGATTCACTTTGTATCTGTTTTGCTTGCAACTTACTATCATTTTTCTGAGCTTCAAAGATTTGCTGCAAAAACATTGATCTATCTTTTAACTCGGCTATAATTGAACCATCATCAGATAATGACAATCGGGTATTCATTGCTTGCAAAGTATATAGGGATTTTCTGCTCAAAGCATCTACCACTACATTGGCTTTTCCCGGATGGTAGTCAATAACAAGATCATAATCTTTCAGTAATTCAAGCCACCTTCGTTGTCTCAAATTCAAATCTTTCTATGACATTGAATATTTCAAACTTTTATGATCCGTGAATATATTACATTTTTCACCAAACAAATAATGTCGCCATATTTTCAACGCGAACACAATGGCTGCCAATTCAAGGTCATGTGTCAGGTAGTTTCTTTCATATGGCTTTAGTTGTCTTTGTAACACCCCAAACCTGGCCCAAACATTACAACCGGATCTGGTATGTCACTAAGAAAATTTTGGAAAACATATTGTATTTTCAGAAAATATTTTTCTGAAGTTTATCCTTTTATTCGGGAAAAATAAATAGTTGGAAAAATAAATAGTTGGTAGTTTAAATAAAATATGCCTTAGTTCAATTAAAATAAAAATTTTAATAACTAAAAGTAATAAAAGCCCATAATAAAACAAAATATAAACTAGTGGCCCATGGCCTTATTACAACGAGATTTAAAACCCATTAAAAAAATATAAAATAATAAACTAGAGTCTTTTTGCTGAATCCAAACGTTCTTTTGCATGGCAACCTTGCGCTCCTCTTCAGCCCGGTCCGATGCACTAAGTGCTACCTGAAATATTAATTTATTGGTTGAGTCCCGAGACTCAGTGCGCAACCCTCATTCACCATTAGATTTGGGCCTTAGCCCCACAGATCAAAATATAAAACTTAATATAAAAGATAACATGTAAAGCCCAACCCAAATCCTAGGTTTCCATCCACTACATGCCCCCGTACCAGCCATTCACACCATTGGGGATTTCTACAATCAACCCACACCGCTACACGCCTTGATGACAGTCTTGCTGCTCATCATCAGATCATGGCCGTAGCCACTACAACAGATCACGGCAAAAGCCGCTACAACAGATCACGGTAAAAACCGCTACAACAGATCACGATAAAAACCGCTACAACGTATAACTTCCTCCTTTCATCAACCCAACTCATGCAATCACAGAATATCAATATACTTATATCATTTAATCAGAACATTCACTAACCTGTTGATTTGCTTTTACCCTCTTTGGGTTTCCATCATTAAGCCGGAATTTCAGCATTTATCAAGACATATAAAACTTATAATCATATATTTAATAAACAGATCTAGATGGTTTGGAGAATTACACACCTGATTAATGTAGATACCCTTGCTAAACCGATCTACGCTTTGCTTCAAAAAGCCGAAAAGATGTGAAAATAGGCCTCTCCTATATTCGGCCATAGTTAGTATTCTACCCGATTTTATATATATGAATAAACAAATCCTCTTACCTTGAAATCCTGAATGTAACACGATTCTATAACTTAGAGATCTATGAGTTTTAGCTTCTAGGAAAAATCCCGGAAAGATGATCTATCGCGCTTTCGGTTTTTGAAAGAACTAAAAATTGAAAAGATGGCTAAGGGAGATCCGGCCAATGAATATTAAGGAGAAGAATAGGTGTAGTTTCGGCTTTTGAATCAAAGTGAAGATGAGGGAATAGGCTTAGAGATTTCGGCTTTTGCAGAGAATGAAGAAGAAGATGGAACTTTAGGAGTTTTCGGCTTTTACTCAGAGAAGAAGAGAAAAGAATGAGAGAAAAACCCCAAATGCCGCAATTGAAGATATATTCCCCCTATTTATAGAAATTTCGGCACTTACCTAACCTTGCAGATAAATCCTATCTTTTCTCCTTTATCTTAATTTACTAGCTCATCTAAAAGAGACTTAATTATCTCTAACTCCTCCCTCTTTTATCATCATATTATCCACATATTTTAATCATTAAAAATCCCTAAATTTTAGCCTTTATCTGCTTATTATCCTCATAAAATAAATTCCTAAATAATAGCCTTTATCTGCTTATTATCAACATATTTTAAACATTAAAACCCCTAAATTTTAGCCTTGTTGCCATCCACTCTACCTAATCCTAATGCCCAAAATTTAGCTAACTTAAATTAAAAGAATTGGGCTCCATGAAACTTAAATTTGGGCCCCTTACTCCCTTGTGTGGCGTCACCTCCTAAGATTAGGCCACAAGCCCACTTTGGTATTTTAAACATAGATACTACCTTTTAAACCCCTATAATGCCCAAACAGAAAATTTTAATCAAGGCCTCTACCTAAGCCTAAGCCCAATATGGACCCCTAACACTTAAATTAACACATTAAACATATCCTACCAATTAAACGCATAGGCCCAAAAATTCAGGATGTTACAGTTCTACCCCCTTAAAGAAATTTCGTCCTCAAAATTTCCAACTAACTATTAATCATACTACCTAAGTCTCACTACCATGCTTTCGCTGCGCACTCCAATTCTAAACCCAAAATAAACACTTAGTATTCTATGGTAGAGTACGCACCGGTATTCACATCTAGAGCGTCCCCGTCCCCTTGTACTCATGCTATCGGTTCGCGTTTATCTGATTAAAAATTTTATGAATTATTGGTTTTCTTCCACTGATTATCCACGAATAGTCTTATGATTAGTAGTTTTAAGAGTAGTTCTTTCGAATTCGCAATTCAGTCTCAAGTTCACCTTTCTTAGTTCTAAGAACTACATACATTCAACTGACAACATCCATACACCCACATTCAATACATAGGGGTATTTTCGTTATTCCACTACCCAGGGGTATTTTCGTAATTTTATCTTATAGCGGTATTTTCATAATTTTCAAAATAGGGTTCCTTGGTGATTTTGTGAAATAAGGGTGTTTTGGTAATTTTGCAATCCGGGGTATTTCGATAATTCTGTAATCTGGGGGTATTTCAGTAATTTTGTAATCCGAGGGTATTTCGGTAATTTTACAAATCAAGGGTATTTTGGTCATTACACAAATCAGGGGTAATTTGGTAATTTTACAAATCAGGGATAATTTGGTCATTTTACAAATCAAGGGTAATTTGGTAATTTTACAAATTAGGGGTATTTTGGTCATTTTGTAAAAATAATGTGGCTGGTCCCTTTCGGGTTTTAATTATAGATTTTGGCCCGTCAACAAATCCTCGTGGCTAGGGTGAACAGTCACTACGCACCAGGTAGGATTCCAGCAAAGAGGAGGTGAGTCACTAGGACTGCTTAAGTACCAGGCTCTTCCGGATCCAATCCTAGACATGCGCATGCCTGTTGCCACACCCTAGTCTTGCGACTCGTTTATGGGTTTGTTTAGTGAAATTAAGTCTTATGAGATTTAAGGAGTTGTTTCAGCTAAGCCTAGAGTCCATCAAGTTCTAATCTAACTAATCTACGTCCCATAAAGCCCATCAAGCCCACATATTTATATCACACAATGGTTCAGAATACTTACCTGGCGGGCTTAGGCCGGAGACGCAGGTGCCATGCCGAGAAAACCATCCTGTATCACTTATAAATATACATGTTTCAAAAACCCATTTTTAGAAAACGTTTTGAGCCCAAAAACCCCAAAGCCAAGTTTTAAACCGGGCTCTGATACCAATTTGTAACACCCCAAACCCGGCCCAAACATTACAACCGGATCTGGTATGTCACTAAGAAAATTTTGGAAAACATATCGTATTTTCAGAAAATATTTTTCTGAAGTTTATCCTTTTATTCGGGAAAAATAAATAGTTGGAAAAATAAATAGTTGATAGTTTAAATAAAATATACCTTAGTTCAATTAAAATAAAAATTTAAATAACTAAAAGTAATAAAAGCCCATAATAAAACAAAATATAAACTAGTGGCCCATGGCCTTATTACAACGAGATTTAAAACCCATTAAAAAATATAAAATAATAAACTAGAGTCTTTTTGCTGAATCCAAATGTTCTTTTGCATGGCCACCTTGTGCTCCTCTCCAGCCCAGTCTGATGCACTAAGTGCTACCTGAAATATTAATTAATTGGTTGAGTCGCGAGACTTAGTGTGCAACCCTCATTCACCATTAGATTTGGGCCTTAGCCCCACAGATCAAAATATAAAACTTAATATAAAAGATAACATGCAAAGCCCAACCCAAATCCTAGGTTTCCATCCGCTACACGCCCCCGTACCAGCCATTCACACCATTGGGGATTTCTACAATCAACCCACACCGCTACACGCCTTGATGACAGTGTTGCTGCTCATCATCAGATCATGGCCGTAGCCACTACAACAGATCACGGTAAAAGCCGCTACAACAGATCACGGTAAAAACTGCTACAACAGATCACGGTAAAAATCGCTACAACGTATAACTTCCTCCTCTCATCAACCCAACCCATGCAATCACGGAATATCAATATACTTATATCATTTAATCAAAACATTCACTAACCTGATGATTTGCTTTTACCCTCGTTGGGTTTCCATCATTAAGCCGAAATTTCGGCATTTATCAAGACATATAAAACTTATAATCATATTTTTAACAAACAGATCTAGATGGTGTGGAGAATTACACACCTGATTACTGTAGATACCCTTGCTAAACCAATCTACACTTTGCTTCAAAAAGCCGGAAAAATGTGAAAATAGGCCTCTCCTATATTCGGCCAGAGTTAGTATTCTACCCGATTTTATATATATGAATAAACAAATCCTCTTACCTTGAAATCTCGAATGTAACACGATTCTATAACTTAGAGATCTATGAGTTTCGGCTTCCAGGAAAAATCCCGGAAAGATGATCTATCGCGCTTTCGGCTTTTGAAAGAACTAAAAATTGAAAAGATGGCTAAGGGAGATTCGGCCAATGAATATTAAGGAGAAGAATAGGTGTAGTTTCGGCTTTTGAATCAAAGTGAAGATGAGGGAATAGGCTTAGAGATTTCGGCTTTTGCAGAGAATGAAGAAGAAGATGGAACTTTAGGAGTTTTCGGCTTTTACTCAGAGAAGAAGAGAAAAGAATGAGAGAAAAACCCCAAATGCCGAAATTGAAGAGATATTCCCCCTATTTATAGAAATTTCGGCACTTACCTAACCTTGCAGATAAATCCTATCTTTTCTCATTTATCTTAATCTACTAGCTCATCTAAAAGAGACTTAATTATCTCTAACTCCTCCCTCCTTTATCAGCATATTATCCATATATTTTAATCATTAAAATCCCTAAACTTTAGCCTTTATCTGCTTATTATCCTCATAAAATAAATTCCTAAATAATAGCCTTTATCTGCTTATTATCGACATATTTTAAACATTAAAACCCCTAAATTTTAGCCTTGTTGCCATCCACTCCACCTAATCCTAATGCCCAAAATTTAGCTAACTTAAATTAAAAGAATTGGGCTCCATGAAACTTAAATTTGGGCCCCTTACTCCCTTGTGTGGCGTCACCTCCTAAGATTGGGCCACAAGCCCACTTTGGTATTTTAAACATAGATACTACCTTTTAAACCCCTATAATGCCCAAACAGAAAATTTTAATCAAGGCATCTACCTGAGCCTGAGCCCAATTTGGACCCCTAACACTTAAATTAACACATTAAACATATCATACCTATTAAACGCATAGGCCCAAAAATTCAGGATGTTACAGTCTTGAAGCATAGGCTACTACTTTACCTTCTTGCATCAAAATGCAGCCTAAACCATTTTACAATGCATCACTGTAAAATATAAATTCCTTACCCGATTCAGGATGAACTAACATTGGTGCTTCTATCAATAAAGCTTTTAATTTATCAAAACTCTGCTGGCATTTATAAGACCATTCAAAACTTTACATCTTTTTGTAACAAACGAGTCATCGGAGAAGCTATCATTGAACTTTTTTTACAAACCTTCGATAATAACCAGCTAGTCCCAGAAAACTTCGGAGTTCAGACACATTCTTCGGTGGCTTCCAATTTACAATGGCTGAAATTTTATTCGGGTCTATCCTAACACCTTCAGCAGATACTATGTGCCCAAGAAAACTAAGTTCCCATAGCCAAAATTCACATTTACTGAATTTGGCATACAATTGTTTCTCTCAGAAGGTTTGCAACACTATTCTCAAATGCTCATCATGTTCATTTTCATCTCGGTAGTTAACCATAATATCATCTATAAATACCACCATAAACCTGTCTAAATATGGGCTGAAAATTCTATTCATCAGATCCATAAACACTGCAGGTGCATTTGTCAAACCGAATGGCATGACAAGAAACTCATAGTGTCCATACTTGGTTCTAAAAGCTGTCTTGGATACATCTGAATCTTTTACCCGTAGTTGATAGTAACCAAAACGAAGATCAATCTTTGAAAACACAGTGGCACATTTGAACTGTTCAAACAAGTCATCAATACGAGGCAATGTATACTTGTTCTTTATTGTAACTTTGTTGAGCTGTCTGTAATCAATGCACAGCCTCCACGATCCATTTTTCTTCTTTACAAACAGAACCGACGCACCCTAAGGTAAGAAACTAGGTTGAGCAAAACCTCTGTCAATCAATTCTTGCAATTGTGCTTTCAACTCTTTTAGTTTAGTGGGAGCCATCCTGTAAGGTGCCATTGATGTAGGTGTTGTATCCAAGGCAAGATCTGTAGAGAATTCCACTTCTCTATCCGGTGGTAAACCAGGGACTTCTTCTGGGAATACATCAGGAAATTCACATACAATCGGCATTGACTGAATCTTTGACTCAGATACTTTAGTATCCAATACATATGCAAGATAAGCATCGTAACCCTTCCTGACATATTTCTGTGCTGATATTGCTGAAATCACATTAGGTAATCCATCTAATTTATCAGATTCAACATGAAGTAATTCACCACTCTAACATTTCAATACAATATATTTCTGTTTACAATTCACCACTGCATCATATTGGGTTAACCAATCCATTCCCAAAATCACATCAAATTCATCGAATGGAAATAACATCAAGTCAACCAAAAAGCAATAACCTTTTACCATCAATGGATAGTTCTTACAAACTTTATCCACCGTAACACTCTAGCCCGGGGGTTTGAAACTTTTACCATAAATTCAGTGAATTCAACACATAAATTTTTAACAGACACTAAATTTGTGCATATGTATGCATGTGTGGAACCAGGATCAACCAATGCAGTAATATCAATATCAAGTAGAGAAAATGTACCAATTATGACATCTAGTGCAAAGGCATCTTCTATAGCACGAATAGCGTATGTTCTTGCAGGTGCTCGTGCCTCATATCTAACTGTTGTATCCCTAGTAGTACCTCGCCTAGCACTAGCATTGTCGGGCTGACGGCGTGGTCTGCCCCTCGAAATAGGATTACTAGGCTTTGGAGTGGGTTCTATTTCTTTTTCAACTCTTTCTGGACAATCTCTAAGAAAATGGCCAAGTGACCCGCATCCATAACAAGCTCCACTTCTAAACCGACATTCCCCATGATGAAATTTGTTACAATGTTTACATTTCAGTTTGGGATTACCAACACTACCCGCACTGGTTACAAATGGGGATGAAGACCTCGAGTTAGAACATTGAGAGCCCTGCTCTCTTCCAAAATGTCCCGTAGAGGTGGTAACACGATCATAATCTTTTTTGAATTTCTTAGAAGTAAATGATTGTGACTTACTCATAGTTCTTTTTCTAGAAACTCGAGCCTCTCTTTTAGCCTGTTTCTTCTCTTTACTTAATTCTTTAGCTTTATGTGCTCGTTCGAGCAGTACCACAAATTCCCTTATTTCGAGAATTCCAATCAACAATTTGATATCTTCATTTAGGCCCTCTTCAAAATGTGTACACATCTTAACCTCAGACTGGACCCATTTTCTGGTATATTTACTAAGCTGAACGAATTCTCGTTCATATTTAGACACAGTCGTATTTCCCTGCTTGAGTTCTAAAAATTCTTTCTTTTTTTTATCAATGAACCTCTAACTAACATATTTCTTTCTGAATTCAGCTTGGAAGAATTCCCATGTAACATTCTCTCTCGATACCACTGAAGTTATGGTATTCCACCAATGATAAGTTGTGTCTTTCAGTAGAGATACTGCACATTTCAGACATTCGGCAGGTGTACAGGATAATTCATCAAAAACCTGGATGGTGTTTTCCAACCAAAATTCAGCCCTTTCCGGATCATCATTTGCGGTAGCTCTAAATTCTTCTGCCCCATATTTACGAATTTTATCTACCAAGGGCTTACCAGTCCTAGCAGGTTTAGCACCCTATGGTACCTTAGGAACCGGTTCAAGAACAAGTGGGGGAGGTAGTTGTACAGCAGTGTTTGTTCTCAGATACTGTGTAAACCATTCATTCATCATTTGAAAGAAGGCTTGTTTTGCCCCCTCACTTTGGCCCCTCATATACAGGCCTATCACTACCAAATCAGAAGCAACTCTTTGAACTGAAGCTGAAGCATTGCTCTCAGCTTCCTCGGATTCAGCTCTAGCTCGATTGGATGAAATTACTATATGAAAAACACATTTAAAATGATTAGGAGACATCACACTATCACAATTTATATAATGGCATATATAGCTAAACTCGTGTTTGCTATGATCAATCCGAGAATTGGCTAAATTGTAGTTCTGATACCACTAAATATAACACTCCTAACCTGTATCTATCGTCGAAATAGGGTTTCGAAGCATTATCAAAGTTTATAGAACCTTTACAGTTAATTCATGTCAATCACTATTGATCGCTGAAATCAGAGTTTTAAAATTTATAAAACGACTGATCAAACCTGGAAACTAACTATGACAACGATTAAAGGCAAGTGTACCTATCGAACAGTAGTATAGCGTAGGCAAGACCAGATTGTCAAACCCAAAGGAACTAAAATACTAATACTAACTTTCTTTTTATTATTTAGCCTAAAATAAAGTGAAGTTGCTTTAAATCTAAATTAACGGCTACTAAGCTAAATACGCAAAGACAAAAAGAACGAATTGGGAAATAACAAGAAGAAAAACTGAGTTGATCACGACAATACCCTCAGGAAGAATCCACCTAGACTTCACTTGTTATCTAACACTGAACCATACGATTTATTCACTTAGTTTGATCCGTAGGACTCCCTAACGTATATTAAACCCTCTCTCAAGGCGAATAACGTCTAACCCTAGGTTAATTAGTGGAACTCTCGTTCTCTTATAATAACCCCCTAGAATAGCAGTAAATCAATCTATGGATTCCCATATTAGGTTTCACCCTAATCCAGCAAAATCTCGTCACCCTATCTCTAGGCGTGCGATCAACTCCGCTTAATTATGCTAGATCTAATCTTAGACAGGGTCTATTCCTCCTCCACCTAAGCACATCAAACTTGAATCAATATCTGCGAAATATTAACTCAAGAATTAAGCACACATAATTAAGAAGAAACTAAGTATTTATCATATAATTCAGAAAACGATAACAAGATTCATCTAGGTTTCATCCCTTTCAGGTATCTGAGGGATTTAGTTCATAACAAATAAAAAAACATCTCAAAAGAAAAGATAAAACAAAACATAAGAAATCCCTAAAACTCCCTGATAGAATTGAAGGAGAGATCCGCCGTCTTGAGTAGAATTCTGACTTCTTGGGATGGATCAACTGGCTAACTTCTAGCGATTCCCTTAACTCTGATCTTTTCGTTTGGCTCCTTGGCCTAGCTCGACGTCCCCTTCAAAGGTGGTACTTAGGGGTTATTTATAGGCTCTTGGAATGCGATTCTTTCTCCCTAAGTATCCTTTTCCGACTGAAATTGTCTAAAGCCATGACAGGGGCACGGCCATGTCACACGCCCGTGTAACTCATTTTCAAGCCGTGTTCAAATTTTTAAGTTAAGGCACGACCCTGTAGATCGGGGGTGAGGCCGTGTTCTAGATGCTTAACAAGGCATGGTCGTGTGCTCTTTGGGCCAAGCCGTGTCGATTTGGTGATATGGCCCATATACTCCGTTTTGGGCCCGTTTTATGTTTTTTTCATCCTCGGCTGCTATCCTGGGTATAAAACATGAAAAGAAAGGATTAAGAGCACCTTTTTACATAAATTGAGGAATAAATCATCCAAAAACAAGCTAAATGTGGGATTAAAATATGTTATAATTACAGTTTATCAACTATTCATTTTTCGAGATTATTCATAACATCCCTTAAATGGACCCTCGAGGGCCAATACGAGCATTAGAAATAAAGCCATTTCTAGCTTCATTTCTCACTCAAAGTCAGACCAATGTCCTGCACTAAAACTCACATCCATAAACCAACCAATTCAAGCATTCTAATTAAAAAATTTTCTATCATTCACATGGCACCTCATTACATGCATACATGTTTATGATCTTACCTTGGTTTAATCTATGTATTAGACATAATATGATGAACTACTTAACATATATGAAACTACCATGGTATGACGTTGCAAGTATTCAAAACAACCAATACTAGCCATTCCAATGGCTAGATTACAAGCATCATTTTCAAGCGAACAATGGCCAAGTTATCCTATACATGCCATTATACCAAAATGATTTTGCTATGTATACCCAAAATAAGCTAGTAGATAGTGTGACGACACTCCAATGATCTCCAACCTTCGCGAGCTTTTGAGAACTATAAAATAGGGAAATATAAAATGGAGTAAGGATTACATGCTTAGTAAGTTCATATAACGGGAATTAAAACTTACCAATTTACATTATTTAACAATAAGCATTCTATAACATGCTTTTCATCAATTTGGCCAATTTACCTAAACACATACACTCAATCAAACAAGTTAGTTACATAAGTGTTCACACATACATCAAGTAAGCATAGATGAGCTCATCATACTATATACCTTCAAGACATCATTCATTTCATTCCACAATTCTCTTATCATGCCCAGAGTGGTGTCTGTTGAATCATTGAAATTCATATGCATACGCAAGTAGTACATTCAAGGTGCACAATTCAATAACCATCAATTCTTATTCAAGAGTACCCATTAGTGCACCTAATCAAAGAACACACTTCCAAGCCATATATCGTATAACAGGATTAGCAGTCCAGGCTAAATCCTTTATGTAACGTATGCTCAGAAGAGCTCAATTAGTATTTCCAGTCCAGGCGAAATCCTAATCGTAACATATGCTCGAGAGGGTTTATATCAGGATTACCCGTCCGACCTATATCCTTTCTATAATGAGGTCAATAGGATTTCTTGTAACATCTCGGTTTAGGGTCTAGTTAGAATAGTGGTGCGAGACCACAAATTCGAGGTATATGTATGAGTTTTTGAGGTTTATGCTATGTTTGCATGTTAGTGTGAAAGTATCATGAAGCAATTTTCTAAAATTGCGGTTGAATTGTTCAAAAGGACTAAATTGAAAAAGTTGAAAAATGTGAGATTCTAGAAGCTGTTTGTGTGAAATAGCTTTAGAATATTAATTAGACATCCTTAAATAGTAATTTTTCCCAATTTTTAATTTTTTGACAAAATTGGTCATGGATGAGTTAAAATAGAAAGTTTATTAAAAATGGCATTTTGGTCATTTACCAATTAAATGATTAAAATGGGAAAAAATATGACAAAATTCATTCATCTTCTTCTCCAAGGCTGTCGAAATTTTCAAGAAGCCATTGTTATGGATCTTAAATTTTTCAAGCTTGCTAGTAAGTGCATCCAAGCCTCGTTTTTTATATTCTTCGTATTTTTGAAGTCCTAGTAGCATGAGTAAGCTATTTTTAGCTATTTGATGAGCTATGATGGATGTTCAAAAATGTGCCTAGGTATGACATGCCTGTATTTTGGTGTTTTATGGAAGAATATGAAAGCTTGATGTAGTAGAAACATCTTTTGCTAAGTGATTTTCCATGAAAATGCATGTAGGGACTAGTTTGTAAAAGTCTTGAGTTTAGTCATACATGTGTGATTTAGTGAGAATTGATGATAGCTTTAGTTGAGTAAGTGATTCGACTAAGCATAAAAGGCTAGAAAGTTGAATAAAAATCACTTTACGAGCTTGAGGCAAAAGTGTAATTATGAGGAAGATTAGGGGTAAAAGGGTAATTTTGCCAAAGTATGATATAAGTGTCAATTTAGTCAATGTGTGTATTGAATAAGCTGATTTATTCATTGTAGATCAAGAAAGAAGAAGCCCGGATCTAAACCGAGGCAAGAGCAAAGAGGTGGACTAAATTGCATATTTCTATACTTTTTAAGTATCGAGGTAAGTCTATGCATAAACAATGCATTCATACTTACAATTTGTTAATACTAGCTAGTGTGTAGCATGATTGAGAATGCTTGAGAACCTATGTGGGATGAATGTAGTAGAATTTGTGAATGGATGTATGGTTAAGTTGATATGTAAATGTGTAGTGATAATGCTAAATGGTGGGCTAAGTGCGATACCATCCTAATGCATATTGACGATGAGCTGGCTATGTGCGATGCTATCGTTAGGTATATCGTCTAGTGGGCTATGTGCGAACCACTATGAATACCTTTGTGGTAGGCTAAGTGCGATACTACCTTATTAATTGATTGTGGTGGGCTAAGTGCGAAACGACCGAGAAATTAGCTGTGTGGATTAACTGTGTGGATTAGTTGTGTGGTTATATTATTGAGTTAATTAGTTATGTGGATGAATTATCGAGAAATGATGTTGTGTTGTATATTGTGTAAATGTGATATAGAATGCAGGGGTGCATTTCAATGGTTATGAGTATGTGACTCATGATATGTTAGAAATGTGGTAAGGGATAGAAAGAGTAAGTATTGTTGTACATTATATGTTAGTATAATGCTAATTGTTGTTTAGCTTATACTATGATGCTTAATTGTTTATGTGTAAACTTACTAAGCTCAAAGCTTACTCTCTTTCTTTTCCCTTGTCTTATAGAGTAAAAGTGTTGAATCAAGATACGAGGATCAATTGGAAGATCGTCCACATTATCAGCACACTCTGGTACATGGGACTCAATGTTTCGTATATGGCATGTATAGGGGCTAGGCAAGTTAGTGAATTTTGTTGTAAATGGCTAGGATGTGTTAGCCCACAGTTGGATAATCTATTTTGTATAATGCCATAGTTGTTGGCTGTTATATTATATGAAAAGATGTAGTTATCTATGTGAGATGGTGTTCTTAATTGGATTGATTAAGGATGTGTTGAATGAATATATGTTCTGTGTGCTATAGGGGTGAGAAGAGCTTATCATATAACTTGGTTCTTGTCCATGTGGATAGACACACGGGCGTGCATCTAGGCCATGTGTGACACACGGTCAGTCCATGCGTGTGTGATTTGGCCGTGTGCCCCCTGCAGGTTGATCTTTTAAGTTAGGATAGGCCACGAGCTATATACATGGGCGTGTGTCTAGACTCTAGGCCGTGTGGGTGAAGTCAGCGTTCACCACGGTTGGAGATTACGGGCGTGTGCCCTAACCGTGGGGCACTGGCAGAATGCTTGGGTTTTTATGCATGGTTTGAGGACATGGGCTTGTGTGACTACACACGAGCGTGTCTCTTGTTACACGGGCGTGTGAGCCCTGCTTAAAAGAGAAAATTTTAAGATTCGAAAAAGTTCCGGAATAGTCTCGAGAGCCCTCGTGTGTATGAGTGAGGCCTCGTAAGTCGAGAATGAGGTTGTTGAGGTGACTTGAGAGAGTAGTCACGGTGAGCCTAAGTGGCGATCAAGTGGTTTTAATTACGGTAACGCCTAGGGTCTGGTTCCGGCGTAGAACCCGGGTAAGGGGTGTTACATTACTCGTCCAAGCTAAATCTGCCAACAACAAATGCAGGACTTCATTTATTTCGGGGAAAGCACATATATTCATCGGAATTCAATATTCAACAGAACGTAACCCTTTTCAACAATTTCAAGCATGCATTCATTTCTCATATTGTAACATCCAAGCAATTCACATAAATAATAATCACATTTCATACAACACAACATTCAATTTAACATAATTACATGCTCGATTAAGTTACACGAACTTACCTCAACACTTGTTCACGTATATAATCTACTAATCTGAAACCTTTTCTTTTCCTCGGTCTAACCTTGAATTTGTGTTGTCCAGATCTATATGAATAATTTTAATCATCAATTTCACACATTTCATATCCATTTGGACTCAATCTACGTCTTAGGTAAAATTACCATTTTACCCCTAACTTTTCCATAAATTCTAATTTCGTCCCTAGGGAAAATGAAATTTATGCAATTTACTCCCTATTCCAAGCCTAACCAAAATTTCAATATAGAATTTGCAACACATATTTTCTATAATTTCAAAATTTTTCATCAATTTTCAGAACTTTACATTTTAGTCCCTAAATCATGTTTTCATAAAAATCACTTTGTAAAAGTTGTTTATCTATCAACAACCTTTCATTTTATACCATAAATTTCAAATTTTTATTATATTCATCCATGACCCAAATTTCATACTTTGATAACTCTTCAAATAAATCCCTCAAATAGATAGATTAAGCTATCCTGGTTTCAAAAATATCAAAATTACTAAAACCGGGACAAGAAAACTTACCCAATTGAGCCATGAAAGTTTCTTCTCTCTCTCCTAGGGTTTCCATGTATTTTAGGTTGAAGATGACATAAAAATAAGATGATATCTTTTATCGTCTTTTAATTAATTTAATTATTTCAATTTCCAATTTAGACCTTGCCCTTTTTCTAAATTTCCATGGGTCAGTCACCAAAATATCTACATACTTTTCTTTAATGGTCTAATTACCATATAAGGACCTCAAGTTTTGAATTCCATAGCTATTTAATCATTATAGCTACTAGAATTCAACTTTTGCATTTTATACGATTTAGTCCTTCTCGTAATTAAGCTCATAATCAATAAAATTTTCTTATTAAAATTTTCACATGATATCTTTATCATAATGCGGACCATGTAATAAAGTAAAAAATAAATTTATTTTTTGATCGGATTTGTGGTCCTGAAACCACTGTTCCGATTTTACTAATAAATGGGTTGTTACGGTAATATAAAAGAATAGCCTTTGTGGTGAACTTTAAGTGGATCGCCTTAGTGGCGTGTTCTATCTGATTGCTTGTATGGTGTATTTTGCAAAGTCTATGTGGCATGAACTGTCAAGAATATCTGGTAAGCTACGAATCTAAATGTCTATCTCTATGGAAATATATAAGTTCTAGTGGTTCTGTAATATTTATAACCTATATCAGGTATTTATATGCATTCGAATAAGAGTTTTTTTTACGACAAAAGCTTTGGAATAAGAGTTGAATGAAGTCTTAAGGGATTTCCATGAAAATGAGTGGTATATCTATAAGTCAAGAAGGGTCTTTCTTATAATGATCTGTAAGTATCAAAAGTAAGGGTTATCACATCTTTCAAATTTATTCTAAATCTAAGTCAATGTTGTTTTGAATCATGAGATTATGTTATAGCATGATGTAGAGTTCACTTGGATGTTGCTCGCAGTGAATTATCAGTATGGGTATAAAAACTTAAATGAATCACGGCATGTTTGAGTAAGAATCAATAGTTTGAAAAACTATGTAAGTATTCGACATATGTATGTGTTCACCCAAGACAACGACAGTAAGAAATTAATTGGAAGAAGAGCATGAGTTGAGTTGTGGATTGATGGAAGTGGTTTCTAAGGGTATTCTCTTACAAAAGTATATCGGGGAAAGAGTGTAACGACCCATTTTTAGTGAAATCAGAACAGTGGTTTCGGGACCACCAATCCGAGCCAGAAAGAAAATTTATTTTATTGTTATTGCATGGTCTGCATTATGATATGAATGTCATATAAAAATTTTGATAAGAAAATTTTATCGATTATGTGCTTAATTATGGAAACGACCAAATTGCATAGAATGTAAAAGTTGAATTCTAGTAGTTAGAAGGACCAAATAGCTATGGAATCCAAAATAAGAGGTCCTTATAAGGCAATTAGAACATTAAAGAAAGGTTAGTAGATATTTTTGATGAATCATCAATGGAAAATTAGAAAAAGGCAAAGACTAAATTGGAAAGTGGAAAATTTAATGGATGATAAATAATTAAATAGAAATATTATCATTTTATATCATCTTCATCCCCAAAATTTGCATGGAAACCCTAGGAGGAGAAAAGAAACTAATCAAGCTTAATTAGGTATGTTTTTGTGTCTCATTTTTAGTAATTTTTATATTTTTGAGATCGAGATAGTCTAATCTATCTATTTTGGGGATTAATTTGAAAAGTTATCAAAGTAACAAAGTTTTTCCATGGATGAAAATGCTGAAAATTTGAAATTTATGGTTGAAAATGAAAGGTTGTTAATAGATAAACAACTTTTACAAAGAGAATTTTTATGAAATCATGATGTAGGGACTAAATTGAAAAGTTGTAAAACCCATGGAAAAATTCTAAATTTTGTGAAATACAAGTGTTGTAAATGTTATATGAAAATTTTGGTTAGGCTTGGAATAAGGATTAAATTGCATGAATTTCATTTTTCGAGCCTAGGGATGAAATTGAAATTTATGAAAAGTTTAGTGGCAAAACGATAATTTTGCCTAAAGTGTAAATTGAATCAAATTAAATATGAAATGTGATAAATTGATGATTAAATTCATTATATAGATATGGACAACTCAAATTCGAAGCTAGATCGAGGAAAAGAAAAAGTTTCGGATTAGTAGATTTTCATACACAAACAAGTATCAAGGTAAGTTCGTATAACTGAATTATGTTTATTTATATGCTTGAATTGAATGTGGTATGTAATTGTATGAATTATATAATTGTTAAAAATAAATGAAAGAATCATATGTTAAAAAATATCCAGAAAATATTAAGTTTCATTTGAATAATGAAATTCAATAGATATATGTGACTTCTCATATTACATGTGGTCCTGGATATGTTGTGGACAGAATATAGCTCGAACGAGAAATCCTGTAAAAGACCTCTCGAGCATCCTGATAGATAGTTCTTGCGAGCATCCTGATCAGTAGTGATCATGCATGTGTTGCGCATTACCACAGCTCTGTGTGAGCATCCTGTTACATGATTCGATCGGTTGTGGTCGAGCATATAATACGGACACAAACGCAGCTTTACATGTGTAACAGCCCGATTTAGGGGCTAGTCAAAATAGTGATATCGGGATCATTAATCTGAGATTTGAGAAATTTATTTTCATGTTATATTATGAGTTAGAACATGATAGCACATGTGCATGAAATTTTTGGTGCTTCAATTTTAGCGATTTCATGTTTAATCGCGAAAAAGGACTAAATCGCATAAAGTGCAAAAGTTCCATTCTATAAGCTAGAAGTACCAAATGGCCATAGATTGTTAATTGGAGGTCTTTAGAAGGCAATTAGACCCCCAAAATTAGCACGGCCGGCCATAGGAGACAAAGATGGACAATATTGGTCAAAGTTGGTGATAGTTGGTGACTTATTTGTGTTGTATTAATAAAATAAGTAGAGAAAAGATATCATCTTTTCTCCTTTTCTCTTCCACCAAAAATTAGTAGCAAATAGGGGGTAGAAAGCTTCAAAAATTTCAGCACACTCATCTCTTCACAAGTAAGTGTTCTAGTGAACTTTTCTTGAAAATAATTGTACTTTTGAGACCCCTAAAGCTTAAGCTTTCAAATGAGGGGACTATTGTGCAATATGGTAAAAAGTTTAAAGTTTTTCCATGAGAGCTATCTTAGTTATTGCTGCATTTTTTATGGAAGAAATTGAGTCTTAGTTGTTAGATGAACAAATTTTGTGAAGGTGTTAGCATGAAAAACACCAAATAGGACCTTGATGAAAAGGTTATAAAGTTTGTGGTTAATATGTGAAATATTGATTTTTGATGATAGCTTTAAGAGCATTAAATGTTCACTTAGGCTTGTTGAAGGTAAAAATGTGATTAGAATTTATTTCCGAGCCTAGGGGCAAAATGGTCATTTTGCCAAAGTCTAAGGGCAAAATAGTAATTTTGCCTAAGCATGATTTTTGAAATGCTTTTATTAATATAGTGGTTAAAATGAGTTAAATTGCTGTTATAGAGCAAGAAGAAATGAGGACCCACCTCGGTCGGGGAAAGAACAAAGTCTCAGACTAGATCGACAAGCTAGCTCATTTTGAAATCGAAGTAAGTTTGTATGCAATTTAAGCAACATTTATGTTAGCATGTTGAGAAATGCTTGACATTATATTAATGCATAATGCACTACTAGTTTGTGTAGTTAATGTGAATCAGATGTTGAAGTCCTAACGGGCCATATTGATTATAAAAATGTTATCATTGAGATATGAAATAGATAAAGTCCCGTGTAAGACCATGTCCGAGACATGGCCTCGGCATCGAGTTGAAATCCCGTATAAGACCATATCCGGGATATGGTTTCGGTAATGATTAAGAGAATCGTATAAGACCATATTCAGAATATGGCATCGATACATGATAGGAGATTTCATATAAGACCATATCCGGGATATGGCATTGGCATCTAGAGGTAATCTTATATAAGACTATATCCAGGATATGGCATTGGCATCTAGAGGTGACTCCATGTAAGACCACCTCGAGGTGGCTCGAGGGTGTGCTCTCTGATTAAGTACCCTAATGGGTACCCCTGATTATGAATTGATGGATTACAACTTTGTACACCTTGAGTGTACAACCTAAATATCCATCTATTTTTCAATAATTAAACGAATTAAATTCCTAACATCAGAAATTATGAGACTAAGAGAACTATATCTAGAATGCTTCTGAAATACTTGAAAGTTTATAGCATGAAGAGCTCATCCATGCTTACTTAATGTACATGTGAATAATGTGACTAACTTGCTTATTTGAATGTATGTGATTATGCAAATTTGCTAATTTTTTGGAAAGCATGTTATTGTTATGCTTATTTAAATGAATATGATTGGTAAGTTTACTTTCTGGTATACGAACTTACTAAGCATTAAATGCTTACTAGGTTTTATTTTCTTTATTTTATAATGTTCAGAAGCTCGTTAAGGTTGGAGCATGTTAGAGAATCATCACACTATCCTCCAGCTTCTTTTGGTATAAAAAGTAATCTTATCTTGATATAATGGCATATATAGGTTAACTTGGCCTATGTTGGCATGTAAATAGTTGTTTGTAACTTAGCCATTGGAATGGCTAAATATGGATTGTTTTGGTATGTTATCATAAGGTTGTATATCGTGTTTAGCTTATATGTATGTCGTTTGGTTAAATTGAATTAGGGTAAAATATAAATCATTACAAGAAGGTAAGTTTGATCATATGAATATGTGATACTATTTCATACATGTTAATGATGTTTGATTGATTTATATGACTTGAATTGGTTGGCAAATGTATGCAAATGTTATTGTAGGTTGAAGGTTAAATTTGGGTGAGAAATAAGGCTAAGAAATGGCTTTATTTTGTCCACACGTGTGGACACACAGGGGTGTGTCTTGACCTTGTGTGACACGCGGCCTGGTACATGGGCATGTGGTTTTGTCATGTGTCCCCTGCATCTTAAAATTAAGAAACAGAATGCTCAGAATTGGACACACGGGCAGAGACACGGGTGTGTGTCTCAATCGTGTGTGATACGTGGCCTAGAACACGGGTGTGTGTTTTGGCTGTGTGAAACCTGTACCTAATTTGTGAAAAATAAATTGACCACACGATTTAGCACACGGGAGTGTGGCAGGCCGTGTGGCACAAGTCAAAGAGTTACACAAGTTAGGACATGGACACGGTCGTGTGCCTCACATCGGATGCCCACACGGCCTGAGACATGAGCATGTCACTTGGCCATGTGAGCCACACGGCCTACTCACACGGGCGTGTGACCCCTGTATATAAGAAAATTTTTTAAATTTGGCAAAAAAATTTTCAAGCTCCCGACTTAGTCGCGACTTGATTCAAATGTTTAAACTGGGCCTCGAGGGTCCATTCAAGGGACGATATGATTAGATTTGGATATGAATAATAAATGACATGAATTATCTGTAATTGTTCTGTAAACTACGATAATACTCTGTAACCGTGTTCTGGCGATGGATACGAGTTAGAGGTGTTACATTTATTGGTATCAGAGCTACATTTAGCTGATTCTCAGACTAACGTAGCAAGTATGAGTTTAGCTATGCATTCCATTATATAATTTTTGATAGTGTGATATCTTCTGACATTTTTAAATGTGTTTTTTGCATATAGTAATGACATTCAACCAAGCTAGAGCTGAATCTGAGGAAGCTGAGAGCACTGCTCAAGCTTCCATTCAATGAGCTGCATCTAGTAGTAGTAGAAGGCCCGTATCTGAGGGCCGAGGTAAGGAGGGAAAAGAAGCCTTCTTTCAAATGATGAATGAGTGGTTCACTGAATATTTGAGAACAAATCCTACTGTACAACAGCTGATCGCGTGTCAGAGTCTTAAAAATTTATATAAAGAATGATCGAACCTGGAAACTAACTATGACAACGATTTGAGGCAAGCGCACCTATCGAACAGTAGTTTAGTTAAGGCAAGACCGGAATGTCAAATCCCAAAGGAACCAAAAGTACTAATACTAACTCTCTCTTTATTATTTAGCCTAAGAATTAAAGTGATCTTTATTTAATCTAAAATTAACTAATTACTAAACTAAAGACTCTAAGACAAAGAAGAATGAAATTGGAAAAAAATACTTTGAGGAAAAACCAATTGATTAAGACGACACCCAAGGAAGAATCCACCTAGACTTCACTTGTTATCTAACTCTGAACCAGACGATTTATTCACTTGACTTGATCCATAAGATTCCCTAACGTAAATTAATCCCTCTCTCGAGGCGACTAACGTCTAACCCTAGGTTGATTAATTGAAATCTCTTTCTAATTAAAACCCCTAGAATTGCATTAACTCGATCTATGGACTCCCATATTACGTTTCACCTTAATCCGGCAAAATCTCGTCACCCTATCTCTAGGCGTGCGATCAACTCCACTTAATTATGCTAGATCTACTCTTAGGCAGGGACTTTTGCTCCTCCACCTAAGCACATCATGCTTGAATTAATATCTCAGAAATATCAACACAAGAATTAAGAACAAGTCAAATATTTATCATATAGTTTAGCAAAAGATAATAAGATTCGTCTTAGGTTTCATCCCCTCAGGTATCTGAGGGTTTAGTTCATAATAATGAAAGAAAACATCTCAAAAGAAAAGATAAAACAAACATAAGAAATCCCTAAAACCCCCTGAAGGAATTGAAGGAGAGATCCTCCGTCTTGAGTATAACTCCGGCTTCTTGAGATGGATCAACTGGCTCTCTTAGAGTAAATCTCCAAAAATCTGCCTCCTCTGGCCTAGTCGGATGCCCCCTGACTAAAGCCTTGGGTTCTCCCTTTTTTGGTCATACTTAGGCTGTTTATATAGGCTTTGGAATGTGTTTCTTTGCCCCTAAGTATCCAAATCCGAGTGAAACTCTTCTTTCTTACGGCAGGGACATGCCCATGGCACACGCCCGTGTAAGTCGTGACCAGGCCGTGTTCGAACCTGTTAAATGAGGCACGGCCGTGTGGCTAGGGCCCAGGCCATGTGGATTTCGTGATATGGCCCATTTACTCTATTTTGCGCCCATTTTCCATTCTTTTTGTCATTGGGTGCTCTCTTGAGTACAAAACATGAAAACAAAGGATTAAGAGCACCAAATTACACAATTCAGGGCTTAAATCATCCAAAAGCAAGCTAAATGTGGGGTTAAAATATGTTACTTTTACGGTTTATCAAATACCCCCACACTGAGGCTTTTGCTTGTCCTCAAGCAAAATTTTCAACTCACAATTAAAACAAACTTCCTCGATTCATAATATTTATCAATAATGTTTCATCATAATTCAAAGATAATTTGTAACACCCCGTACCCGAGTCCGAGGCTAAGACTGGATACGAGACATTACCATGCTTGAACTCACTTAAACATGTACTTACGGGCTGTAAAATTTTGTTCCGAAATAGAAACTCTTCTTTCTTAGCCAAAACATACATATCATGGGCCTATGAGGCCTTAAACACATATCCGGTAACTTTCAGAGTTCAATAGGGAACTTTTCGTCGAAACAGGGGTCACACGCCCATGTGGCTTAGGGCACGCCCGTGTACCCCTAAGACACACCCATGTCTCCCAACCGTGGTCGACACTGACTAGTTTCACACGGTCTTGACACGCCCCTGGACTTAAACCGTGTGCTGTACCTTGATATACTGACTTATTCACACGACCTGGGCACACGCCCATGTTCTAACCGTGTATCACACACGACCTAAACAAACGGCCATGGGATTAGCCCTTGGTCTATCCTGACTTAAGGTACCAAGGTGCAGGGTGCACACGGCCTAGACACACGCCCGTGTGTCCATCCGTGTAGGCACTTAGAGGCTATTTACCAAGCCAATTGCCACCCTGAAATCAAGACCAAACTCATGCTCAATTCAACAACTCAATTTAATAAATCTAACATGAACAAGGATGCATACTTCATTGATAAATAAAATCATACATACTTAACAATTCATGACCAATCTCTTTGGCCATATACAAAAAGAATACTAAGCTTGATAGCCAACACTTTGGCTAATTTTAAAACATAGCTCAAAATGAAATGCTTCCTATACATGCCATACTTAATATAAACAACTTGGCTATACCAAAGTAGCGATTGATAGTGTGCTACGAGCTCCGACTTCAACGATCCACAAGTTAGCTTGGCGGGACTACAGAGAAAGAAAGAATTAAAAATGTAAGCTTTTAGCTTAGTAAGTTTGCATATAATGTACATAGCAACATACTTGCTTAATATAAACCATTTGACATAACAATAGTATTATAAATTTCAACTATAAAGCTTACTTACTCATATTGATTCTTACATATCTCATGATACTTACTAGTTTCATACTCGTGAGGTAAACAAGGTACCTGTAAGCACCTGATCACATAGATCAGCATACTTTACTATAATAATCATAATCTCTAATTTATCATTCATAATATGAGTAGTACTCACTTCCAACTTTATAACAGCTTTGCTTACTTAATTTTCTTATTATCTCATTTTTACTCGTTTGCCCAATGAATTTCTATGAATAACCGAGGATACTAAATCTTATTCCACATATAACTTGATGCCAAAGCCATATCCTAGATGCGGTCTTACATGGAACATCTCATCTTGGTTTCGAGGCCATGTGTTGACATGGACTTATACGAAGTCTTTCTCGTGAGTTCCCTTGGGAACTTACCATTGCCATGTCTTGACATGGTCTTACTTGGTATCTTTACTCATGAACTGATCAATGCTGAGCCTTGGCTTGGACTTATATGAATCTTTCTTGTTGCTCACCAATTCCATGCCTTGGCTTGGACTTACATGGGATCTCTATCTCTTGAAAGCTTTTCAATGCCAAGACTTGTCTTGGACTTACATGACATCTTTGCTTAGAGACTCACCAATGCCGTGCCTTGGCTCAGGCTTACATGGGTCTTCATCTCATAATAACTCTTCAATGCCAAGACTTGTCTTGGTCTTACATGATAACTTGCTTGATTGCCGATGCCATGCCTTGGCCTGGTCTTATACGGACTTTCTCATTACATGTAATAGATCAAGTATCCTAAGCTATTCAACTTCAATCGGGGCTTTCTCATGCTTGATCTTATTAATTTCATTGTTTTACATAACATTAAACATTTTCATGATAATATTGTACATTATACTAAGCAATTCAATGATATTAATCATAAAGCTTAGAAATCATACAACCTTACCTCAATATACAAAATGTATGTAGATATGAATTTAGTCCTCGACTTTGTTCTTGCCTCGGTTTCGATCCGAGCTTCGTTTTTCTTGATCTATAATAATAATTAGATCATTTAGTACATACATTGACTAAATTGACTCTTAACTCATACTTTGGCAAAATTACTATTTTGCCCCTAAACTTTCTCATATTTGCACTTTTGCCCCTATGCTCATAAAATGATTCTTGGACTTACATGGGATATGGTATGGGAGGTTTGTACTATTTGATTACTGGGTTCGGCTTGTTATTGACCTCAACCGTATCTTCTTCTACCACCTTCTTTTGTTTTGAATTAGGCGCGTCTAACCCTTCACTATCTTGAACTGTTATGGCTTGAACTTGCTCCCTTAGGTTAGTTTCGGTGTTGCTCGGTAGTCTTCCCTGTGATATCTCAGACATTTGCTCTGCAAGTTGCCCAAATTCCTTGAACTCTTGTGTCCATGCCTCAAGTTTTGTTTCTATCTTTTGGAAACGTGTTTCTGTATTTTGAGACCATATTTCTGAGGCTGCTATGAAGTTTGTCAGCATCTCTTCAAGGTTCGGCTTCTTTTCCTGTGGGTAGGGCTGTTGTTGGAAGTTTTGAGATGGTTGTTGCCTTTGATTTCTTTGACCTCCCCATAAGAAATTGGGGTGGTTCTTCCAACCTGGATTATAAGTATTACTATAAAGGTTATTGTTATATCAAAAATTATTACCCATATGTTCATTTGTTCGCTCTCCATTCCCTGTCCGTAGGGTGGGTACTCAGGATTCGCGACTCCTTCACTTGCGTCGCACTGCATAACTGGATGTGCCTGCGAAGAACCATATAACCATCAATTTTTTTATGTAGCAATTCTACCTGATTTGATAGCGTGGTCACTGCGTCGATGTTGAAAACTCTGGCTGCTTTGGCTAGCCTTGTCCTAGTAACTTGCCAGTGATAGTTATTCAGTGACATCTCCTTTATAAACTCGTAGGTTGCTTCAGGAGTTTTGTTGTTAAGGGTTTCACCGGCAGCTGAATCGATTAGTTGCCTTGTTGAAGGGTTCACACCGTTGTAAAAAGTTTAGACCTGTAGCCACAAAGGTAATCTGTGGTGTGGGTACCTCCTCAACAAATCTTTGTATCTCTCTCATGCATCGTAAAGTCTCTAAATCCGTCTGCACAAGAGAAGAGATATCATTCCTCAATTTGGCCGTTTTGGCCGGTGGAAAATATTTTTATAAAAATTTCTCGGTAATTTGATCCCATGTAGTGATTGACCCTCGTGGAAGGGAATGCAACCACTGTTTGGCTTTATTTCTCAAAGAAAAGGGAAATAACCAAAGAAGGATGGCATCATCAGAAACGCCATTTATCTTGAAGGTATCACAGAGTTCTAGAAAATTCGCTAAGTGAGTGTTAGGATCGTCATCCTGCAAACCATCAAACTGAACAAACTGTTGTATCATCTGTATAGTGTTAGGTTTTAGTTCAAAATTATTTGCAGCAATAGTAGGCCTAACAATACTTGACTCAGTTCCTGTTAAACTAGGTTTAGCGTAATCATACATAGTACGTAGAGCATGATGTTCGGCCATCTTTGGAGGTGGCGGATTATTCTCTGCCATTTCTTCTGTAGTATTAATTTCGGCTTCTTGCTCTTCTCCTATATAGTTTAAGCTTCACCTTGTCTCTCTGCGATTTCTGCGAATGACACCTTCAATATCACTATCATAAAGTAGGGGTCCTGTCAGGTTCCTTCTAGTCATAAACTAGAGGTACCTGAAAGGAACAAAAGAAAGAAAATTAGCAAAATTAAAAATAAACGTAAATTGTAAAAAATAAAAAATGGCTAAAGTAATAATGATTAAGCGTTCTTAATATTTCAGTTCCCCGGCAACAGCGCCAAAAACTTGATCGCGTGTCAGAGTCTTAAAACTTTATATAAAGAATGATCAAACCTGGAAACTAACTATGACAACGATTTGAGGCAAGCGCACCTATCACACAGTAGTATAGTTAAGGCAAGACCGGAGTGTCGAATCCCAAAGGAAACAAAAGTACTAATACTAACTCTCTCTTTATTATTTAGCCTAAGAATTAAAGTGATCTTTATTTCTAAAATTAACTATTTACTAAACTAAAGACTCTAAGACAAAGAAGAATGAAATTGGAAAAAAATACTTCGAGGAAAAACCAATTGTTTAAGACAACACCCAAGGAAGAATCCACCTAGACTTCACTTGTTATCTAACTCTGAACCAGACGATTTATTCACTTGACTTGATCCATAAGATTCCCTAACGTAAATTAATCCCTCTCTCGAGGCGACTAACGTCTAACCCTAGGTTAATTAATTGAAATCTCTTTCTAATTAAAACCCCTAGAATTGCATTAACTAGATCTATGGACTCCCATATTAGGTTTCACCCTAATCCGGCAAAATCTCATCACCCTATCTCTAGGCGTGCGATCAACTCCGCTTAATTATGCTAGATCTACTCTTAGGCAGGGACTTTTGCTCCTGCACCTAAACACATCATGCTTGAATTAATATCCCAGAAATATCAACACAAGAATTAAGAACACATAATTAAGAACAAGTCAAATATTTATCATATAGTTCAGCAAACGATAACCAGATTCACCTTAGGTTTCATCCCCTCAAGTATCTGAGGGTTTAGTTCATAATAATGAAAGAAAACATTTCAAAAGAAAAGATAAAACAAAACATAAGAAATCCCTAAAACCCCCTGAAGGAATTAAAGGAGAGATCCTCCGTCTTGAGTATAACTCTGGCTTCTTGAGATGGATCAACTGGTTCTCTTCAAGTAAATCTCCACAAATCTCCCTCCTCTGGCCTAGTCGTATGCCCCCTGACTAAAGCCACGGGTCCCCCCTTTTCTGGTCATACTTAGGGTGTTCATATAGGCTTCGGAATGTGGTTCTTTGCCCCTAAGTATCCAAATCCAAGTGAAACTCTTCTTTCCTACGTAGGGACACGCCCATGGCACACGCCCGTGTAAGTCGTGGTCAGGCCGTGTTCGAACCTATTAAATGGGGTACAGCCGTGTGGCTAGGGCCCAGGCTGTGTGGATTTCGTGATATGGCCCATTTACTCTGTTTTGGGCCTGTTTTTCGTTCTTTTCGTCATTGGGTGCTCTCTTGAGTACAAAACATGAAAACAAAGGATTAAGTGAACCAAATTACACAATTCAGGGCTTAAATCATCCAAAAGCATGCTAAATGTGGGCTTAAAATATGTTACTTTTACGGTTTATCAACAACCTCCCCCACCTACTCCTCAACCCGTTCCTGAGATGCCACAGGCTACTGAACCAGTTAGAATTGGTAAGCCTCCAGTGGATAAAATCTGTAAGTATGGGGCTGAAGAATTTAGGGCTACTGCTGATGATGATCTAGAGAGAGCTGAGTTTTGGTTGGAAAATACTATCAGGGTTTTAGATGAGTTATCATGTACACCAGTTGAGTGCTTAAAATATGCAGTATCTTTAGTGAAAAACGCAGCTTACCATTGGTAGAATACCATAACTTCTGTTGTACCGAGAGAAAATGTTACTTGGGAATTCTTTCAGACAGAATTTAGAAAGAAGTACATTAGTTAGATATTTCTGGATCAGAAAAAGAAAGAATTTTTAGAGCTTAAACAGGGAAACATGATTGTATCTAAGTACGAGCGGGAATTTGTTTAGTTAAGAAAGTATGCCGGAGAATAGATTCCTACTAAGGCTGATATGTGTAAACATTTTGAAGAAGGTTTAAATGAAGATATCAAACTATTGATTGGAATTCTTGAATTAAGGGAATTTGTGATACTGGCTGATCGAGCACACAAAGTCGAGGAATTAAGTAAAGAAAAGAAGCAAGCAGAGAGAGAAGCTCGAGTATCTGGTAAAAGATTTATGGGAAATTCACAATCATATACTTCAAAGAAATCAAAGAAGTACCATGATCATTCTACCACCTTTACGGGATATTCTGGGAATGAGCGAGGCTCTCAACATTCAAACCTAAGATGTTTATCTCCATCTGTAACAAGTGTGGGAAGTTTCGGTAACCCTAAATCGAGGTGTAAACACTTAATAAATTTCATTTTGGGGAGTATCGTTTGAGAAGTGGTGCCTGTTGCCGATGTGGTTCCTGTAACATCCTGAATTTTTGGGCCTATGCGTTTAATGGGTGAACATGTGTAATGAGTTAAATTAAGTGTTAGGGGTCCAAATTGGGCTCAAGCTTAGGTAGAGGCCTTGATTAAAATTATCTGTTTGGGCATTATAGGGTTTAAAAGGTAGTATCTGTGTTTAAAATACCAAAGTGGGCTTGTGGCCCAATATTAGGAGGTGACGCCACACAAGGGAGTAAGGGGCCCAAATTTAAGTTTCATGGAGTTCAATTATTTTAAGTTAGCTAATTTTCAGCATTAGGGTTAGGTGAAGTGGATGGCAACAAGGCTCAAAAATAGGAGGATTTATATGGATTTTATAATTGATAAAGTAGAAGATAAAAAGGAGAAAAGATAGGAGCCTATCTACAAGGAAGGTGATGGCCGAAAATCCACCACTCAGAGGAGTAAAGAAATCGGCTACTGCATGGCAAAGGGGTGCCGAATTTTCCCTTTCATTTACCTTGAATTTTAATTAATTAGGAAGGGTGTTTTCGGTTTTACATAGAAGGTGCCAAAATTCCTATAAATAGGGGGGATAGCTCCTTGATTCTAGCATTTAAAACCCTAATTCTCTCTTTATTCCTTGTGCCGAAAATCCCTAGCCTCTCCCTCTACAATTTCTTTCTTTAAATTCTTCAAAAGCTGAAACCTCTCCCCTCATTCTCTTTTCTCTCTTTTCCATTCTTTTCCTCTTGTGCCGATTTCTCCAAAAAGCTGAAATCTTCATAGTTTTTCTTTATTCATCCTATTTGAGAATTAGTTCTATTCTTTCGGCATTTAAATCTTTTCTTTGACATTGCCGAATCTTCTCTCCAAGTGCTAGCCGAATTCCCTGTACTAAGGTAAGTGTCGACTTCTGTTAGATCTCATGTTCTATTTCGGTTCTTGAAAGGCAAAAGCCGAAAAGCTAATAGTTTAATGGTTCTATGTTGGGCGGCATTCCGGGATTTGAAGGAAACTTGGTTGTCTAGATCTAAAAGCCAAAAATCACTAGTCTCCAATTTCGGGATTTTAAGGTAAGAAGATTTCCCTATATTTCTACTAGATTTGTTCATTGTTTACAAGATCTTAACTTTATGATGAGGATTAACGATGAAATATTGATATAGTAGTTCTGATAAGGACTTGTGATGGAATTAAATATGGATCAGGCAAAGGAGAGAATCCCTAAGTTTAAGAAACGAGCAGTATCTGCCGTTCGAGATTGGCCACTTGGTTGTGGACCGGCTTCTGAACAACACCTTAGGCAGATAGCAGTGGTGTTGGCTACGGATAGCGTCAACTCAGAGGGTCTCGTTCTAACGGTAATCAGGTGTGTAGATCCTTATCATATAAGTTTTATTTTGTATTATACCTGTTAGGGGCTGAAAAGCCGGAAAATGAGGCTGTATGAACAGTCGTGTGTAGATCTCTAGCACACTAATAATCTGTATGAATATATATATATATATATATATATATATATATGTTTATGTTATGGGCTAAAAGCCAAAAAATGGGCTATGTAAACAGTCGTGATACCCAGAAAGGGTAGGCAAAGGATGCCAGGTATGTAACCATAGAAACTTCTCTATGTATATCGATGTATGTGTAAGACTGTAATCTCTTAGGTAGTAAATTGTCTGATTTTACATGAATGTATGCATGGGATGGGTTTGATATGAAAAGGGGAAGAGCATGATTGGTCACATGGTGATCGTTGGTAGAAAACCCACGTAATGAAATGATTGGTCACAAGGTGATCGGTGGTAGAAAACCCACGTAATGAAATGTTAAGGTCACATAGTGATCGGTGGTAGAAAACCCACGTAATGAAATGTTAGGTCACTTGGTGATCGGTGGTAGAAAACCACGTTAAAATTCCTGATTCATAGGAATAGGCAGTACGGCTGTCGTTTTGGTGTGTAGCGGATGGAGGGTTGATTGTAAAAATCTCCAAGGTGTGATGGTTGGTATGGGTTGGTGTGTAGAGGATGAAATTCTAGGATGGGTTGGGCTTTGCATCATTTATTATCTGTCATGTGATTATGATTATTGCCATTGTGTATGGGCCAGGGCTCGTAATATGTTTGTGGGCCCAGGCCTTTTATGTGTTTTCGGGATTTACACACTGAGTCTTAGTGACTCACCCTATTATTTTTCCCTAACTTTTCAGATGAGCAGTAGATCATGGACATGGGAGCTGAGACGGACTCGAGGGGCTATCAAGTTTTTATTTCTATGGATTATTTTCGGTTTTTCCTTTAAGTTTTATTTTGGGAATATTTAGGTAATAAGGCCCCATAGTTTATATTTGCCTAAGTAGTTTTTTTTAATATTTGCAACTTATGAATTTATGTCAGGGGTTTATTTATACCTAATAATAATAATACAAGGTTTCTTTTCAAATGTCACTTATTTATTCAAATATTTTCTAATTAACTTACGATTTCCAAAACCAACTTAGCAAAAGATTTTAACGTTCAACCCGTAGCATACCAGATCTGGTCGAAACGTATGGGCCGGGTTTGGGGTGTTACAATTCCCTTGATCATTTCCTCAAAGATTTCCCAAAAAGGATTGAAAAAGATATTGATCAAACTTCGAAGCAGAGTAATCCCGCCTCGAGAGGCAGACCACCTCGTCGCCCTGGCAATGTCAATGGTAGCCGAGGTACTACAAGGGATTCAACAGTTAAATCTGAAGCATGAGCACCGGCAAGGACATATGCTATTCGTGCTAGAGAAGATGCTTCTGCACCAGACGTCATTACTGGTAGGTTTTCTTGTCTTGATACTGATATTACTGCTTTGATTGGTCCTAGTTCCACACATTCATACATATGTACAAATTTAGGGTCTGTTAAAAATTTACCTGTTGAATTCATTGAATTTAGGGTTAAAGTTTTAAACCCCCAGGCCAGTATGTTATGGTGGATAAAATTTGTAAAAAAAAAACTGGCTGTTGATGGTAAAGGGTTATTGCTTTTTGGTTGATCTAATGTTGTTGCCCTTTGATGAATTTGATGTGATTTAGAATGGATTGGCTAACCCAGCATGATGCAATGGTGAATTGTAAACATAAATACATTGTGTTAAAATTTCAGAATGGTGAGTTACTCCACATTGAATCTGATAAACTAGATGGGTTATCTACTTGATTTCAGCAATATCACCACAGAAATATGTCAGAAATGGTTATGATGCTTATATTGCATATGTGTTGGATACTAAAGTATCTGAGTCGAAGATTCAGTCAGTGCCAATTGTTTATGAATTTCTTGATGTATTTCCAGAGGAATTTCCTGGTTTACCATCGGTTAGCGAAGTGGAGTTCTCTATAGACCTTGTTCTAGGGACAACACCGATATCCATAGAGCCCTACAAAATGGCTCCTACCAAATTGAAAGAAAGCACAGTTGAAAGATTTGATTAACAAAGGCTTTGCTCAAACCAGTTTTTCACCTTGGGGTTCACCAATTCTGTTTGTAAAGAAGAAAGATGGATCATTGAGACAGTTTATTGATTACAAGCAACTCAACAAAGTCACAATAAAGAATAAGTATCCACTACCTCGTATAGATGACTTGTTTGACCAGTTGAAAGGTGCCATTGTATTTTCGAAGATTGATCTTCGTTTCGGTTACTATTAGCTACTGGTAAAAGATTCAGATGTACGAAAAATAGCTTTTAGAACCAGGTATAGGCAATATGAGTTTCTTGTAATGTCGTTTGGCTTGACAAATGCACCTGAAGTATTCATGGGTTTGATGAACAGAATTTTCAGACCATATCTAGACAAGTTTGTGGTGGTATTTATTGATGATATCTTGGTATATTCTCGAGACAAAAATGAACATACTGATCATCTAAAAATTGTGTTGCAAACTCTGCGAGAGAATCAATTGTATGCCAAATTTAGTAAATGTGAATTTTGGCTACAGAAAGTTGGTTTCCTTGGACATATAGTATTTGCAGAAGGTATTCGAGTGGATCCGAATAAAATTTTAGCTATTGTTAATTGGAAACCACCAAAGAATGTGCCTGAAGTTAGAAGTTTTCTGGGATTAGCTGGGTATTATCGAAGGTTTGTTAAAGGGTTCTCAATGATGGCTTCTCCGATGACTCATCTGTTGCAGAAAGATGTAAAATTCGAGTGGTTTGATAAATGTCAGAAGAGTTTTGACAAATTGAAAGTTTTGTTGACTGAAGCACCCGTGTTAATTCAGCCTAAATCAGGTAAGGAATTTATAATTTATAGTGATGCATCATTAAATGGTTTAGGCTGTGTCTTGATGCAAGAAGGTAAAGTAATAGCCTATGCTTCAAGACAGCTAAAAGCACATGAAATAAATTACCCGATACATGATCTTGAGTTGGCAACCATTGTTTTTGCACTGAAAATCTGGAGGCATTACCTATTTGGTGAAAAGTGTCATATATTCACTGACCATAAAAGTTTGAAGTATTTAAAGTCCCTAAATCATGTTTTCATCAAAATTCACTTTGTAAAAGTTGTTTATCTATCAACAATCTTTCATATTCTACCATAAATTTCAAAATTGGAGCATGTTCATCCATGGAAAAATTTTCATACTTTGATAACTTTACAAATTAACCCCCGAAATAGCTAGATTAAGTTGTCCAGATCTCAAAAATATAAAAATTACTAAAAACTGGACTTCAATACTTATCTAATTTGGCCAAGAAAGATTGCTTTCTCTTTCCTAGGGTTTCCATGCAAAATATTTGGGGAAGATGATGATAAATGATGATATTTTCATCTTTTTATTATTTATCATCTTTATTTTTCATCTTTCCAATTTTGACCTTTTCTTTAATTTTATTTTCCATGGAATCATCATCCTTAACAACAAAGTATTTTTAATGGTCTAATTACCATATAAGGGCCTCCAATTTAAAGTTTTATAGCTATTTAATCCCTTTAGCTATTAGGACTCAACTTTTGCACTTTGTACAATTTGGTCCTTTCTCAAATTAAACATGTAATTGATAAAATTTCTTTACGAAATTTTTTCAAAATATTATTATCATATTGTAGATCATAAAATAGTATTAAAATAATTTTTTCATTCCGAACTTGGATCTATGGTTCCGAAACCACTGTTTCGATTTTATCAAAAATGGGTTGTTACAACTCCCCCCCTTAAAGAATTTTCGCCCTCGAAAATTTTACCAATAAAGAGATTCAGATATTGCTTTCTCATAATTTCTTCCAATTCACATGTCAAAATTTCAATCAATCCCTCATTGTAAGTCATGTCAGGCTGAATTTAACATTTATTGAAGTAATAACATATGATGGATCCGATCGATACTGTCGTAACATATACGCATGAAAAATATTGTGAATTTTGTCGAGCTCCGATAATGATGCCAATCAATATGTAATAGGTCCGATTCATTTCAATGATCTTATGTGGCCCGATAAACCGCAGACTTATTTTACCTTTACGGCCAAACCGGAGAACTTTCTTCCATGGCGAAACTTTCAAAAAATATTTTGTCGCCAATTTGAAATTCTAAAACATAACACTGAGCATATCTTTCAAAAAATCTGAATCATACGTTCAGATTGACCATATATATGAGAATGAAATGCGGTACTAAAATGTAATCGTATACCCAGAGCTTCTTGTAACTTGTTTTAGAATCAGAATATGATCTGTAGATCTCTATCAAAAATAATAGAAACTGGCACATCATGTAATCTGACAATCTCAAAATTAGATAATTCAAACAATCTATTAAGTGAAGAATCCATTCATACAAGGATAAAATGTGCAGGCTTCGTCAAACAATCAACAATTACTCAAGTAGTATCTTTCTTTTTCATAGACTGGAATAATCCCGATATAAAATTCATAGAAATTTTGTCCCATTTCCATTTCAATATAGTTGCTGGCTGTAACCGTCCTAAAAGTATCATCTTTAACTTGCCAATATATCCAACATTTAAATACAAATTTAGAAATATCACATTACATTCTGGGTCACTAACACATCTTTTTGGAATCATTGTACATTTTTTTTATTCTCCGGATGACAGATATATTACTATTATAAGCTTCTTGCAGAAATTTCTGTACAAGCTATGAACTCTTCAATACACAGGCTTTGCCTCTGAATAACAGACAATTATCAAATCCATTATGAAATTCTAAATCAGAAGTTGACTCTCTCTGTACCCATTTAACTTGAAACTCATTATCACATTTCTGAGCCCCACAGATCTATTGTAGAAATTTCGGTTTAGCTTTAAGCTCAGCTAAAATTAAGTCATTATCAGACAATTACAATCAGCTTTTCACTGCTCATAAGACAAACAGAAACTTCCTATTTAAAGTATCCACAACTACATTTGCTTTTCTCGGATGATAATCAATTACTGAATTAAAATCTTTTAGTAATTCAAGTCATCTACACTATCCCAGAGTCAAATCTTTTTGCAACATCAGAAAATTTAAAATTTTATGATCAATACATATATGGCATTTTCATCAAACAAATAGTGTCACCAAATTTTCAGTGCAAACACAAAAGCTGTCAATTTTAGATCATATATCGAGTAATTCTTTTCATACAGTTTTAACTATCTAGAAGTATAGGCTATTACTTTGCCTTTCTGCATCAAAGCAAAATCTAAATCATTTAATGATGAATCACTGTAAATCACAAATTCCATACCCAATTCAGGCTGCACCAGAACTAATACTTCAATCAACAGGGCTTCCAATTGGTCAAAACTTTACTGACATTTATCGGTCCATTCAAATCTTATACATTTTCTATAAGAACCGTGTCATCAATGTAGCTATTTCAATTATTATCCTCAAAACTTTGAACGTTTTTGAAACCATACCTATTAGATAGATTAAAACCATAGTGTTATAATATGACCGACATTGCAGTTGTATAGATAAAACAATACCTCAACATCAATAGTACACCTCAAATTGGAAGAGGAAAACCGAAAGTGGCCCTAATAATAACCAATGCAGTAATACAATTTCTATAATCTGTAATCCCTATCACCAAACTTCATGATCGAGTCAATATTTATAACAGTAATAAATGTAGTTACTTTCGGCCGATGAATATCTTTCACAGATAAACCATGTTTGAATAATAAAGAAATTGATGATATCTCAAAAAAAAATCCAGAAGAGTAATATCGCACATACGCAGTGGAAACAACTGTAATAAAGACAATATAAATTGCATATTCGCAATCCAGGGTTTCAACCAGTAGAAGTAGAAAATAGTACCATATGAATCTTATCATCAAATCTTCTATCAAACATAATAGTTTTAGAAGACTAGAGGAAGATAGAGTAATGTCAATCATAAATCAACCAAACTAACAATAATTATGTCTAATATCATGATTTGCCAATCTTTCTATATGATAAATATCACATCTAAACATGAACAATTTCACATGCCTCTAAGAATAATAGAACATGTAGAATTGTAACACCCCAAACCCGGTCAACACACCACGACCGAATCTGGTAGGTTACGGAGTGAAAACATTTTTAAAATCATAAGTTTGTCGGAAAAATCTTTAAAGAAGACCCTTGCTTTGTTTTAGGGTTTAGAAAACTCAATAATAATTGATGCTGAAGTTGTTCTAGTAGTTGTCGTAACACTGGGAAAACTCGGGATTAAAACCCATTTGTGATTACCGATTTTAGAAAACATTGGATACTTATTAAAACTGAACGCGATAAGTAAAATCAAGTTTAGAACCATTTGCCCTTAAAAAGATTTCAAAATTTGAGTTATAAAAACATCCAAGTTACCTTATTATTTTGTGAACTTTGTTACCCGATGGTAACGTTTGAAAACCCGAAGAGATATAGTTTAGAAAGCATTGCTTTTTACCGGTTAATTTTATCAAGTCCATAAATCCAACTTATGTAAAATATAGGCAGAATAAAAGCAAGTAATAACCAAAAACCCAAAATAAACTTAGCGGCCTTATTACAAAACCAAAACCAAATTTAAGGAAAATTACTAAAATTGAAATAGCAGTTTAAAATCAAAACCAACTAAGATGCATGGCCACCTCGAGTCCTCCCCGGCTCCATATCCGCGATCTATGCCTCATCTGTAAAATGTAAAGGAAAGGGGTGAGTCACCGAGACTCAGTGTATAAATCCCCAACCCGATAGTTCAAGCACTTACATAGATCATCAGTAAAACATGCAAATCATGCAACCCATAACCTAACCATCCGATCTCCTTTTTCTACCCCGTGTGGTCAAAACCACTGGTGACCGAAGTCACAAATATATCTGTGTGGTCAAAACCACTGGTGACCGTAGTCACAAATCAAGTGATGGGTCCAACCCATCGTGTGGTCAAAACCACTGATGACAATCCCGTAATATATCATGTGGGGCCAACCCACTGTGGTACCAAACCACTGGGACGAGTCACAATATCCATGTGTGGTCAAAACCACTGGTGACCGTAGTCACAAATATCAATCGTGTGGTCAAAACCATTGGTGGTCAAAACCACTGGGACTTAGTCACAAATCATATTAATAGTATGGTCAAAACCACTAGTGACCGTAGTCACAAATCAAGTGATGGGGCCAACCCATCTTGTGGTCAAAACCACTGGTGACAGTCCAAATAAATCATCCCCGTCCTCTCATCAATCCCATCATCATCATGCTCATATCATACGTGTCATAATATCATGTATCATGCATTTAAGGCATAGCATAGCATTTAACAAGTCATGATGATGTATAGCAAAAATCACATAACATGGGACTTACCCGGAATCCAAGCTCATGCCCACAAGGCAAGTCACTAATACCAATGGTTATACAGTAACATAATAAGCATCATTATACTAATAAAGTGTGTAAGAGTTTACACACCTGATTACACACAAGACTATGCTCTCTACGTCGGTACTGTCGTTAATCGACACTACCGCTATCTGTCTACTGCTTTGCTCCGATGCCCGCCCACACCCAGGTGGCCAATCGCGAACAGCCGACACTGCCCTCTTCTTGAACTTAGAGGCTGGGGTCTCCGATCCAACCCCCCCTAACGTTCGGCTGACAACAGGGTCCATAACGCCTTCGGTCACTTTCTGCCTTATGAATGCTAACCACAATACCAAGATATGCGAGACTGATCCTCCCCCTACAATCGGCCAACAACAAGACTTAGTCTCAATAGCCTTCGGTTTTCAAACAACTTAAAGAATGATTGAACCAACATGGATCCTTACCACAGACTTAACGAATTCGGTTGACAGTAAATAGATGGCTTAGATCCACTGCTTCACAACCCCAGAGGTCCCTAAAGAGATCGGTTCCTATAAATGGTTAGCCTTACTATCAACAAATGCCGAAATTCGGCTTTTGCACTCATAAGAGTCGACAGAGAGGAAAGAAAAGAAATAAAGAATTCGGCCAAGACTACTTACCCTTCTCAAAACTGATTGGAGAAAAACCAAGGAAGATCCACTCCTGGTTGATATTCGACCAAAGCAAAACTAGAAGAAAGAAGGAGATTTCGGCAAAGGGTTGAGTGATCAAAATGATTCGGCTAAGGTTTTGAAAGAAGAACAACAAATGAGATGCGACTAACGAATGAAAGAAGAGAATGGCAAAGTAAAATAAAACGAGATGAATGAGGATTCGGCTTGAGCAAAAATAAAAATGAAAGAAAAACAAAGAGAGATGGGGAAGAAGAAGGTTCGGCCAAGCACTTGAGAAGAAGAAAAAGATGAAGGGAAGAGGGTTACTTTTCGGCTACAAAGAAAAATAAAAGATGAGAGAGAGGCTCCCAAAGGAGATTCGGCCAAAGGCCTAAGAAAGAAATCGGCAAGAGTCTAAGGTGCTTATGACTTTCGGTTTCAAAGGAGAAAAAGAGAGAGAGCTCAAATGAAGGTTCGACTAGGTGCTTCCAATGGCAAAAGAGAGTTTCGGCTTTCAGCAACAAGAAGGAGAAGAAGTGAACAATCGGCCAAGTGCCCAAAATTGCCAAAAAGAGAACAGATAGATTGAGAGGGTGCAATTGGGGTTTCGGTTTGACACTAAACACAAAAAACAAGACCTACCAAGCTTTGCCGATTTTAGCTACCAACCTAGGCACATCGGCCACTACCAAAAACCCTAAAACTGATTTCCCCTTTGCCCCAAACACTTTCCCAAATTCGGCTAAGCACACCCCTTCTCCATCCCTTTGTTTCCTCCTAGAAATTCTCCTGGCCACCAATTCAATTAAGTTTGAGTTCATCAAACTCCTCAAAATCCTCCCAACCACAACTTTCAAATGTGTTGACTCCTTCAACACTTATCCAAGAGAGTCCAACCTGAGCACTCCACTTCATCAGCTTTGGCGTCAAAAAGAATAAGCAGGAGTGCAATTCCTGCTGCTCGAACACAGGCACTCCTTCCCTGCATGTGGTGTCACTTACCTAACACCTTAGTGGCGCCTCCTTGACCACTTTACCACTTGATTTCTTGTGCTTAAATCCTCCAGTAATTACCTTTAACCCCTAATTCTCCTTGCTCCCCCTACTTAAGTGCTAAAACATAATTTTTAGCCATGACCCAGGACTAGCCCGAGGTCATGCCTAGACCCCAAAACATATCAAATAAACACAGCAGGCCTACCAATACATGCAAACACATACAAAATGCAGAGACCCTGATTTAAGGATGTTACAAGAATACTCAGAAGAGATTGTTGTAATATACACGATTATAACAGCTTCATTCAAATATCTTTGCAATTTCATCACTATTCCACTGACTAATGAAGTCAATCTTACATTATTCAGTTTACTAAAGGAGCCAATTCAGAAGAAATTTTCAGTTAATCTGTTCTGTAGATACCATACCTGAATAAGTCAATTACTCATGATTAACTTCTTCCTTAACAGTGACATTGCGTATCTCGAATAATCTTCAGAACGATCTGATATCTCTTTTGAAATAGTCTTTACTTACTAACCCATTCTCAACTCTGACTACATTATTAATCATTCAGCCATTGAACTCTTCAATTTCACACTTGTGAACTTAATCAATATAAATCTTATGAATTTCATTGTATAAAACTGTACTGGTGAGGGGGTGGAGGTCATAAAGCCTCAAAATTTAACTTTCATAAATACATACATATAATATATCATTTATCACCAACATGTTCACTATAAAACATTTATTTCATACCTTTATGAGTCTCATTTCATCATAAGCAGCAATTTTACTCAGACATGTGAGTATCACTTTCAGCATTATTGGAATTAGCTCGATTAGAAAACATCTATGTCTATTTGTAAAATAATTTCTCATCAGAGTCAGGAGATATCAAACTATCATAAGTTATATAATGGCAAGTATACCTAATCTCGTATACCCTACGTTAGTCTGGCAATCGGCTAAACCATAGCTTTGATACCAATAAATGTAACACCCTTAACCCGAATCCATCACCGAAATAGGGTTACGGAACATTATCGAAATTTACAGAATAAATAATAGACATTTCATAATTCTGTAGTATTCATATCAGATTCCAATCAAATTTTATCATATAGTCCCTTACATGAACCTTCGAGGCCCAAATCGTGCATTCGAATCAGGTTGGGACTAAATCGGGTACTCAGAAAATTTTTCGTGAAATTTTAAAAATTTTCCTAGGTGCAGGAGTCACATGCCCATGTACACAGGCCGTGTGGCTCACATAGTCAGGGGCACGCCAGTTTCTTATGCCGTGTAACTCTCTGACTTGGGTCACACGGCCAAGTTACACTTCTGTGTCCTAAGCCGTGTGTAGGTGCAGGGGTCACACGGCCAAGCCACACGCCCGTGTTCCAGGCCATGTGATCAATTCTGAGCATTTTGTTTTAACATTTTAAAGATGCAGGGTATACACAGCTAGACCACATGCCCATGTTCTAGGCCGTGTGTCACACACGGCTCAGACATACGCTTGTGTCTCTGCTTGTGTGCACAAATAATAGTCTATTTTCCAAGCCACATTTCTCAGCCCAAATTATCATCCACCTATACCAACACTTTAACATATTCACAAGTCAATATAAGTTATCTAAACCAACATAAAATCCAAGTCATATACATGATATTGTACCTCATATAACCAAGTATACAAATTTAATTAAATTACCATGTTCACTTCTATACATATTTTATCAAATATGCTAACTTAATTCGATTATCAATATGCCAATATAATTTTTATCAATCAACCATTTCAAGCATATACCATACATGTCCATCACTAGCCATTCCAATGGCTAGTTATAACCTAAATATTTACATGCCAACATTGGTTAATTAACCTATACATGCCATTATAACCATAATTAATTTACCATATATACCAAGATGGGCCGATGGATAGTGTGAGTGGTCTTTGCCAATGCTTCCAATCCAACGAGCTTCCGAATTACTATATAACAGGGGAAAATAAAACAGAGTAAGCATATTATGCTTCGTAAGTCCGTATAACATGATAATAAACTTATTATTCATTTAAATTCAATATAAACATACAGGCATATTCAGTCAACTGAGTCACGAGTCCTAACACATATCCTCATCACCCGTGTTAGTTATACATTCCACTATAAAATCAAGAAACATATATGGGCTCAACAATAATCAGATTTCCATATTCATTTGCTTTTCACATCAAGTATTTATGTAACATGTACAAATCATATCCCTGTATTTCAAATTCAATTTCATAATACTTTATCTCGAGCTCAAATTATTCCATGTCGAAACTTTATTCATTAAATCATTCGAAATGTAAATGTTAAACAAATAGTACACTCAAGGTGTACAAATCTATAATCATGGATGAACGTATTCATCAAATAAATTCCATGTACAGATATCATCATCTCATATTTCCATCATGTATCATCATTTTCATTTTTTTAGGCAGATACGTGTAATAATTCATTTCCTATTCAAATCTTCTCATGTCAGGATTTTTAGCCATTGAATTTATTCGAAATCTTGATGGATACACAGGTAGTACACTCGAGGTGTACAAATCAGGATACGTCAATTCATATTCAGGGGTACCCGTTAGGGCACATAACCAGGGAGCACACTCTCGAGCCACATATTAGGATGCTTAGATGAGCTATCCAACCATGTACCAGGACACTTATCTGGGCTAATTAGGAAACTCATAAGTGTTTTACTCAGAAAGCTCATAGAGCTTATCAGATATCTTTGAAGAGATACTATCAGGAAGCACCAGATAAGGTAGTAGAGAGTTCAAGCGAGCTTAACAGGATGCTCATGAAGAGTTGCGTTTGTGTCCCTATTATATGCACTATAACAACCGATCGCATATCAGGACGCTCATAAAGAGTTGTGGTAGTGCGCAACACATGCTAAATCACTACCTATAACACCCTCAACCCGTATCCGTTGCCGGAACAGGGTTACAAAGCGTTACTGGGAACCTTCAGAACATTTTCAAATAGTTCATGTAAATTAATATTCATTTACTGAGATTTATTCATATTGTCCCTTAAATGGGCCCTCGGGGCCCAATACGAGCATTGAAATCGAATCGGTACTTAATATGAACCTCCAAGAATTTTTCGCAAAATTTCAAAATTTTTTAAGTTGTAGGGCCCACACGCACGTGTGGTCCAAGGGACACGCCCGTGTAACCCGAGGACATACCCGTACTGCAAGCCATGTCTTACCCCGTGTAACTCTCTGACTTGTGCACATGGCCACGCCACATGCCCGTGTGTTAAGCCATGTGGTTAATTAAATTTTCATAAAATTAGGTGCAGGTTTCATACGGCCAAGACACACGCCCATGTTCAAGGCCGTGTCTCCCACACGGCTGAGACACAACCTGTGTCTCTGCCCATGTGCTCAATTTTGAGCATTTTTTTCTCGAATTTAAGGTGCAGGGGACACACGGCCTAACCACACCCCCATGTACTAGGCCTGTGTCACACACGGTCTAGACACACGCCCATGTGTCTACCCATGTGGACAAAATAAAGCTATTTCTAGCTTCATTTCTCACCTAAAATCATACCAACGACCTATACTTAAACTCACATCCAAATGCCAACCATTCAAGCATTCACTACACAAAAATAGACTTTTAGCGGCGTTTTTAGTGCAGTTTTAATAAAAAAAAGCCGCCAATATTATACATTAACGGCGTTTGAAAGGAAACGCCGCAAAAAGTTGAGCAATAGAAATGCCACTAAAGGTCTAAGCATTAGCGGCGCTTTCGTAAATACGCCGCTAAAGATTTGAGCATTAGCGGTGCTTCCTTAAAAACGCCGCTAAAGATCTGAGCATTAGCGGCGCTTTCGTAAAAACACCGCTAAAGATCTTAGCATTAGCGGCGCTTCCTTAAAAATGCCGCTAAAGATCTGAGCATAGCGGCGCTTCCTTAAAAATGCCGCTAAAGATCTGAGCATTAGCGGCGTTTTTGCAAAAACGTCACAAAAGGTAAGCTTTAGTGGCGTTTTCTATGAAAGCGCCGTAAAGAAAAAATATTTTATTTTAGGGTTTAGTGTTTATAATTTAAGGCTTAATGTCTATAGTTTAGAGTTTTAGGGTTTATGATATAATGTTTATTATTTTGGGTTAAGGGTTTATGTTTTATAGTTTAGGGTTTTATAGTTTGGATTTGGGGTTTAAGGTTTGGGGTTTAAGGTTTAAGGATACTATTTGAAAACCAAAAAAATTTGGAATTTACTAAGGTTTAAGGTTCGAGTTTTATGGTCTAGGATTTGTGGTTTGGGTTTTTGAGTTTGGGATTTAGGGTTTGGTGTTTGTGGTTTAGGGTATAATATATAGGGTCTAAGGTTTATGATTTAGGGATTAATCTTGGATTTTTTAGAATATAAATCAAAATATGATAAATGTAAATTATTATTTTAAAAAAATATATATCAAAATGGGTTAAATCCCAAAAGCATACGTAAACAACGGTTTAGTGTGCAATTGTATACATGAACTTTAATTTGATCCAGATCTTGTAAAATATTAACACAATTATTGATATAATTAACATCATCTTTTATTTATATATTGCATACATAAAAATTTATATTTATTCAATATAAAAATATATTGATGTATTTATATTTTAAAATAATGTGTATGATTAAATCAAAATTGGAGTTTCAACTATACATTTAAACCACAATTAGAATTTCACATCTAGAATTACACATTAAACCAAAATTCATATATAATTCTGAGATGTATTTATATCAAAATTTAGGTGTATACGTATAATTAAATGCCATTTATATAAAAATCTAAACAACTAATGTTGATGTAAAAAGAAAGAAAAAAGAAATTCCTAAAAGAGTTGATAACGGTAATTAAATTTTTAAATTTTAATAATAAAAATTAAAAACTTAAAAACTTAAAAATTTAATATTTAATATTTTAGTTAAAAAGTTCAACTTTTAAAGTTTAGATATAAATTTTTAGTTAAAAAAATTAAAATACTATTATTCAAATACTTTTAAAATTTTTTGGGAATATGACTTATTATTTTTTAAATTATATATTAAATAATTTATTATATAATGGTAAAAGAGATAATTTTAATTTTAATATATTAAAATTTTATTTATTTTAAAATATTTAAGATAGTAGGTAAACTTTATGTATAATAAATTTAATAAAATTGTAAAAAAGTGAAGTATAAACGCCGCTAAAGATAAGAAATAGCGGTGCTTTTCTTTTTACAAATAGCGCCGCAAAAACTTATTTTATATTAGGTTCAAGTATTAGCGGCGCTAGGGTAAAAGCGCCGCTATAAGTCAACAATAGTGGCGCTAGGAAAAAACCCGCAAAGTTTAAAATTTTTTTAGCAAAACGGCGCTGTTTCTTTATGTTCAGTTTTGTTGCCTTTGGTTTTATTCCCGAAATCCCTTAGTCTATTCACCTAATTTCCCAATCACTAATTTCCCAAAAAATCAGAATCCTCAAATCCAATCCGACCATCTGCTTCTTTGCCGTCGATTGTCTATTCTGCCACATCGCGTCGGCATTCATCTGCCTCATCGCCGTCGACAGTCAAAGGAAGACTTCAATAACACTATTTAAAGATTTTAGGGTTTTAAAGAATAATAGATCTGAGGAGGTGAGGGAGAGTAATTCCAATAGTGTAGATAGAAGAATAGACGGGGAATATAAGGTTTTTGAGCTTAGTAATTGTTATATGTTTTCCTTTTGTTCTTTATGATAAACAGTGATGTCAATATTTGTGGCTTTGATGCAGGATCTTTCTGAAGCTGTAACAGCTGAAGAACTGTAACATCCTGAATTTTTGGGTCTATGCGTTTAGTGTAAGGATATGTTTAATATGTTAATTTAAGTAATAGGAGTCCAAATTGGGCTCAGGACTAGGTAAAGGCCTTGGTTAAATTATCTAATTGGGCATTATAGAGTTAAAAGGTGGTAATTATGTTTAAAATACCAACGTGGGCTTGTTGCCCAACAATAGGTGGCACTGTAATGGGACAAGGGGTGACGCCACACACAAGGAGTTAGGGGCCCAAAATATAAGTTTTATGGAGCCCAAATCTTTTAATTTAAGTGAGTTAAATTTCGGCATTAAGCTTTGATGAAGTGGACGGCTACAAGGCTTAAAAATAGAAGGATATATATGGATTTTATAATTGATAATATAGAAGATAAAAAGGAGAAAAGATAAGAGCTATCAAGGAAGGTGATGGCTGAAAATCCACCACTTAGAGGAGTAAAGAATTCGGCTACTTCATGGATAAGGGGTGCCGAATTTTCCCTTTTTATTAGCTTGATTTTTAATTATCAAAAAGGGCATTTTCGGTTTTTAGCAGTAGGTGCCGAAATTTCTATAAATAGGGGGGATATCTCATTGATTCTGGCATTTAAACCCTAATTTCCTCTTCCTTCTTTGTGCCGAATTTCTTAGTCTCTCCCTCTCCAATTTCTCTTCTGCACTTTCTTCAAAAGCCGAAACCTTTTCTCCATTCTTTTTCCCCTTGAGCCGATTTCTCTAAAAAAATAGAAATCTCCATAGTTTTTCTTTATTCATCCTATTTGAGAATTAGTTCTATTCTTTCGGCATTTAAATCTTTTCTTTGACATTGCCGAATCTTCTCTCCAAGTGCTAGCCGAATTCCCTGTACTAAGGTAAGTGTCGACTTCTATTAGATCTCATGTTCTATTTCAGTTCTTGAAAGGCAAAAGAAGAAAAGCTAATAGTTTAATGGTTCTATGTTGGGCGGCATTCCGGGATTTGAAGGAAACTTGGTCGTCTAGATCTAAAAGCCGAAAATCATTAGTCTCCAATTTCAGGATTTTAAGGTAAGGAGATTTTCCCTAGATTTTTACTAGATTCGTTCATTGTATACAAGATATTAACTTTATGATGAGGATTAACGATCATATATTGTGATAGTAGTTCTGACAAGGACTTGTGATGGAATTAAATATGGATCAGGCAAAGGAGAGAATCCCTAAGTTTAAGAAACGAGCGGTATCTACCGTTCGAGATTAGCCACTTGGTTGTGGGTCGACTTCTGAACAACACCTTAGGCAGATAGCAGTGGTGTTGGCTACGGATAGCGTCAACTTAGAAGGTCTCGTTCTAACGGTAATCAGGTGTGTAGATCCTTATCACATAAGTTTTATTTTGTATTATACCTGTTAGGGGCTGAAAAGCCGGAAAATGAGGCTGTATGAACAGTCGTGTGTAGATCTCTAGCACACTAATAATCTGTATGAATATATATATGTTTATGTTATGGGCTAAAAGCTGGAAAATGGGCTATGCAAACAGTCGCGATACCCAGAAAGGGTAGGCAAAGGATGCCAGGTACGTAAACATAGAACTCTCTATGTGTATCGAAATAAATGTAAGCCTACATGATGTTTTCTTTATGTATGTATGCATGGGGTGGGATTTTGATATGATGAAGGGGAAGTGCATGACAGGTCACACAGTGATCGGTGGTAGAAAACCCACAAATATAAATCCTAGGTCACATAGTGATTGGTGGCTATGCCACATTTAATAATTCCTGAATAAGAGGAATAGGCATTTCGGCTGTCGTTATGGTGTGTAGTGGATGGAGGGTTAATTGTAGAAATCCCCACGGTGTGATGGTTGGTACGGGTTGGTGTGTAGAGGATGGAAACCTTGGATGGGTTGGGCTATTCATCATTTATTATTTATCATGTAATTCTGATTGTTGCCTTTATGTTTGGGCCAGGGCTCATAATGTGTTTGTGAGCCCAAGCCTTTTATGTGTTTTCGGGATTTGCACACCGAGTCTTGGTGACTCACCCCTTATTTTTCCCTAACTTTGCAGATGAGCAGTAGATCGTGGACATGGGAGCCGAGATGGACTCGAGGGGCCATCAAGTCTTTTTATTTCTATATATTATTTTCTATTTTTCTTTAAGTCTTTTTTTATTTATTTTGGGATTATTTATGAAATAAGGCCCCATAGTTTATATTCACCTAAGTAGTTTTTAATATTTGCAATTTATGAAATCATGCCAAAGGTTTAACTATACGAAATAATAATAATACAAGGTTTTCTTTTCAAAAGTCACTTATTTATTCAAATATTGTCTAATTAACTTATGATTTTCTAAAACCAACTTAGCAAAAGTTTTCAATGTACAACCCGTAGCATACCAGATCCGGTCAAAACTTATGGGCCAGGTTTGGGGTGTTACAAGAACTCGCCCCATATCTAGACCTTAAAAAATTGGATGAAAAGGTTTACATGTTTGAGGTTGTTTCTGCTTTTGATGGGTAAGTTCTGTTTATTCATAAAAATCTTGTCTCCTTGACTTAAATTTAGAGAAGATATAAACATTAAAAGTCTAATTTTACCGCAGAACGGGGATTAAAGAAGGCGCAGAGTGGTTAGTGGAGGTAATGGAGAGAAGCAAGAGAACCGAAATGTTGAGAAATCATGCAGGTATGACCGGTCCTACTTAGACACTAGAGGGAGGAAAGATACCTTGTTAAAGTTGCTTTTACCCTACTTTTGCAGCTCTCCTGTAAATAAATTCAAGGTTTTCACATTAGATTTTCATATTGATTGACAGTTGATCAAGTTTTGTTCTTTTTTTATTTTGATCATGTGTGAAATTTAGATGGTACTAATGTCTTGCAAGTTATCACCCTTCGAAATGGTTTCTCAATTTCCATTCAAACTAATAATTGTAAAAGATGCTCTTTTATATGAGAAAGAATTCAAGTTTGATAGTTCTTATAAAATTATACAGTTCAAGGTTCGTACTTGGTAATTGTTCAATTAAAATGGTTTTATTGTTCAAGTTGATTTAATTTATGCCCCAGTCCTTATACTCTTAGGATTTTTGAACATGTCCCTTCTAAATTTCAAGAATTTAATCCCTCGATTGCTTAATATGTAAATTAAAGTTCCATTGAGGGATTAAAAAAAAGAGACTTTTTGAAAGTCTGAAGAATACACAGATTTAGACCACTTTTGGGATTAGCATTTCCTTGGAAGACATCAAATTTAGACTCCAAACACTTACTAAGCTACATTGTAACATCCCAAGTTAGGGGGTTCTGCATTTCATGTTTCTGTGTGTTTGGCTTGTTTTGCTTGCTATTTGGATGTGTTTGGGGGTCTTGGGAAGGCCCGGGTTCGAGTTGGAGTCTTGGTTAAATTTTTGTTTTAGGGCACTTTAGGGGGGAAGCTTGTAGAGGTAGGTCTTATATATATTTGTGTGTAATTGATAACACAATGTAGAGTGTGGTAAAGTGGCAAGGTGACGCATAGGAAGCAAGGGGGGATGACGCCTCAAGGGGAGCTTGGAGGAGAAGGGAACAGGTTCGAGTCGCGCAGCCTGCATTTTAGAGTTTCTTTTTGGCGCCAGGATGGAAGAGAGGTGGATTCGGCTAGGACTTTCGTGTGTGGGAGTTGAATGAGTCAACACATTTGAAATGAAAGGACGAGAGGAGTTGGAGGAGTAAGAATCAGTCAACATATTTGAATGGGGAGTGGAGAGTGAAAGGTGGAGAAAGTTGTGGGATGTGGAGAGAGGGAGAGAGGTTGGCAAAATTTGGCATGGTATGGGTGGTGTGTGGACAGTTTAGCTTGGCTAGGTGGGGACCGAACCTTCATTGGTAGCTCTTAGGCATTGTGGTTGAGCAATTTTGTCATAAGGGTGTGCCGTTTCCTTTAAGTGGCCATTTTGAGTATTGTGTAGCCAAATCAATCTTAGAAACACTCCCTGTTCTCTTTTTCATTTTGGAACTTTTGCTTCATTTCTCTCCTACCAAAAACCGAAACACCTTTTTGCTTCATCTTTCTTTTTCTTGTTCTTTGAAAAGTGGCCGAATATTGGAGTGGTTCTTGTGTTTTCTTTCTTCCTTCGTCCTCCGTTTGCTAGTTGTTTCCCTTCATAGCCGAATCTCCCTAGTCCAATTGCTATTTGCTTCTTTCTTAGAGCCGAACCTGTAAGTGCCATAGCCGAACCTTATTCTTTGCTTTTATGTTCTCTCTTTTCTTCTTTATTTCATATTTTGTGAAAGCCGAATCCCCTTTTTTTTGGTCAAGTGTAGGCACCCTTCCATTGATTTTGCTAATAGCCGATTATAGACTCTCCATTCGGCATACTCTTGTTTCGGTAAGGAGCCTTCTTTTCTTTTCTTCTCGTTCTTCTTCCTTTCTCTCTTTGGTTTGGTTAAACCGAAACTCTGACTCACTTCTCTGGGCACTGAACGATTGTAGAGGGGCGTATCTCCAACTTCTCTTCTTCGGGTGGCCTGCTTTCTAGAGGATTTTGGTAAGGTAGATGGGGCCAAATGTATGGAAGGGCTCTATATCGATTTGTTTGGCCGAAAGGCCGCTTCCTTTATTCTACTTTTGTGAATCAGTTTTTAACATAGTGATTATATAGGGACTCAATCGGTTTCTTAGGCCAAGCCTTCTAGCATTCGATTTCTGTTGATCAAGGTAAGGGACTTCTTCGATCTGAGCACATATTTTCTCTGTTTTTCCAATGCTTAACCCAGTTTCCTTATCAAGATCTTTTCATGGATACGAATGCCAGTCAAGTAAAGGAGGGGGTTGGACTCGTAGTCCCTACCCCTAAGTTCAAACGGCGCGGGGTGTCAGCCGTTCGGAATTTTCCACCGGGTTGTGGGCCGGCTTCAGATTTGAATAGACAGATTGCGATTGTTCCCTCTTCTAAAAGTGTCGACCATATTGAGAGTTTAGTTCTCCGTGTTTACAAGTGTGTAATTTCTTACACCATCTATCGTTTGTTCGTTATTCACTAAGTGTATGCCTTATTTAGAGGCCGAGTTCGGCAGTGTGTATTGGGTTACCCTTGAAGGGTAAATTCGAGATACCAGGTTAGTGATTTTCTAAGTAAGCCGTTTAAAACTCTCCAGCATGGATTATGTATGTTTTGATGATATTGCTTGTGTTATAAAATGTTGCATTCATTTCCATTATGTTCGCATGTTGCATGGGGTTGGGGAAATGTTGATAATGTTAAGGGGAAGTGTATATCGGTGACTATGTCACACTATTTTCAAGGCTCGGTGCCACATATATCAGTGATTCGGTCACATTGTTTCAGTGGCTAGGCACGTATATCGGTGAATCTGTCACATTGTATCAACTTTGAGCAGCATGATTGCCAAAGAGGAGTGTAACGAATGGAGGGTTGATTGTAGAAATCCCTACAGGTGTGCTGAGGTTGGATATGGAGCGGAGTGTAGAGGATGGATCACTAGGATGGGCTGGGTTTATCATATTGATTATCGGATATGTTATTGTGTTTGGGCTTTGGTCGATTGATATATAGGGGCTTGGGCCCAGTTGTGATACATGGGGAATTACACACTGAGTCTTCATGACTCACCCCTTCTACTTAACTTTTGCAGGTGATTCTTACCTCAGTGCATTTGGGCCGGAGTGGACTTCGAGGTAGCCATGCTCGGATTTTATTAAATTACACTTTGCTTTTATTTATCATTTTCTATTTTGGGGATTTTGTTTTGTAATAAGGCCACTAATAACTTCTGGTTTACTTTTGGTTTAAATTTTAGACACTTAAATTATAATTTAATCGGTAAGATGTTTTCTTATTAAAAAGCAAATGAAAGTTTTTCTCACAGCTGAACCAGCGACTTTTCAAACGAAACTAGTCATCAATCTCAAGTAAAATGACAAGTGTTTTCAAACGTCACCTTAAAGCAGGATGTAGGCTATTCACAACTTTATAAAAAAAACACTGGGTTTTCAGAAAAATAACCGAGCTTGAAGTTTGACAAAAGAGGGATTTTTAAAATTTTTTAGACGCGTGCGAAGTTCATTCTATGTGACATACCAGATCCGGTCGTGGTGTTTGGGCCGGGTTTGGGGTATTACAATTGTGGTATCAGAGCCCGGTTGTAAACTTCGGCTATGGGTTTTGGGTTCAAAACTTTTTTCAAAATTAGGTTCGGAAATGGTTTAGAAAATATATATGTACATGTTTTCTAGAAGCATGGCACCTGAGTCTTTGGCACCAAGTCCGTACGGTAAGTTTTCTAACTGAATCGGGTGAATTGCATGAAGTAGTTATATTGTGCTATAAAAGTTAGAATTAAGTAACTCTACTTTAGCAATAGGAACATTTAGGTATACATATGTTTTGCGGAAAACTACTTGCAACTCTATTTTCATAAGACTACTCGTTAATAAACAGTGAAAAGAAATGCTAATGCATAAAATTTGTAATCAGATGAAAGACGAAAAGTTAGACATGAGTGCTAGAGGACGTGGACGTGGTACACGCGGCCGAGGTAGAGGTCAGGGTGTTGAGGCTGAGTTCTCGGAAGCAAGGCATGAGCCTGAAAATGAAGCACCAGCGTCACCCATGGCAGAAGCAGGATCTCAAGATAGAGCGAGTTGCAGGGGCAAGCACTGGGACAGTATCTCGAAAGTCTATTCCTGAGCGACTTTGAACGAACGGGGCTGAAATGTTTAGGGGTATCTCTGGTGTGGGTCCAAATGTAGCTGAGTATTGGATAGAGGCAGTCGAGCGAATTATGGATGATCTAAACTACACGGTAGAGGAGAAATTGAAAGGAGCGGTGTCTCTTCTCCGGGATGAGGCATATCAATGGTGGCTCACAGTAACAGAGGGTACTCCAGCGGATCGTATTGACTGGGATTTCCTCAAGGCAGCATTTCAAGGGAAATGCATTGGGGCAACTACGTGGATGCTCAGAGGAAAGCATTCCTGAATTTGGTACAAGGAGGTAAATATGTGGTTGAGTACGAGGCAGAATTTCTGTACCTGAGCCGTTACGCCCGAGGGATAGTTACGACTGATTATGAGCGTTACGTGCGGTTCGAAGATGGGCTGCGAGATGAGTTGAGAATATTGATATCTCCACAGCGGGAGAGGGATTTTGCCGTTTTGGTGGAAAAAGCTAAAATAGCCGAAGAGGTTAAGCGGACTGAGAGGCAAAACAGGGATAAGGATAGAGGTAGAAACAAGAGGAGCTTTGGGTCGTCAGGGTTAGCTGAGGGTTTTCAGAAGAGGCCTAGGTTTGATGGGCCGGGTCGAGCTACGATGCCAGTTGCTGTTGGTCAGTCTCGACAGTGTGCTCAGTGTGGGAAATCACATGCGGGAGTGTGCTGGGGAAGAGATATGGGATGTTTCACGTGTGGATCCAGGGATAATCTGATAAGGAATTGTCCACAAGAGTTAGCTAGGGCACGGTCAGTAAGCCAAGGTTATGTGCAGGTGGGAAGAGGTGGTCAACAGATGCCGAGAGGTCGTGGTCTGATCAGAGGGGGAAATGGTTTTGGTCGCAGTCGTGGAGCACCGGGCAGGGGTGCTGGTAATACAGATGCAAGACAGTCGAGTTTAGTCTATGCAGCTCGACGGCGAGAGGATGGCAACGCACCGGACGTCATAACCAGTACGTTCTCATAGCTGATAAGCCATTTCTTGCTTTGCTTGATATTGGATCGACCCATTCTTATGTTGCTTGTACTGTATCTGAGACTTTAAGTATAGAATCTGAAATTGCTGCTAGAGAAATGACTATAGTTAGCCCTTTAGGACAATCCGTAGTAGTGAACAAGATGTTTAGGAATGTGCCTTTAGAAATTCAAGGAGTAGTATTCCTGGCAGACTTGATGGAATTGCCATTCGGTGAATTCGACCTTATCTTAGGCATGGATTGGCTGGTTAAGCATCGTGCTAATTTGGATTGCGCGACTAAGCGAATGGTGTTGAGAACTCCAATGGATAAAGAGGTGGTTGTGATAGGGGAAAGAAGGAATTATTTGTCTAACGTGGTTTCTGCATTAAGGGCTGTTAGGATGGTTTGAAAAGGGTGTAGGGCATTTCTAGCTTTTATCAGTGCTTTAGATGCAGAGCAACTGTAGAAGGGGTTAGAACAGTGATGGAATTCGTGGACGTCTTTCCTGAAGAGCTTCCGGGATTGCCTCCTGATCGTGAGGTGGAATTTGGAATTGAACTACTTCCAGGTACGGCTCCGGTGTCTATCGCCCCATATAGGATGGCACCGAAGGAGCTGGTAGAACTTAAAGCTCAGATCCAAGAGTTGTTGGATCGTGTTTTTATTCGACCAAGTGTATCTCCGTGGGGAGTGCCGGTGTTGTTCGTGAAGAAAAAGGACTGGTCGATGCGTATGTGCATTGACTATCGCCAGTTGAATAAGTTGACGATTAAGAATAAGTACCCGCTGCCGAGGATTGACGATTTGTTCGATCAGCTTAAAGGGGCTTCAGTCTTCTCGAAGATAGACTTGAGGTCAGGTTATCATCAGCTTAAGGTTAAGGAGGCGGATATTCATAAGACTGCGTTTCGAACTCGTTATGATCATTATGAGTTTTTAGTAATGCCGTTCGGGTTGACGAATGCACCAGCTGTGCTTATGGATATGATGAACCGGGTATTCCAACCCTATCTGGATCGTTTTGTCCTAGTGTTCATAGACGATATCTTGGTTTATTCCAGGACGAAAGAGGAGCATGATGCACATTTTCGAGTTGTTCTGCAAGTATTGAGAGAGAAGCAACTGTATGCCAAATTCATCAACTGTGAGTTTTGGTTGAAGGAAGTGACCTTCTTAGGGCATGTTGTTTCTGCGGAGGGGATTAGGGTGGATCCCTGAAAAATTGAAGTTGTTCTGGATTGGAAGACGCCGAAGTCAGTAGCAGAAATTTAAAGTTTCTTGGGATTGGCCAGGTATTACAGAAGGCTTGTTGAGGGATTCCCCTTGATTGCGGCACCCTTAACTAAGTTGTTGCGGAAAGGGGTACCATTTGTTTGGGCTGATAAGCAGCAGGAAAGCTTTGAGAAGCTGAAGAGGATATTGACTGAGGCTCCGGTATTGATTCAGCCTGAGGCTGGGAAAGAGTTCGTTGTCTATTGTGATGCTTCACACACGGGTTTAGGGTGTGTGTTAATGCAAGAAGGGAAGGTAGTTTCATATGCGTCTTGGCAGTTAAGACCGCATGAGATGAATTATCCCACGCATGACTTGGAGTTAGTTGCGGTAGTGTTCGCTCTGAAGATCTAGAGACACTACCTGTATGGGGAGAAGTCCATCATCTACACCGACCATAAGATCCTGAAATATCTCCTCACTTAGAAGGAGTTGAATTTAAGGCAGCGGAGGTGGATTGAGCTATTGAAGGATTATGACTGCTCGATCGAGTACCACCCGGGAAAAGCTAATGTGGTGGCGGATGCGTTAAGTTGGAAAGTCGTATCGGAGTTGAGGGCAATGTTTGCTCACCTCAGCTTGTACGATGATGGAAGTTTATTAGCTGAACTACAAGTAAAGCCGACTTGGGTAAGCCAAATTAAGGAGAAGCAGTTATTGGATGATATGTTAAGTCCTCGACTTTTGCAAGTACAGGACGGTGGGGTAGAGGATTATAGTTTGAACGGTGATGGGGTATTATGTTTTCATGAGAGGGTTTACATGCCGAAAGATGTTGAGTTGAGACAGATGAGTCTTCAGGAGGCGCATAGTAGCCCTTACGCTATGCATCCTGGTGGGAGTAAGATGTATCGGGATCTGCGTGAACAGTTTTGGTGGCCTGGGTTGAAGCGGGAAGTTACCGAGTTTGTGGTTAAGTGCGTGACGTGTCAGCAGGTGAAAGCAGAGCATCAGTTGCCTTCAGGGTTATTACAGCCGGTGAAGATTCCACAGTGGAAATAGGAGAGGATAACGATGGACTTTGTTAGTGGGCTACCTCTTACGCCTACTAAGAAAGATTCAGTATGGGTGACTGTTGATCTGTTGACGAAGTCCGCCTATTACATACCTGTTCGTATCGACTATACATTGCAAAAGCTGGCTAAGCTGTACGTGGTAGAGATTGTGAGGTTGCATGGGGTGCCAGTGTCTATCATATCAGACAGAGACCCTAGGTTTACGTCGCGATTTTGGAAGGCATTACACCAGGTATTGGGTACAAGATTGGATTTCAACACGGCTTTTCATTCACAGACTGATGGTCAGTCTGAGAGGGTAATATAGATCTTGGAAGACATGTTGAGAGGCTGTGTTATTGACTTCAGGGGTAGTTGGGAGGATTTTCTACCGCTGGCAGAATTCGCATACAACAATAGCTACCAATCCAGCATACAGATGGCACCCTACAAAGCGTTGTATGGTCGTAGGTGTTGAACCCCTACTTGCTGGACAGAGTTGGGTGAGCGACAGTTGCTGGGTCTGGAATTGATTTTAGGGACAGATGAGAAGGTTAAGCTGATTCGAGCTCGGTTGAAGGAAGCCTCCGACAGGAAGAATTCTTATGCAGACCTGAAGCGTAAGGAAATAGAATTTGCAGTGGGTGATCAGGTTTTCTTGAAAGTTTCACCGTGTAAGAAGGTATTGAGGTTTGGACGGAAAGGCAAGCTAAGTCCCAGGTTCGTCGGGCCTTATCGGGTATTGAAATGTGTAGGACCAGTGGCATATCAGCTTGAGTTACCTCCGAAATTGAAACAGATACATGACGTGTTCCATGTCTCGATGTTGAAACGCTATCGTTCTGATCTGTCTCTGTAACACCCCAAACCCGGACAAGACACCACGTCCGAATCTGGTATGCTACGGGGAAAACGTTTTGGGAAAACTAGATTTTTCGTTTAAAGGTTGAGTGAAAACACAGTGGGTTCGATACAATTTGAGTAGTCTTGTTTGGAAAACAGTTGATGTATTTGAAACCCGGAGATTTTGAAAACTTAACCGGAATTTGTAGTTAAAACGAGTTTGAATTCTTTAAAACCTCATCAGTTTCTTAGTGATACATAAAGCACTTTTAAACTTAGAAGAACTACAAGTCTGATTTGAAAACCATTTGTATTTGTTTATCAAAAGACTTTGTGTGATACCCGATGGTATAATTTAAAAACACGTTGCGTTTTAGTTTTGAAAACTTTATCTTTCCATATTTTAGTAAAATTTATTCCAAGTTACTTTGTTAGGCATATTAAATCTAATTAAAACATCCACCAACTTAAAACATAAATTTAAAGACCTTTTACAAATCCAAATAGAAACCCAAATAAAAGTAAATAACTAAAGTACCCAAAATATAGAGTCTGAGTAAAGACTTTATTCAGCATGGCGTAAGCACCCCGAGTCCATCCCGGCTCCAAGTCCGCGTCTACGAGTCACCTGAAATGTCAAGGAGAGGGTGAGTCGAGTGACTCAGTGTGTAAATCCCACTCCCGAAGAACAACATGCCAACACACAGCATACATAGCAATATAATCAATGCAACCCAATCCTAACCATCCATGTCTCCTTTTCTACCCCGTGTGGTACCAAACCACTGGTGGTGCCAAACCACTGGTGACATATAGTCACAATGTGCTACCAAAGCACTGGTGTCCCAAAGACACAATATCCGTCAATGTGCTACCAAAGCACTGGTGTCCCAAAGACACAGTTGTGCTACCAAAGCACTGGTGACCGAAGTCACAAATCCGATGATGATGGGGCCAACCCATCGTGTGTTACCAAAACACTAGCAGACGATCCCATATCTCAAGTGGGGCCAACCCACGGTGGTCAAACCACAGGGACAAGTCGCAATGAGGTGCCAAACCTCTGGTGTCCCAAAGACACAATGTGCTACCAAAGCACTGGTGACCGTAGTCACAAATCCGATGATGATGGGGCCAACCCATCGTGTGTTACCAAAACACTGGCGTCAATCCCGTATAATCATCTGTGGGGCCAACCCACTGTGGTACTGAGCCACTGGGACGAGACGCTGAGGTACCAAACCTCTGGAGGTGCCAAACCTCTGGTGACCCAAAGTCACAAAGTTGTGCTACCAAAGCACTGGTGCTCGTCAGCACAAAGTATCATACTCCCTCCTCTCATATCACCCATCAACATGCCAAACTCATGTAATCATGCATATCATACTATCATGCAAATTATGCCCACATACCCAGCATAAACTCTCATGGCATACATAAATAACATAGGTCATGATATCATATAAATCATCAATAACTCATAATGATATTAGTAGTAACTTACCCGAATCCAAGCTCATACCCAAATGGGTATCATATCAATCCATCAACTGCCATAAATTTTAATAGGCATACAGGTTTATTAATAATATTCCTAAATATAAGTGTGTTAGTATACACACCTGATTATACGAGCCTAGAAATCCCTACGAACGATCTATGTCCCTCGGTTGTCAAGCCCCTAAAACAATCGGCCAACCTAGGATTAGGCACTTACAACATTCGGCTATCAACCAATAACCAAAGGGATTAATATCGAACCCTTACCAAAACTTACCCCTCCTGGCTAATCAGAAAACGAAAGCTCCACTTGATTGTATCCAAAATCCCAATGACCTATAACAAAGAGGTTAATACCCTTCCAAAAATAACCATATTCGGCCTTTAAGCAACCCACATCAACAAAGTGTAAAGGAGAAGGGAGATGGCCATTCGGCCCTGCACTTACCAACACCCGACACCAATATTCGGCCAACCCAACACCAGGGAAGAGAAGAGATTCGGTCAAGGCTTCAACAAAAGGAGAAAAGAATTCGGCTTCCGGTGTTTTAATATCCTTAAATTCGGCTTTAGTGTAAAGGAGAGAAAAAGATTGTGATGAGTAGAGTTTCGGCACAAAAAGAAAGGAGAAAAGAAATGGAGAATTCGGCTCAAGAGCTTTTGAAATGGAAGAAAATAGAAAATGGATGGGGACAAGTACTTACGGTTTTGGAAAAAGATAGAAAATGTGTTTTAGGAATTAGTGTTTCGGCTTAATGGAATGGTAAGGCACCCATGAAAGATTCGGCTAGGAGGGAGATATGAATTCGGTTTCAACAATTGAAGAAAAAAGAAAAGAATTGATTGAGGACTTTCGGTTTCAAAGGGTGTCAAAAATGAAAGAATTTTCTATGGCAAAAATCGGCTTGCTTTGACAAAATGAAAGAACTTGGTTGCTACTAACCTTTGACCGAAATTGCCTAAGAGAATTGCCAAAATGCAAAAATGCATTTCGGCACACACCTTCCCACTTCCCAAAGCCGGCCACCTTCTCCCCCACTCCCCAAATATTCGGCCATATCCCCCAAATTGCTCCCATTCACTCATTCAAACATTTTGAATAAGTCTCCTTCCTAAACTCACTCTCCACCCCTCTTTTAAACCACTTGACTTGGTCCAAAGTAGCATTTAAACCACATACAACTCTCCCCCTATGCCGTCCCAAAAAGAAATAAAAAGGAGTACTCCGCAGCTCGAACACTGGACCTCCACTCCCCCTTGCAGATGACGCCACACCAAACTCCAAGTGGCGCAAGCTCTGCCACTTTGCTAGCTCCTCATTTGTGCAATAAAATCCCATTTTATTTTCTTAAGCCCCCAACTCTATCCACTCCCCACACCTAAGGCCAAAAACTAAAATTTTCCTACCTACTCAGGCATACACTTAGCCTATAATTAAACCCCTAAAGCACCGAAATAGCAACACAGCACACAAACACCTGCAAAACATGCCACAACGAAATAGCCCCTAACCCGGGATATTACAGTTCTACCCCCCTTAAAAATAATTTCGGCCTCGAAATTACCTGGTCAAAAGAGTTGCGGGTATTGCTGTCTCATCGTATCCTCGGGTTCCCACGTCGCTTCTTCTACGCCATGATTCCGCCAAAGTACCTTAACCAAAGGCACAGACTTCCTACGCAGAACCTTCACCTCCCGATCAAGAATCTGCACAGGTTCCTCTTCCATAGACAAGTCTGGATTCACCTCGATCTCTTCCACTGCTACCACATGCGACGGATCTGAACGATACCTCCGAAGCATCGAAACATGGAAGACATCATGAATCTGACTAAGCTCTGCTGGCAACTCAAGCTGATACGCTACTGGTCCAACTCGCCTTAACACCCTATACGGCCCAATAAACCTCGGACTTAGCTTACCTTTCTTCCCGAACCTCAGAACCTTCTTCCAAGGCGAGACCTTCAGAAACACTCGATCCCCAACAGCAAACTCTATATCTCTTCGCTTAAGGTCGGCATAAGACTTCTGTCGATCCGAAGCTTCCTTTAATCGAGCTTGAATCAACTTTACCTTGTCTTCTGTCTCAGCAACCAACTCAGGTCCCAACAACTGACGTTCACCTAACTCAGTCCAACATGTAGGTGAGCGACACTTCCTACCGTACAGCGCCTCGTATGGAGCCATCTTAATGCTCGCTTGGTAGCTGTTGTTGTAGGCAAACTCAGCTAACGGTAGAAACTCCTCCCAACTACCTCTGAAATCCAAGACACAACCTCTCAGCATGTCTTCTAAGATCTGAATAACCCTTTCTGATTGTCCGTCAGACTGCGGGTGAAAAGCCGTGCTGAAATCCAAACGAGTACCCAATGCTTGATGCAATGCCTTCCAGAACCTTGAAGTAAACCTGGGATCCCTGTCTGAGATTATCGAAACTGGAACACCGTGCAACCTTACTATCTCTGAAACATACAGCTTCGCTAGCTTCTGGAGTGAGTAGTCGACCCTCACCGGAATAAAGTGAGCTGATTTAGTCAGACGATCCACCACTACCCAAACTGAATCCTTCTTGCTTGGCGTAAGCGGTAACCCACTGACAAAATCCATGGTTATCCTTTCCCACTTCCACTGCGGAATCTTCACAGGCTGAAGCAAACCCGACGGCAACTGATGTTCAGCCTTAACCTGTTGACAAGTCAGACACTTCCCGACAAACTCTGTCACCTCCTTCTTCAGACCAGGCCACCAAAACTGCTCTCTCAGATCCTTGTACATTTTGCTACCTCCAGGATGCATAGCATGAGGACTGCTATGTGCGTCCTGAAGAATCTTCTGCCTCAGCTCAACATCTTTAGGCATACAAGCCTTACCCTGAAAACACAACACCTCGTCACTAGACAAGCTGTAACCCTCCAAACCACCATTCTGCACTTGCAACCTTCGCGCACTCAGAACCTCATCCTCTAATTGTTTCTCTCTGATCTGCTCAACCCAAGTAGGCTTAACCTGCAGCTCTGCCACAATACTCCCGTCGTCATACAAGCTCAAATGGGCAAACAAAGCTCTTAAGTCTGAAACAACCTTACGGCTTAACGCGTCTGCTACCACGTTAGCCTTGCCCGGGTGATACTCAATAGAACAGTCGTAATCCTTCAGCAACTCAACCCATCTACGCTGCCTCAAATTCAAATCCTTCTGAGTCAGTAGATACTTCAGACTCTTATGATCCGTGTAGACTATCGATCTCTCCCCATATAAGTAGTGCCTCCAAATCTTTAAGGCGAAAACTACAGCCGCTAGCTCCAAATCGTGCGTCGGATAGTTGACCTCATGTGGCCTCAGCTGTCGAGAAGCGTAAGCCACAACCTTACCTTCCTGCATCAACACACACCCCAGACCCGTATGTGATGCATCACAGTAGACTGTGTATTCCTTACCAGCCTCAGGTTGAATTAGGACCGGAGCCTCAGTCAAAACCTTCTTTAACTTGTCGAAGCTTTCCTGCTGTTTCTCAGTCCATACGAACGGAACCTCTTTCCTTAACAACTTAGTCATCGGCGCTGCTATCAACGAGAAACCCTCAACAAACCTTCGGTTGTATCCGGCCAAACCCAGAAAACTACGAACCTCAGCCACTGTCCTAGGTGGCTTCCAATCCAGAACTGCCTCAATCTTACGAGGATCTACCCGAATACCCTCAGCTGACACTACATGACCCAAAAATGTCACTTCCCTCAGCCAAAACTCGCACTTACTGAACTTAGCATAAAGTTGCTTCTCCCTCAAGATCTGCAGCACCAACCTCAAATGCTTATCATGCTCTTCCTCTGTTCTCGAGTACACTAAAATATCGTCTATGAAAACCACCACGAACTGATCCAGATACTGCTGAAACACTCTGTTCATCATATCCATAAACGCTGCCGGTGCGTTTGTCAACCCGAATGGCATTACCAGGAATTCGTAGTGCCCATACCGAGTCCGAAACGCTGTTTTATGGATATCAGCCTCCTTAACCTTCAACTGGTGATACCCAGACCTCAGATCAATCTTAGAGAATACCGCAGCACCCTTCAGCTGATCAAACAAGTCATCTATCCGTGGCAACGGATACTTGTTTTTAATCGTCAGCTTGTTCAACTGGCGGTAGTCTATGCACATCCGCATCGTGCCATCTTTCTTCTTAACAAAGAGAACTGGGGCACCCCACGGCGAAACACTTGGCCTGATAAAACCTCGATCCAATAACTCCTGGATCTGAGCCTTAAGCTCCACCAATTCCTTTGGCGCCATCCTATACGGAGCAATAGACACTGGCGCAGTCCCGGGTAACAGATCAATCCCAAACTCTACCTCTCGATCTGGCGGCAAACCCGGAAGCTCCTCAGGAAACACATCAGCAAATTCCTTAACAGTACGAACCTCCTCAACAGCAGACCCTTTAGCCTCCAAGGCATACACATGAACCACATACGCATCACAGCCTTTCCTGACCATCTTCTCCGCTTTCAGAGCAGATACCACATTTGATAAGTAATCTCTCCTATTACCTATCATAGCCACCTCATCGCCATCACCCGTCTTAAGAACCATGCGCTTAGCCGCGCAATCCAACCTCGCCTGGTACTTAACCAGCCAATCCATCCCAAGAATCAGATCGAACTCCCCAAACGGTAGTTCCATCAGATCAGCAGCAAACACTACCCCTTGGAGTTCTAGGGGTACCTCTCTAAACAGTTTATCTACTACTACAGAGTGACCTAGAGGGCTAATCACAGTCATCTGCCTAGAAGATATCTCAGAGTCTAAGTCCAGCGTCTCTACTATACTACTGGCAACATAAGAGTGCGTAGAACCCACATCAATCAAAGCAGTATAAGGAGTACCAAAAATCAAAAACGTACCGGTTATGACGTCCGGTGCGTCGCCCTCCTCACGGCGCCTCGCAGCATACACCAATCCCGGCTGCCTAGCCTCAGAACTACCTGCACCTCTGCCCGGTGCTCCACGGCCCCGACCAGATCCATAACCACCTCTGCCATTACCACGGCCCCTCTGCGGTGGCGGTCCATTACCTCTGAACGGATTACGGCTCTGACTCTCAGACTGAATCCTGGCCATCCTACGCGGACAGTCCCTAATGCGATGCTCCAGAGACCCACACTCGAAGCACCCTTTACCACCAGTCCAACAACCACCCCAATGAGTTTTCCCACACTGATTACACTGCGGTGGTCCCTGCCTAGCAGCAACAAACCTCGCAGACTGATTCTGCCCACTCGGTCTAGCCCTCTTCTGCGGATTACCCGACGAACCAGAAGACCCAAAGCTCCTCTTAAGCCTACTCCTGTCCATACTCTGCCTCACGGACTCCTTAACACCCTCAGCCACCTTAGCTTTCTCAACCAAGACAGCAAACTCACGCTCCTGCTGTGGAGCAATCAGCAGCCTCAACTCGTCTCGCAGACCATCCTCGAAACGAACACACCTCTCATGCTCAGTGGCTACAATGCCCCTGGCATACCTACTCAGCTTCAGGAACTCAGCCTCGTACTCAGCAACGGATTTACTCCCCTGAACAAGCCTCAGAAATGCCTTTCTCTGGGAGTCAATATAACTAGCCCCGATGTATTTCTTTTGATATGCAGCCCGAAAATAATCCCACGTCAAATCCTCTGCTGCCACACTGTCCCGAACTGTGAGCCACCACTGATATGACTCATCCCGGAGAAGAGATACGATACCCTTCAGCTTCTCCTCCGTCGTCAAGTCCAGATCATCCATGATCCGTTCAGTTGCCTCTAGCCAGTACTCAGCAGTGCTAGGAGCAACACCAGAAACACCTCGGAAGAATTCGGCCCCGTTAGCCCGGAGTCGCTCAGGAACTGATTTCCTAACTCCTGCACCACCACTAGCCCCGGCTACCCTTTCCAACACTCGCAGCATCGCCTGTGACACTGCGTCATCCCCGGTCTGATCTTGGAACTCACCACCTCCAGCTGGTGGCGGAACCGGTACCTCATTTTCTGAACCCTGCCCAGATCCTACGGGCTCAGAAACCGTCATCCTACCCCTACCTCTACCACGAGTATTACGACCACGTCCGCCTCGAGTGCTCATGTCTAATCTTTCTACGTATCTGATTAAAGAATTTTTATGCATCAGTATTTATTCCACTTGTTTAAAAAGCAAGTCTTATGAATATTTAAAGAGGATTTGTTCTCGCAAGTTCACAGAATCCTATCAGTTTCAATCTCTAAGGTAGCATACTATTGCTATCATCAATCATATAACATCCAATCAAATCACAGAGAATAGTTCGGGGTACTTACCTGGGCGAACTGGTGCCGGAGACTCGGTGCCATGCCTTTCAAGACCATGTATTTCAAAACCACACTTAAACAGACTTTTTAAAAAACATTTTGGGCCTCAGGCCCACAGCCGAGCCTTTGAACTTGGCTCTGATACCACAAATGTAACACCCCAAACCCGGACAAGACACCACGTCCGAATCTGGTATGCTACGGGGAAAACGTTTTGGGAAAACTAGATTTTTCGTTTAAAGGTTGAGTGAAAACACAGTGGGTTCGATACAATTTGAGTAGTCTTGTTTGGAAAACAGTTGATGTATTTGAAACCCGGAGATTTTGAAAACTTAACCGGAATTTGTAGTTAAAACGAGTTTGAATTCTTTAAAACCTCATCAGTTTCTTAGTGATACATAAAGCACTTTTAAACTTAGAAGAACTACAAGTCTGATTTGAAAACCATTTGTATTTGTTTATCAAAAGACTTTGTGTGATACCCGATGGTATAATTTAAAAACACGTTGCGTTTTAGTTTTGAAAACTTTATCTTTCCATATTTTAGTAAAATTTATTCCAAGTTACTTTGTTAGGCATATTAAATCTAATTAAAACATCCACCAACTTAAAACATAAATTTAAAGACCTTTTACAAATCCAAATAGAAACCCAAATAAAAGTAAATAACTAAAGTACCCAAAATATAGAGTCTGAGTAAAGACTTTATTCAGCATGGCGTAAGCACCCCGAGTCCATCCCGGCTCCAAGTCCGCGTCTACGAGTCACCTGAAATGTCAAGGAGAGGGTGAGTCGAGTGACTCAGTGTGTAAATCCCACTCCCGAAGAACAACATGCCAACACACAGCATACATAGCAATATAATCAATGCAACCCAATCCTAACCATCCATGTCTCCTTTTCTACCCCGTGTGGTACCAAACCACTGGTGGTGCCAAACCACTGGTGACATATAGTCACAATGTGCTACCAAAGCACTGGTGTCCCAAAGACACAATATCCGTCAATGTGCTACCAAAGCACTGGTGTCCCAAAGACACAGTTGTGCTACCAAAGCACTGGTGACCGAAGTCACAAATCCGATGATGATGGGGCCAACCCATCGTGTGTTACCAAAACACTAGCAGACGATCCCATATCTCAAGTGGGGCCAACCCACGGTGGTCAAACCACAGGGACAAGTCGCAATGAGGTGCCAAACCTCTGGTGTCCCAAAGACACAATGTGCTACCAAAGCACTGGTGACCGTAGTCACAAATCCGATGATGATGGGGCCAACCCATCGTGTGTTACCAAAACACTGGCGTCAATCCCGTATAATCATCTGTGGGGCCAACCCACTGTGGTACTGAGCCACTGGGACGAGACGCTGAGGTACCAAACCTCTGGAGGTGCCAAACCTCTGGTGACCCAAAGTCACAAAGTTGTGCTACCAAAGCACTGGTGCTCGTCAGCACAAAGTATCATACTCCCTCCTCTCATATCACCCATCAACATGCCAAACTCATGTAATCATGCATATCATACTATCATGCAAATTATGCCCACATACCCAGCATAAACTCTCATGGCATACATAAATAACATAGGTCATGATATCATATAAATCATCAATAACTCATAATGATATTAGTAGTAACTTACCCGAATCCAAGCTCATACCCAAATGGGTATCATATCAATCCATCAACTGCCATAAATTTTAATAGGCATACAGGTTTATTAATAATATTCCTAAATATAAGTGTGTTAGTATACACACCTAATTATACGAGCCTAGAAATCCCTACGAACGATCTATGTCCCTCGGTTGTCAAGCCCCTAAAACAATCGGCCAACCTAGGATTAGGCACTTACAACATTCGGCTATCAACCAATAACCAAAGGGATTAATATCGAACCCTTACCAAAACTTACCCCTCCTGGCTAATCAGAAAACGAAAGCTCCACTTGATTGTATCCAAAATCCCAATGACCTATAACAAAGAGGTTAATACCCTTCCAAAAATAACCATATTCGGCCTTTAAGCAACCCACATCAACAAAGTGTAAAGGAGAAGGGAGATGGCCATTCGGCCCTGCACTTACCAACACCCGACACCAATATTCGGCCAACCCAACACCAGGGAAGAGAAGAGATTCGGTCAAGGCTTCAACAAAAGGAGAAAAGAATTCGGCTTCCGGTGTTTTAATATCCTTAAATTCGGCTTTAGTGTAAAGGAGAGAAAAAGATTGTGATGAGTAGAGTTTCGGCACAAAAAGAAAGGAGAAAAGAAATGGAGAATTCGGCTCAAGAGCTTTTGAAATGGAAGAAAATAGAAAATGGATGGGGACAAGTACTTACGGTTTTGGAAAAAGATAGAAAATGTGTTTTAGGAATTAGTGTTTCGGCTTAATGGAATGGTAAGGCACCCATGAAAGATTCGGCTAGGAGGGAGATATGAATTCGGTTTCAACAATTGAAGAAAAAAGAAAAGAATTGATTGAGGACTTTCGGTTTCAAAGGGTGTCAAAAATGAAAGAATTTTCTATGGCAAAAATCGGCTTGCTTTGACAAAATGAAAGAACTTGGTTGCTACTAACCTTTGACCGAAATTGCCTAAGAGAATTGCCAAAATGCAAAAATGCATTTCGGCACACACCTTCCCACTTCCCAAAGCCGGCCACCTTCTCCCCCACTCCCCAAATATTCGGCCATATCCCCCAAATTGCTCCCATTCACTCATTCAAACATTTTGAATAAGTCTCCTTCCTAAACTCACTCTCCACCCCTCTTTTAAACCACTTGACTTGGTCCAAAGTAGCATTTAAACCACATACAACTCTCCCCCTATGCCGTCCCAAAAAGAAATAAAAAGGAGTACTCCGCAGCTCGAACACTGGACCTCCACTCCCCCTTGCAGATGACGCCACACCAAACTCCAAGTGGCGCAAGCTCTGCCACTTTGCTAGCTCCTCATTTGTGCAATAAAATCCCATTTTATTTTCTTAAGCCCCCAACTCTATCCACTCCCCACACCTAAGGCCAAAAACTAAAATTTTCCTACCTACTCAGGCATACACTTAGCCTATAATTAAACCCCTAAAGCACCGAAATAGCAACACAGCACACAAACACCTGCAAAACATGCCACAACGAAATAGCCCCTAACCCGGGATATTACAGTCTCATATAGTGCCAATGGAGGGAATTGAAGTAAGACTGGACCTGTCCTTTTAGGAGGAACCAGTACAGATCTTGGATTGAGAGGTTAAGGTACTGAGGAAGAAATCCGTTCCGTTGGTCAAAGTTTTGTGGCAGAATCACGGTGCAGAGGAAGCCATATAGGAGCCAGAAGATGCGATGCGACAGCAGTACCCTCATCACTTTTGACCAGGTAAATTTCGAGGTTGAAATTTCTATAAGGGGGTAGAACTGTCATCCCAAGTTAGGGGGTTCTAAATTTCATGTTTCTGTGTGTTTGGCTTATTTTGCTTGCTATTTGGATGTGTTTGGGGATCTTGGAAAGGCCCGGGTTCGAGTTGGAGTCTTGGTTAAATTTTTGTTTTAGGGCACTTTAGGGGGGAGGCTTGTAGAGGTAGGTATTATATATATTTGCGTGTAACTGATAATACAAGGTGGAGTGTGGTAAAGTGGCAAGGTGACGCCTAGGAAGCAATGGGGGATGACACCTCAAAGGGAGCTTGGAGGATAGGGGAGCAGGTTCGACTCGTGCAGCTTGCATTTTGGAGTTTCTTTTTAGCGCCAGGATGGAGGAGAGGTGGATTAGGCTAGGACTTTCGTGTGTGGGAGTTGAATGAGTCAACACATTTGAAATGAAAAGAGGAGAGGAGTTGGAGGAGTAAGAATCGGTCAACATATTTGAATGGGGAGTGGAGAGTGAAAGGTGGAGAAAGTTGTGGGATGTGGAGAGAGGGAGAGAGGTTGGCCGAATTTGGGATGGTATGGGGGGTTTGTGGACGGTTTAGCTTGGCTAGGTGGGGGCCGAACCTTCATTGGTAGCTCTTAGGCATTGTGGTTGAGCATTTTGGTCATAAGGGTGTGTCGTTTTCTTCAAGTGGCCATTTTGAGTATTGTGTAGCCAAATCAATCTTAGAAACACTCTCTGTTCTCTTTTGCATTTTGGAACTTTTGCTTCATTTCTCTCCTACCAAAAACCGAAACACCTTTTTACTTCATCTTTCTTTTTCTTGTTCTTTGAAAAGTGGCCAAATATCAGAGTGGTTCTTGTGTTTTCTTTCTTCCTTCTTCCTCTGTTTGCTAGTTGTTTCCCTTCATAGCCGAATCTCCCTAGTCCAATTGCTATTTGCTTCTTTCTCATAGCCGAACCTGTAAGTGCCATAGTCGAATCTTATTCTTTGCTTTTATGTTCTCTCTTTTCTTCTTTATTTCATATTTTGTGAAAGCCGAATCCCTTTTTTTTCGTCAAGTGTAGGCACCCTTCCATTGATTTTGCTAATAGCCGATTATAGACTCTCCATTCGGCATACTCTTGTTTCGGTAAGGAGCCTTCTTTTCTTTTCTTCTCGTTCTTCTTCCTTTCTCTCTTTGGTTTGGTTAAACCGAAACTCTGACTCACTTCTTTGGGCACTGAACGATGGTAGAGGGGCGTATCTCCAACATCTCTTCTTCTGGTGGCCTACTTTCTAGAGGATTTTCGCAAGGTCGATGGGGCCGAAGGTATGGAAGGGCTCTATATCGATTTGTTTAGCTGAAAGGTCGCTTCCTTTATTCTACTTTTGAGAATCGATTTTTAACATAGTGATTATGTAGGGACTCAATCGGTTTCTTAGGCCAAGCCTTCTAGCATTCGATTTCTGTTAATCAAGGTAAGGGACTTCTTCGATCTGAGTACCTATTTTCTCTGTTTTTCCAAAGCCTTAACCCAGTTTCCTGATCAAGATCCTTTCATGGATACGAATGCCATTCAAGTAAAGGAGGGGGTTGGACTCGTAGTCCCTGCCCCTAAGTTCAAACGACGCGCAGTGTTAGCCGTTCGGGATTTTCCACCGGGTTGTGGGCTGGCTTCGAATCTGAATAGACAGATTGCGGTTGTTCCCTCTTCTGAAAGTGTCGACCATATTAAGAGTTTAATTCTCCGTGTTTACAGGTATGTAATTTCTCACACCATCTATCGTTTGTTTGTTATTCACTAAGTGTATGCCTTATTTAGAGGTCGAGTTCGGCAGTGTGTATTGGGTTACCCTTGAAGGGTAAATTCGAGATACCAGGTTATTGATTTTCTAAGTAAGCCATTTAAAAGTCTTCAGCATGGATTATGTATGTTTTGATGATATTGCTTGTGTTATAAAGTGTTGCATTCATTTCCATTATGTTCGCATGTTGCATGGGGTTGGGGAAATGTTGATAATGTTAAGGGGAAGTGTATATCGGTGACTATGTCACACTATTTCAAAGGCTCGGTGCCACATATATCGGTTATTTGGTCACATTGTTTCAGTGGCTAGGCCACGTATATCGGTGACTCTGTCACATTGTATTGACTTTGAACAGCATGACTGCCAAAGAGGAGTGTAGCGGATGGAGGGTTGATTGTAGAAATCCCCGCAGGTGTGCTGAGGTTGGATATGGAGCGTAGTGTAGAGGATGGATCACTAGGATGGCTGGGTTTATCATATTGATTATCAGATATGTTATTGTGTTTGGGCTTTGGCCGATTGATATATAGGGGCTTGGGCCCAGTTGTGATACATGGGGAATTGCACACTGAGTCTTCATGACTCACCCCTTCTGCTTAACCTTTGCAGGTGATTCTTAGCTCAGTGGATTTGGGCCGGAGTGGACTTCGAGGTGGCCATGCTCGGATTTTATTAAATTACACTTTGCTTTTATTGATCATTTTCTATTTTGGGGATTTTTTTTTGTAATAAGGCCACTAATAACTTCCGGTTTACTTTTGGTTTAAATTTTAGACGCTTAAATTATAATTTAATCGGTAAGATGTTTTCTTATTAAAAAGCAAATGAAAGTTTTTCTCACAACTGAACCAGTGAATTTTCAAACGAAACTAGTCATCAATCTCAAGTAAAATGACAAGTGTTTTCAAACGTCACCTTAAAGCAGGATGTGGGCTATTCACAACTTTATAAAAAAAAACACTGGGTTTTTAGAAAAATAACCGAACTTGATGTTTGACAAAAGAGGGATTTTTAAAATTTTTCAGACGAGTGTGAAGTTCATTCTATGTGACATACCAGATCCGGTCGTGGTATTTGGGCCGTGTTTGGGGTGTTACATATATCATATAACAGTTACTAAGCTACATTTTGTGTTGTATTTGCTGGCTTGATATAGCCGCTTTGGTGTACCATGCAATGTTCATTTCTTTTATATGAAAAATTCTACTGGAAAGGGATAGAATGAGCTATTTTTCGTTTAAACATTGAAGTTTGCAATATGATTGATATCATGTTTATCTTAGTGGCCTGAGGCTTCAGTCAGAGTACCAGATCTAAGGCCGCAGTCTTTGCCTGGCTGCTAATGTTCTGGATCTAACCTATTATCATTTATTGTCACATGAACTAGTAGTGCATTACATTTTACTTATCATCCACTTCTATTTATTCTTGAACCATGTCAAAACCATTTTGGATTAATTAAAATTAATTTCAATGGATAAGGTTCCATCTTAAACTATGTTTATATCAAGCCTATGAAGTGTGATGTTTCACATTTATTGCAAATTGTTTTGGATGATTAATGTGTCTGTTTGTCATTATCTTGAGACTTACATGGATTATGCAAGACCTTTTTATACTTCTGTTATTCTTGATTAATGCATCTGCAGTTTTATGTGGTCTTTACTAGGGTCCAAATATTTGACTTTGTAGAAAAAATGTAATTCACTGATTAGATATCTCTGTACAGGCTATTGCAGCAATGATGCGTGCTCAGGAGGCTGATCCTACCAATCTGGAAGTACTTCTTGCTCTTGGTATGAGTCATACAAATGGTTTGTAACACCCCAAACCCGGCCCATGCGCTTCGGCCAGATCTGGTATGCTACGGGTTGCACATTGAAAACCTTTTGCTTTGTTAGTTCTGGAAATCGTAAGTTAATGGGACATTATTTGGATAAATAAGTGACATTTTAGAAATAAAACATTTGTATTATTATTATTAAGTATAATAAATCCTTGACACAAATTCATAAGTTGCAAAACATTAAAAACTACTTAGTTGAATTAAAACTATGGGGCCTTATTACATAAATATTCCCAAAATAAAATAAAATAAAACTTAAAGAAAACCGAAATAATCTGTAGAAATAAAAACTTGATGGCCCCTCGAGTCCGTCTCGGCTCCCATGTCCACGATCTACTGCTCATCTGAAAGAGTAGAGAAAAAGGAAAGCGTGAGTCACCAAGACTCAGTGTATAAATCCCGAAACACACAACGACCTGAGGCCCACAAACACATTATGGGCCCTGGCCCATACATAAAGGCAACAATCATAATTACATGATAAATAATATATGATGAATAGCCCAACCCATCCTAGAATTCCATCCTCTACACACCAACCCGTACCAACCATCACACCTTGGGGATTTCTACAATCAACCCTCCATTCGCTACACACCATAACGACAGCCGTGCTACCTATTCCTATTATTCAGGAATCATTAAATGTGGCATAGCCACCAATCATTATGTGACCTAACATTTGAATTTGTGGTTTAACCACCGATCACCAAGAGACCTATCATGCACTTCCCCTTCATTATCATAATCCCACCCCATGCATACACACATAAGGAAAACATCACACACGCTTTCATATATATTTCGATACACATAGAGATTTCTATGATTACGTACCTGGCATCCTTGCCTAACCCCTTTGAGGGTTTTGTGCGACTGTCTACACAGCCACTTTCCGGCTTTTTAGCCCATAACATATATATATATAGACATACATATAGGATTAATAGTGTGTTAGAGATCTACACACCTGGTTACCATTAGAACGAGACTTTCTAAGTCAACACTATCCGTAGCCAACACCACCGCTATCTGCCTAAGGTGTCCGGTCCACAACCCGATGGGCAATCTCGAACGGAAGATACAGCGCGCTTCTTAAACTTAGGGATTCTTTCCTTTGCCTGATCCACATTTGATTCCATCAAAAAGGCCTTATTAATCATAACACATGGTTAAATTGTGATTTCGATAACAAATCTAACAAGAACCTAGAGAGAATCCCTTACCTTGAAATTCCCGAAAATAATATGATTTTAATGCTACCAATTTCTGGCTTAGAAACCTAGGCGATTAGATCTCCTCTATAGAAAATTCGGCAATCCCTAGGAGTTTTCGGCTTTTGAGAAGATTAAGAAGAGAAGAAGAAATCTAAGTAGTTTCGGCTTTTTGGTTGAAGAAATCGGCAAAAGGAAATAGGGGTATTCGGTTATGGAGATGAGAAGAGAGTTCAGGGTTTCCGTTTTTAGCGTTTCGGCTTCTGAAGAAATCAAAAGAAAAGAACTTGCAGAGGGAGACTAAGAATTTCGGCACAGGGAAAGAAGAAAAGAATAGGGTTCCAAATGTCGGAATTGATGAGCTATCCCCCCTATTTATAGAAATTTCGGCACTTACCTATCAAAAACCAAAAGTGCCCTTCCTGATAACTAAGAATTAAGCAAATAAAAAGGAAAAATTCGGCACCCCCTATGGCAATTAAAAACCGATTCCTCCTCCTCTAGGTGATGGAATTTCGGCCAACTCCTAGCCTTGCAAATAGCTCTTATCTTTTCTCCTTTATCTAAATCTATTCATACCTTTAGAAGAAACCTAGATAGCACCACCTCTTCCTTCTTTTATCAGCTCATTATCCTTATTATCCACATCATTTAATCCTCCTATTTTCTAGCCCCATTGCCGTCCCCCTTGTTCCCCTTTTAAGTGTCGAACATGGCCCAAAGGCATGGGCTCCTTGTGGCCAAACTTGGGCCTCTTTCAACTGCTAGTGACGCCACCCTCTAGCTCCCTTGCAGCGCCACCTAATATTGGGCCACAAGCCCACTTTGATATTTTAAACACAAATACCACCTTTTAAACCCTATAGTGCCCAAACAAAAATTTAACCAAGGCGTTGACCACATCCTGAGCCCAATTTGGACCCCTAACAGTTAAATTAACACATTAAACATATCCACACAATAAACGCATAGACCCAATAATTCAGGATGTTACATGGTTAGTGAATGCTTATCCCTTTAATTAAAATGAGATTAAAATTTTGGAGTGACAAACAAATAATACTGTTTGAAAAGTTCAGAATTGGAACAAACTGCCGCTTTAAAGTATCTGTATGGATGGTTACGTCATCACCCAAAGTATGGTACTCTTGCGCCACTAGAGTTTGCTAATTCTTTGTATTATGCTGATGTAAGTACACTAGGGTATAATTATTTGTTTTTTTGGTTGGTTTGTCTTTTGGAACAATGCCTTGATATTGCAATCTTTTCTTCACCATCTCTTTCTCTTCAAATTTGTCATCTCCATCTTCTCAATCATTTCTGGTTTTTTTTTTTTTGTCATATTGAAATCACTTGCTTCATCCATAGATTTTGGGTTTTCAGCCCTATTAAATATTGTTTCGGTTCGTCTTTTCAAATCTTTGGATGTCGGTGTGGTTGTTCTTGTTGGATGCTTTGGGAAAGAAAGAAACTCTGGTTCTACAAGATTTCATCGGCAATGGCCTCTCTTTTGCAGTCAACTACTTTATTATTCATATTATCTATTACATTGATTCTTATCCCTAATAGACACGCTATTCCCTTCATCGTATTGCATGGTAATGTTCTTATCCCAATGATCAGGCACTCGATTAACTTTTTATTTTCCCATTTATGTCACTCCTAGGCTGAACTAAGGGCAAGTGTCTTTGAGGCAATAGAAGAGGAAGATCGAGTAATTTAAATATTAGAGAGTTTACCTCCTTCATTATTGGGAAGTTGCAATGATCGTGCTAAATGACTTCATGCTTCTCTTTCTGGTCAGTATATTAATTTTAGCCTTGCTATATATCATTACATGAAGTTATTGAACAATATGCTTTTTCTGCTGGCCCTCTTTTAGTTTTTTTTTTAAAAAAGAGATTAAGCTAGCATCTCTTATTTGTTTATACAGAAATTGAATTATCTTTTGCTTGTATAAAAAACTTATTTGTATTAACCTATGTCTTTACCTATTGTATAAAAAACAACAAAATTGAATTATCTTTTGCTTGTGAATGATTTTAAGTCCCCTAAATCAAGTAAATTAAAACTTATCTGTTAAATGCTAAAGGAGATTTTCCAAAGCTCAAATTTGTTTACTTTAATTAATAAAGAGAATAGAGGTGTCATCTCCTCTAGTTTTAGATGGCCTTCTTTTTTCACATTTGGATCTGTTCCATTCACTTGATTTTTACTTGTGTATTTGTGAAGTAAAGTTTTTTCTTTTAATTAATAAAAATAAAAATAGAGGTGAAGAAAAGAAAAAGTATTATCCTTTGTAGATAACAACAATGATTGCCTATGACAAAATGGGCCGTTTTAACCACCTTTCACATATTTTCTTTAAAAAAGAAAAAAGAAAAACATTGTTAAAAGTCAGTGAATTCGGTCGTTTTTTTTATTATTTGCAAAATGCATTATTTTAATTATAATTATTTAAAAATAAATTAATTACATTAAGAATTGAATTTGAGTTATAAAATATGTTTAATAAAATACTTAAAACTAACTACGGAATAAAATTATATTATTTGATAAATATTTTTTTTTAAATTTAAAGGTGAAGTATTTAAAGGATAATGTTAAAAGAAATAAAATTGAAAAAAAAGTATATTGAGTGATAAGTAACTCCTTATATTCTTGTCATTTTCTCCACTTTTATATTGAAAAAATTTGTCATTTGTTTTTCATTATCAATTTTTTAAATATACTTAAAAATAAATCACTTAAAATATTAATTTTTAGTTGATTTAATTTTTTTAATGAGTTATAAATATAGTGTTATTATTTATATAATAATAGGTTATTTTAGGCTATGGATAATAGGCTATCACATATACTAGCGTAAGACTAAATTAGTTTTGCATGTACGTTTTATATTTGTTTAATAGGCTTTTTTATTTTATGTTAGTTTTGAATGATTTTAGGATGTATAATTGGTTGGATGCAAAAAAGTTTAATAATGAAAAATCGTATTCTAAATTGATATGATAGAGATGTATGATGGATTTGAAATTTTACTTGCATGATGAGTCCAATTATATTTGTAAATCCAACTATTGGCTTGTGAAATCGTATATTAATCCTATAAAAAGATATCAAAATGTGTAGAACTAATTTAGTTTTGCAGTACTGTAAGTGGATGCTTTTCTATACATAGTAATCTGAAAATAAGTCTATTTAACTCATTCAAAAAACTGAGGGGCATCACTTGGCATTTTGTTTCTCACTTCTTCCACACTGTGTATTTAAAGGTCATGCGTTAAAAAGGGATGCATGAAAGATGACTACATCCATTTGTTTGTTAGAAGACCTGTGAGGAGATCTCCTATTATTAACCGTGGTAAGTTTTGATTCATTTGAATTTCTTTGCGATTTTTTAACGAATTTAATCTTTATGGATTGTTATTCTTTTTTTAATGAATTTAATCTAATGAATTGTTTTTTTTAATGAATTTAATCTAATGAATTGTTTTTAACAAATTTTAGGTTATTTTACACGTTTGGGCTGCTTTCAGGAAGCTTCTATATCAGTTTCTTGATTGTAAGGGATCTTTCTACGACAACAAGGAGATCTTTCTTCGTGAGCTCATCAGCAATGCTTCTGATGTAAGTCCTGCTCTTCTCTGTTTTAACTTTTTTTTTTGGCCGTCAATATGGAGATGTTTTTTTAATTACTTTATTATAATTTTAAGGTATGGTTAATTGGATCTAATCTTTTTTACTAATGCTTGTTCGTTTTGTTTGCTTTTTTGTATGGAAACAAAATTTGGGTTTTTATTTTCTCTTTGTTTTTAATTTATAGGCAGTGCTCTGTTGGTTGTTTATTTCAATTGAAAATTACATTTGTTAATAAAAGCTGTTATTCTGTCATTTTTTAATAAAATTTTAGGAATTTATAGTATGAAAGTTTAAGATTGAAATGAAAATGGTAGTCTTTGAATCTATGGTTTTCGAAGTTTGATTAAACCTGCAAATCATTAGCATAGAAATGGGTTTTAATTTTAGGTTTTATGATAAATTTAAAGCTAGTATCATTTAATTTAATTATTAAAAATTGTGGTTTTAGGCATTGGGCAAGATTAGATTCGAGAGTTTGACGGACAAGAGCAAACTTGATGCTCAACCCGAGCTGTTTATCCACATTGTCCCCGATAAGACAAACAATACCCTATCAATCATTGATAGCGGTATTGGCATGACTAAGGCCGATAAGTTTTGTTATTGCTTCTTGTGCATTCGGTTATTCACTGAATTTTAATCAAGAGAGGTTCTAATGAGATTGTGTCTTTTTATTCAGATTTGGTGAACAATCTTGGTACCATTGCTAGGTCTGGGACTAAGGAATTCATGGAGGCATTGGCTGTTGGTGCTGATGTTAGCATGATTGGACAATTCGGAGTTGGATTTTACTATAGGAACTATTATCAAAGTAATGCTAAAGGATTTGCTTAAGCGGGTAGAGGGATAGGAATGGATTTGTATATAAACTGTTATCCAATTAAAGCTTGTTTGCGTGCTGTGATAATAGTGCTGCTCTTTTATATAATTTTTTTATTTTTTTATTTTTCATGACATTTAGTGGCATTTTTGAGAAAAGCGCCGCTAAAGGTCATGTTCTTTAGTGGCGTTTTTGGAAAAGTGCCGCTAAAGGTCATGTTCTTTAGCGGCGTTTTTTTACATAAACGCCGCAAAATTTAGTGGCGTTTTCTATAGCAACGTTTTTTGTGGCGCTTGTAAAAGCGCCACAAATAGTTTTAGCGGCGCTTAAAAACGCCGCTAAAGGCCTAAAAAAACGCCGCTAAAAGTCTGTTTTGCTGTAGTGATTCAAGTTAAGCAAACTCTACCCTTCAACATAGCATACCATTACATGCATACATATTCATAACCTTGCCTTTGTTTGGTCCTTATATTAGGCATAATTTGATCAACTACTTAACACATATGTAGCTACCATAGCATGACATTACAATTATAGCGAAACAAACCATTACTAGCCATTCCAATGGCTAGATTGCAAGCATCATTTATATTTACACGCAAATATGGCCAATATAATCTATACATGCCATTACAACCACAATTGAATTTACCATATTGTACCGACATGGGCTGATGGATAGTGTGAGTGATCCTCACCAAGCTTCCAATCCAATGAGCTTTTGATTTACTCTAAAACAGGGAAATAAAACTAAGTAAGCATTACATGCTTGGTAAGTTCGTATAACATGGTAATTAACTTACCATTCATTCTATTTTGAGGTAACTATGTAAGGCATATTCAATCAATTTGCCCTCAAGCCCTACACATATCCTCATTGCCCTTGTTAAGTAATATAATCCATAGTAACATCAAGACATGTATGAGCTCAACAACAATTAAGTTTCCATGCACATATGTTTTCCACAACATGTATTCATTTAACATGTATAAATCATCTCTTATTATTACAAGTATAATTTCATAGTAGTTTGTTTTGAGTTCAGCTTATTTTATGTCAGGACTTTACTCATATTTTTTGAATATTAAGGTCACACAAATAGTAGTACACTCAAGGTATACAAGTCTATAATCAAGGATGAACTTATATTCATGAACCAAATTCCATGTACAAATATCATCGTCTCATATTTCCATGTATCAATTATCACATATCATCATTTTCGTGTATTTCAGGTAGATACATGTAATAACTCATTTCTTATCCACATCTTCTCATTTCAAGAGTTTTACCCGTTGAATTTATCTAGAATATCGATGGATACACCGATAGTACACTCGAGGTGTACAAATCAGAATCCATCAATTCATGTCCAATAGTACCCATAATGTACAATTTTAGAGAGTACACTCTCTAGTGACACGTATACAACATGATTACCATTCCAAGCTAAATCCTTTTTATGACATATGCTCTAGAGAGCTTAACCTGGATTACCCGTCCGGGCTAAATCCAATCCATAACATATGCTCCAGAGGACTTATATCAAGATTACCCGTCCGGGCTAAATCCTTTCTGTAATGAAGTCATTAGGATTACTCGTCTGAGCTAAATCCATGCTGCAACAAATGCAAGACCTCATTCATTTTGGTAATTACATTTATCCATCGATTTTCATTTATTCAAACGAGATTTAACATTTTCAAGCATTTTTTGGTATGTGATTATTTCATACATCTATAACATCCATATAATTCAAATGATCACATTCCACATCCATTCCAAGTATAAAAGTAACATTTTCATCGTTTATCCTTTATCATCTATCGGGCATTATCGTTTAATTTAAACATTTTTATTTATCAGGCTCGATAAGATATGCAATCATTTCACATATTCATGACATTTATACAATTTACATAAACACAATATGCAAGCATGTAAATAAACATAATTTAGTTACACAAGCTTACCTCGACAAAAGTTCGTGTACAAACATCTACTAATCCGACATTTTCCCCTTTTCCTCGTTCTAACTCCGAATTTGGTCTATCCGGATCTATACGAGTAAATTTAACATCAAATTCACACATCTCATATACATTTGGACTCAATTTACATCCTAGGCAAAATTATCATTTTACCCCTATCTTTTCCATAAATTCCCATTTCGTCCCTAGGCTCAGAAAATGAAACTTGTGCAATTTACTCCCTATTCCAATGCTAACCAAAATCCCATGAAAAAACTTACAGCACATGTATTCATAAAAATTCAGCATTTTTCTTCAATTTTACAACTTTACATTTTATTCCCTAAATTATGTTTTCATCAAAAATCACTTTGTAAAAGTTGTTTATCTATCAACAACCTTTCATTTTCTACCATAAAATTCATATTTCCAGCATATTCATCCATGACCCAAATTTCATACTTTGATAACTTTTCAAATTAATTGTAACACCCCTTACCCGTATTCACAATTAGATTAGGGTTACGAGGTATTACCGATCAATCAACATTATTTAACATGCATAATTCATACATTTATGCATTCATACTAAAATGCCATTCAATCATATTCATATTGTCCCTTATGAGGGCCCATGATGCCTTAAACATGCTTTAGAAGTGGTTCGGGACTAAATTGACAACATATGAAAGTTTCAAAAAAACTTAGCTTCATTCATATAAGGGTCACACGCCCGTGTGCCTTACACGGCTGGTAGACACGCCCGTGTCATAGACCGTGTGGAAACAGGGCCTACATACTGACTTGCAACACACAGCCGAGGACACGCCCGTGTGCCAGGCCGTGTGAAATCTAGAGAGTATACTGACTTGGGTCACACGGCCAACCACACGCCTGTGTGTCTCGCCGTGTGCCCTACGAAATGGCCACGCACACCCATGTACTAGGCCGTTTGCCATTTAGGGGGTATACTGACTTATACCACACGGCCAGTGACACGCCCGTGTGTGAGACTGTGTGGAGCATACCGACTTCACTTCAATATCAACAACAGGGGACACAAGGCTGTGTAGCATGACCGTGTGTCACACACGGCTGAGACACACGCCCGTGTCTCTGCCCATGTGGACAAAAATAGGCCATTGGTAAAGCCAATTTGCCACCCTTTTTGCACATACCTACACAAGCTCAAATGGCATCATTTTAAGACAAAAATATGAAGCCAAAAGTTCATCAACCAATACATAATCATACCATATTCATTTCAACTAAATTCAATACTCAATTCCATACCATTTACCTATTCAAATACCAATCAATTCATCTTGCTTTACTAAGCATAATTCACATATATAATTCATCTAACTAAACCAATTCAAATATACATAATCACTTCAACTCCATTCATTCAAGATATGTCTATTACCAAATATTAAAAGTAGAACTATTTACACATTCATAAGCATCATCAAGTTCATCATCCTATGCCAACTTAAAGGGCCAAAATACACATCCATCAAATAAACCATTTTGACACAAGCCTATACATGCCATATACCATATATACAAAGCTTCAAAAGTACCAAAATAGATTATCAATAGTGCGATGAGGTCTCTGACGATTCTCAGATCTGAGCTAGCTTCGTAGAACTATAAAACATAGAAACAATTAAACAAAGTAAGCTATAAGCTTAGTAAGTTCATATGTGAACATGAAATAATCTCAAAATTCATTAACAAATCAAAATAGATAATATCATAAATGTTTAAGCCATCAATTCATGGGCTATCATAAAGTTTAACCATAACACCATTAATCAATTCTCAACTTTCATTAGTTTGATACTCGAATGGTTTTCCGTACATACCTGTGCCGAGACATTTCTATTTCTCATCAATACTTTTATCGAACCACTTCGATTTACAAATGCTTTCGATACAAATTCATTGATTTTCCGATGCCATAGTCCAACTATGGTCTTTCACATACATTGCCAAGGCCCTGCCGTGGTCTTTTGCTCACATGCCATAACCAGTTATGGTCTTATTGTTCGATTGCCATAGCCCGGCTATGGTCTTATTAGGTAACTTGCCTTATTCAGTTCATATGTTTCATTTAATATCTCAACATTTGTACAATAGAATAAATACGATCTCAATTTCATCCATCAACTAAATAGATACACATTCAAGTTCAATTATACGAACTTACCTCGTATTCGGAATTGACGTATTGGGTCGACTATTCGATAACCTTACTTTTCCCCCGATCTAAATCTGAATCCCTCTTTTCTTGATTTATATGTAATCAAAATTAACTCATTGATTCATTGATTCATTCAATTCGGTCCACAAGCACATATTTAGGCATTTTTACACTTTAGCCCCTAAAGTTCCATATTTTTACTATTTAGTCCTTTTCACATAAAAACACAAATTACACAATTTCTTTCTAAATTCATGAGTGCCAAATTTCTATAGGGTCCTTAGCAGCCCTAAACTTTCATTTATTTCACATTTCAACCACACAATTTGCACATTTCACAAATTAATCCCTTTTTGACATTTTTGTCAAAAATCACTTTACAAAACTATTAAATCTATTAATAATTAATCATTTTCCATTATCAAACATTTAAAAGCTCAAGAACTCAACAATGGCACTTCATGAAATCATTATCAAATTCAAAAATTAAGGCACGGGCTAGCTAGAATACGAAGCAACGATTACAAAAACATAGAAATCATAAAAAATCGAGCTAAAACCGTACCTTAATCAAACCAAGAATGTATCGAACCCTAGATGGACATGGAAGCTTTCTTTTTCTCTTCAAAATTCGGCTAAAAGATGATGATAAAACAAAATTTTGGTTTTGGTTTTATTTATTATATCATTGATTAACTAATTACACTATTAACCTTATTAATAAACATATAAAATCTCATAATGGATGTCCATTAATGTCCATCAACATTTTAAATGGTCTAATTACCATTTAAGGCCATCATATTTAAAAACCAAAGCCAATTAACACCTTTAAGAAGTAGAATGCAACTTTTACATCTTATGCCATTTGGACTTTTTTTTTCTCAAATTGACTAATTAAACGATAAAATTAGCTCACGAAATTTTCACACATACATGCTATCATGCTGTAAACACATAAAATAATATTAAAATAATTTTGACATCATATTTGTGGTTTCAAAACCACTATTCTAATTTAGCTAAAACCGGGCTGTTACAACTCTCCCCCCTTAGGGATTTTCGTCCCTGAAAATCTTACCAGTGAATAGGTTCGGGTATTGTTTTTTCATAGCATCTTCGGGTTCTCATGTAGCTTCTTCAACCCCGTGTCAATGCCATAATACTTTCACTAATGAAATTTTCTTATTTCTCAGCTCTTTGATCTCACGAGTTAAAATTTGAATCGGTTCTTCAGCATATGACATATCTGACTGAATTTCTATAACAGCCCAATTTAGGAGCTAATCAGAACAGTGGTTTTGGAACCACTAATCCGAGGTCAGAGAGAATTATTTTAATGTTATGTTATGAGTTATAGCATGATTATATAGGTGCATGAAATTTTTGGTGCTTTAATTTTAGCCATTTCATGCTTAATTGCGAAAAAAGGACTAAATCGCATAAAGTGCAAAAGTTCCATTTTACAAGCCAAAGGTGTCTAAAAGCCATAGAATATTAATTGGAAGTCTTTAAAGTGCAATTAGCCCCTCAATTAATGGTTGGTCGGCCATAGGGGACAAACCATGTTAAAATTGGTCAAAGTTGTTGAAATTAGGTGGACTAAATTGATGTTTTATAATAAAATAAAGGAAGGAAAGATATCATCTTTTCTTTTCTTCTCCACCAAAAATTAGCAGTAAAATAGGGGCTTGAGAGCTTAAAAATTTTACCAAGATTTTCTCCTTGCAAGTAAGTGTTTTAATGGCCATTCTTTGTTGATTTTTTGTACTTTTGGAACCCCTAAAGCTTAAGCTAGCTAAAGAGAGGACTATTTTGCAATGAGGTAGAAAGTTTAGGGTTTTGCCATGTGATCATTTATTTTATTTTATTTTTTGCATTTTTATGGAAGAAAATGAGTTTTAGTTGTTAGATAAACAACTTTTGTGAAAGGTATTTCCATGAAAACACCTAAGAGGACCTCTTTGCAAAGGTTGTAAAATAGGTGTTAAATGTGTGAAATAATGAGTACTGAGAGTTGCTATAAGAGAAATAAATGTTCACCAGGCTCCTTAAAGGAAGAAATTTGATTAGAATTGATTTACGAGCCAGGGGTAAAATAGTCATTTTGTGAAAGTATAAGGGCAAAATGGTAATTTTGTCAAAGTATGATTTTTGAAAGGCATTGATTAATGTGATAATTAAATGAGCTAATTTGCTATTATAGATCAAGAAGAATGAGGAATTAACCTTGACCGAGGAAAAGGAAAGGTATCAGATTAGATCGGCAAATTGGCCTATTTTGAAATCGAGGTAAGTTTGTGTGTAATAAATTCAACATCATGTTAGTAAGTTTCAAAATGTTTGATATTAGTGATGTTGTAAAATATTTCTATGAATCTGAGTAATGATGTTGAATGAGAAAATGATGAGAATTGTGATGTGGAAGTCTCGGTTGGACTTTAATAAATGAGAGAATAATATCATCAAGACTTGAGATGGGTAAGGTCCCGTATAAGACCATGTTTGGGACATGGCCTCGTCACCGAATTGAGATCCCGTATAAGACCATATCTGGGATATGGCATTGGCATCGAACATGAGAACCGTATAAGACCATATTTGGGATATGGCATCGGCATCGAATATAAGAATCGTATAAGACCATATCTGGGATATGGCATCAACAATCGATATGAGATCCCGTATAAGACCATATATGGGATGTGGAATCGGCATCTAAAGGTGACCCCATGTAAGACCACATCTGGGATGTGGCGTTGGTGCGCATTTATGTGAATGACGATAATTATGTATTTTTGAGTATCCCCAAGTGATTCAATGGGTAAATAGCTAAGCTTATAATAGAGATGAGATTAGTGTTAAAGCTATGTGATGAAGTGATACAGGTACATGTGAGTAATTCACAAGAAATGTTTACGATATGAGACATGATATGAAATTGGTAAGAGTAAGTATGAGTAAGTTATGGCAATGTGTTTAAGACTTTGTGTTTTTATTCAATGCAATGGATGGATGACATTATGAGCCTTTATGTTGCTATTTATTTCATGTAAACTTACTAAGCTTTATGTTTACCCCTCTCATTTCCCTTTTCCTTGTAGTATTGCCAAGCTAGCTCAGGAATTCGTGGAACGTCGGAGTTCGAAAATCACACTATCAACTTCTCTTTGGTATAGCGAAGTTAGATTTATTTTGAGTATGGCATGTATAGGACTTGGTCATTTGGTTATATCATATTTGTTAGCCAAAGTATTGGTTATTAATGTTGTTCAATTCATTTTGTAAATGGTCATTGGAAATTGGCCAATATTTGACAAGTTCATCTATTCAACACTGATGAAATTCATGAAGTGCATGCTTATGTGAATGTTTTGAATTTGAGTTCATATAAGTGCCTTATGGTCATGATATATGTTGAATTGAATTGGTATAAGTATGATTGCTTTGTAGGGTGGCATTTGGCGTGGTAGATAGCCTAACAAATGTCCACACGGGTAGACATACAGGTGTGTGTCTAGGCCAGTGTGTGACACATGGTCAGCCCATGGGCGTGTTGATAGGCCATATGTCCCCATACATGCTAGGTTGGCAAGTCAGTATGCTCAGTAGTAAACACACGGGCTGAGACACGACCGTGTGTCTCGACCATATGGGAGACACGGCCTAAGACACGGGCATGTGCCCAGGCCGTGTGAAGTCTACACCTGAAATTAGGAATTTAGTTCGACACGCGGTCTAAGGACACGGGTGTGTGCCTTGGCCATGTGACCTTATTGAGGTGATGACATCATAAACAGAATGCCAAGGTTTTTGCCCACGGGGTAAGACACGGATGTGTCGTGGTTGTGTGAGGGACACGGGTGTCTGTCCATCCATGTGAAAACCCCTGTAGGTTCGAATTGGAAAATAAATCCACACGAGTGTGGAACACAGGCATGTGACATGCCACACAGGCGTGCGGCCCTGTTTTATGTCAAATTTGGCTAAGTGTTCAAACGTTTTCGGTTTGGTCCCGAATCATTCCGAGTACAAGTTTGGGGTCTCGTAGACCTATAATAAGGACATTCTTGAATGAAAAGTTTCAATTTGAAATGAAATTTTATGAATCGATGTCGCAAGATTGAGCAAGTTAAGTACGGTAGTGCCTCGTACGGTTCAGGTGTCGAATACAGGTAAGGGGTGTTACAATTTCAACCTCAGTCGGGGAAACAACGTGTGAAGGGTTAGATTGGTATCGTCGAAGCATTAACACATGAAACACATAATGTATTTTCTCTAACTCAGACGTTAAAGATAGTCGATATGCCATTGGCTCGACTCGCTCGATAATCTCATACGGTCCGATGAATCGCGGACTCAATTTCCCTTTTTGACCAAACTGTAATATCTTTTTCCACGGTGGCACTTTCAGAAACACTCTATCCCCAATTTGAAACTCAATATCTTTCCTTTTCAATTCTACGTATGAAATCTGTCGATTCGAAGCTGCTTTCAGACTATTGTGAATTACTTTCACTTTTTCTTCAGTCTCTCTGATCTGATCAATCCCGTGAATCTTATTTTCGCTGAGCTCACTCCAATATAACGGTGTTTAACATTTACGACTGTATAGAGCTTCGTATGGTGCCATCTTTATACTCAAGCAAAAGCTATTATTGTAAGAAAATTCAATCAATGGTAGGTATTTCTCCCAGCTACCTTGAAACTCAAGAATGCAACATCTCAACATATCTTCAAGTATCTGAATAACTCGTTATGATTGACCATTCGTTTGCGGGTGAAACGCAGTGCTAAAATACAACTTTGTACCTAAAGCTTCTTGCAATTTCTTCCAAAATCGCGATGCGAACTTCGGATCTCTATCCGAAACAATAGATAACGGCACTCCGTGCAATCGAACAATATCTGAGATATATAACTCAGCCAATTTATCAAGCGAGAAATCTATACGTACCGGAATGAAATGGGATGATTTCATCAATCTGTAAACAACAACCCAAATCGCATCTTTCTTTCTTGGAGATAAGGGCAAACCCAATACGAAATCCATGTTTACTCTATTCCATTTCCATTCTAGAACCATAATAGGCTATAATAAACCTGACGGCACTTGATGCTCAGCTTTGACTTGCTGATAAACCAAACATTTCGAAACAAATTTTGATATATCACTTTTCATGCCATGCCACCAATAAAACTGTTTCAAATCATTATACATTTTTGTGCTTCCCCAGATGTACTGATAAACGACTACTGTGTGCTTCGTTTAGAATCTTCTGAATGAGCTCGGAATTCTTTGGTACACATATTCTATCATGAAACATCAAACAGTCATCAGACCCTATTCGAAACTCAGAATCAGAAGTCGACTCACACTGAGCTCGTTTTGCTTGCAATTCATTATCAAATTTTTGAGCTTCACAAATCTGTTGTAGAAATAACGGTCTCACTTTCAACTCGGCTACTATAGAACCGTCATTTGACATAGCTAACTGTGTGTTCAAAGTATGTAGAGCAAATAAGGATTTTCGACTCAAAGCATCAATAACTACATTCGCTTTTCCTGGATGATAATCAATCACTAATTTATAGTCTTTTAGCAATTCTAACCATCTCTGCTGTCGCAAATTCCAGTCTTTCTGAGTCATCAGATATTTCAAGCTTTTATGGTCGGTATAAATATGGAATTTCTCACCAATCAACTAATGGCACCAAATTTTCAATGCGAACACTATCGCGACTAATTCAACATTGTGCATCGGATAATTCCTTTCGTGTGGCTTCAATTGTCTTGAGGCATAAGCTACAACTTTGCCTTCCTGCATCAAAACACAACTCAGACCATTTAACGATGCATCATTGAAAACTACAAATTCTTTACCCAACTCAGGTTGAACTAACACTAGGGCCTCTGTCAACATCGCTTTCAATTGTTCGAAACTTTGTTGACACTTTTCTGACCACTCAAATCTAACATCTTTTTGAAGCAATCGTGTCATCGGAGTCGCAATCATCGAGAAGCCTTTCACAAATCATCTATAATAGTCGACTAGTCCCAGAAAACTATGGGCTTTGGTTACATTTCTCGGAGGTTTCCAATCTATATTAGCAGAAACTTTGCTCGGGTCAACTCGGATACCCGCGGCTGGAACTATATGTCCCAGAAAACCAACCTCTCGTAGCCAAAACTCACATTTGCTGAACTTTGCAAACAACTATTTATCTCGCAAAGTTTGTAATATGATTCTCAAATGATCGGCATGTTCAGATTCACCACAAGAGTAAATCAAAATATCATCAATAAATACAACAACAAATAGGTCTAAATACGACCTAAAAATCCGGTTCATCAAGCTCATAAAAACAGCAGGTGCATTTGTTAGTCTGAAAGGCATAACAAGAAATTCGTAGTGTCCATACCTTGTTCTAAATGCAGTCTTTGGCACATTTGAGTCTTTCACTCGCAACTGGTAATAACCTGATCTCAAATCGATTTTTGAAAACATTGTTGCCCCTTTTAACTGATCAAACAAATCATCAATCCGCGGTAGAGGGTATTTGTTCTTTATGGTCACTTTATTCAGTTGTCTGTAGTCAATACACATTCTCATCGTGCCATCTCTCTTTTTTGCAAACAAACCGGTCCACTCCAAGGAGAGAAACTCGGTTTAGCAAAACCTTTATCTGTCAACTCTTGCAACTGAGCTTTCAATTATTTTAACTCTGTCGGGACCATTCTGTAAGGAGCTATAGATATCAGCATTGTTCCCGGTACTAATTCAATACCAAACTCAACTTCTCTAATAGGTGGTAAACCTGGTAAGTTTTCTGGAAACACATCTGGATACTGGAACGATGGAAATGTGCAAGTGTACACAATCGCAACAAGTAATAAAGTGACAAGTAAATGTCGAGTTATCGTACCCACGGGGACTGTAAAAGAATTATTTATGAAAGTAATTTTAAACACTTTGGTGAAAGAAAAATATTTAGATTTGAGAAATGATTAAAAACTAGAAAACAAAGTAAAATAAAATAAAATAAAGTTCTAATGCACGATTTCAAAAGCTGATTTTAATCAAGATGATATAATTGTGTTGGATTAATTATATTTCCTTACCTTAGAATTATTAAACTTATGCTTATACAATTTAAGTTAAAAAGGGCATGTAAAAACACGTAAATTTTCGTGTTTCCACACCCTCAAACTTAATTCATTGCTCGTCCCAAGTAATGCACAAATTTGAAATGAATTTTCTCGGAAACACTTTTGAAAAACTCCTTCAGAACAACATTCTTCCCAAAATCATGAAATCAATATGCTTATGCTCAAAAACAAGAAATTTGATAATTATGCTACTCAAGTATATATATCGTTCAAATTAATCTCAACAATTACTACAATAGCAAAATTAGACTAAATATTTGATTTTAATCCCTTATTCAAAATTAAACTGCAATAATTAAGCTTAATTGATGTCTTCATATGTTGAACAGAGCAATTTCTCTCCACTAATGTGGGTAACATTGGAACTTTGAATCAACAAGTATTTAACAAGGTTGTAGCGTGGCTGGGCTTAGGGGTAAGTAAAAGATAGATAATTTTAGGTTTAAAAAAAACCCTAGACTCAGATTGTATCGGACCTTTCGAAATAATTACCTTCAATACATCAACTTTTCTTTCCTTTTCACATGCACTTTAGTGCAATTTACTTCAAGTACCTATGCTCTTTTTTTTTCGAGTATTTTACTGCATGTACTACAATTTTTAGAGCATTTCATACTTCTTTCCGACTCCCCCAAACCTATTTTCAAAGAATACTCTGAATAGTACTGAGTCTAGTGTTTAGGACATTTTTAAGATAATTAAGAGAAGAGATGGCTAATTTTGTAAGGGTTCAAATAAAACTAGGCCATAAAGTTTCAAAGTTGGGTTTCAAAGGATAAAAATTTCATCATGGTTGGCTTGAAAGGCTCAAACGGTCCAAACAACAGTTGCCTAAATCATTTTCAACATTCCATGCTTCCTAGGATTTCACCTCAAGAAACCACTAACTCAATTTTAAAGACTTAAACTTTCATGCATGCCTAACTTTCCTAAAGAACTAAAATTTTATGGAATGAATTGCATGCTTTATTAGAAATACATTTCATGTCATTATTAAGCTAACATAACAATTTATTGAAATAATCAAACTTTATTCATACTTAAATTTAGCATACTTAACAAAATTCAAATTTATTGAACAAAAATATATCATATTCATAATTAAAAGAAAAATTTTATTCTGAGTGGAAAAATTTTAAATTAGATACAAGGCCTTATTACAACCCAACGAAAATAAAGTGTTTAAAATAATAATGTTTTACGAAATAAAGTAACAAAACGTCTAAATCACTTGCAATGTGGCCAACCCCGAGTCCCCTTCCACGTCAAACCGTCTATTGTGCATCACCTGAAACATTAAATAAAAAGATATGAGTTTCGAAACTCAGTGTGCACAACCCCTGGTATTCAATACAATATACAATTATCACATTGGGCCTAAGCCCTATCACAATTGGTGGTCTTGGGCCTTAACCCATAATGACCACATATCATTTCATATTGAAACAAGGTTATGCAAAACCCTCCCCAAAAATCCATCTGCTACACACCATTTCCCTTCCAACCTTATGAACCTGTGGGGATTTCTAAATCGACCCACCCCTCCGCTACACTCCAAAGGTAGCACCAACAGTGGCACTACTCAACGTTGCAGCAAAGCTGCTAATCATATAATGGGCTTAAAGCCGCCGGTGGATCCACGGTCGTCGAGCGACAATGCGATCCTCAAATTCTTCCTCCTTACCATGATTTCCCACCCATATGCATCCTAAACAGATTATCGTATGAATGTAGCAAGCACATGAGTAACATCCATAAAACTCATACTCATCACATATGGGTATTTTCGTCATTCTACCCTACAGGGGTATTCTCGTAATTTTACCCTTCAAGGGTATCCTCGTAATTTCTTGCTTGTCGGGTTTTAACTATCAACTTTGGCCCATCAACAAGTCCTCGCGGCTAAAGTGAATAGACACTATGCACCAGGTAGGATACCAGAGAAGAGGAGGCGGGACTCTAGGACCGCTTAAGTACCAAGCTCTCCCTAGATCCAATACTAGACATGCATATGTCCATTGCCACACGTTAACCTATCGAATTGTCCACAGACATGTTTGATTATTACAAGAGTTTTATGTTATTCAAGAGTTTGTCAAACTAGGCCTAGAGTATACTAAACCCTAACATATATTCCTAAAATCTCTTAAGGCCCATTAAGCCCATTTCATGTCATATAACCCATTAAACCAATATCATGCTCTTATAGCCCATTGGGATCAATTACGATCCAATCATGCAACCGTTCATGCCAATCCATTATTCATGCTTACATATCAACCATTACCGTTTTGGGCCCACAAGTTCGGCGGGCCTATTTAGCCACTTTCAACTTTTCAGCTTTTCGGCGTTGCCGATATCGTGTGTGTAGTGTTTGTACACACCTGGTAACCACGCATGCTGCAAACCCCTAAATCACGAACCTACAATCGACATCACTTAACAATTAATCACGGATTAATACACACTTTATCAGAAACCGAAACCTCACCGTAACCTTACCATGTGCCATACGTTCTAGTAGCCCTTCCTTTGCTACTATTTGCGATTATCCTCTATATCTACACCCAAACATATATCGTCAAAATCAAGTGACCCATATTCCTCATAAGTCACCCCTATAAACCATATTACATTTGGCCATTTACTAAACCACAACTGAGACAAGTGCACTTACCTCTTGCTAACGATCCTTACCTACCACATTTGTGATCTCTGAACCTTACCCTTGTTAATGCAAAGTTAACGACAAGAAGAGGTTTGATAGCCCTTCGGCTTTTAACAAAACTCACTAAGAAGATTGACTAAATACTTACCGGAAACCCTCCTTTGATCCTGCGGCCTAGATAGCTACCGACAAGATTTGGCTTCTAAACTTGACCAAAAGTGGGTAATAATCGATTGTGATGAAGGAGAAATAACTAAGAATTGGCACAAGTAGGGCTATATGATATAAAGGTGTATTCAGCTTTCAGAGAAAGAAAAAGAACACAACACTAATAGGAATTTTTGGCAAAAAGAATGATGGGTTCTTTTTTCGGCAAATGGAAGAATTCGGCTGGGGGGAGAAAAACAAAATTTCCAAGAACCTCTCAAAGGTATTCGGCACCCTCCTTTTATAGCCAACAGCCAAAATTCCCTTCCCTCAGAGTCCCATTCGGCACCATCACATCCACACTCCTCATCTACTAACTTTTCTCTCTGATAATTCCTCCATCTCATCTGAATTTTCCTCCTCTGTCAGCTCACAAGACCAAGTCAAACACTCCAATGAAAGAGTTCCATTTCAACCCAACTCTGGCCGTCCACTATGCAAAATGAACACTCCCAAAATGCCTTACCTCTGCTTGAACCTTGGACCACTTCATGCCACCTTGTAGCTCCCCCAAGTGACGCTACTTGCCACTAGACCACAAGCCCATTTGTGTCCTATTTTCCTTTTATCCTGCTTAAGAGGCCTAAAGCCTGAGACTAGGGTCTACTAAGGCAAAAATTAACTTTTTCCCTATGGTTTTCCTGATCCTTAAGACTTCAAATAAACCCGGTAATACCACAAATTAATATTCTAAGTGCTACTCATACATGTCAACTTTAGTGCACAGAAATTAGGGTTTCAGGATTTTGAGGCGTTACAATTCTACCCCTCTAAAAAATTTCGGCCTCGAAATTTACCTGCTTGAAACAAGTGAGGGTATTGTCATCGCATTGCCTCCTCGTGCTCCCAAGTAACCTCCCCAGCATTACGGTTACGCCAAAGCACTTTGACTAAAGGGACAGACTTCCTTCTTAGTACCTTAACATCTTGATCAATTATCTGAACCGGCTCCTCTTCAAAAGTTAGGTCTAGTCTAACCTCGATCTCTTCGATTGGCACGATGTGAGAAGGATCTGAGCGATAACACCTTAACATTGACACATGGAACACATCGTATATTTGGTTCAATTCAGACGGCAATTCTAGCTGATAGGCAATTGGCCCAATTCGCTTCAACACCCGATATGGCCCAATGAATCTAGGGCTTAACTTACCCTTCCGACCAAATCTTAACACCTTATTCCAAGGGGAAACCTTGAGAAAAACCATGTCCCCCACAGCATACTTGATCTCTCTCCGTTTGAGGTCAGCATACGACTTCTCCCTATCCGCCGCCTCCTTCAACCGATCCCGAATCAACCTTACCTTATCTTGGGTATCAGCTACCAACTCCGGACCCAAAACTTGCCGCTCACCCAACTCAGTCCAACAAGTCAGAGTACGACATCTTCGCCCATATAGTGCTTCATATGGGGCCATTCTGATACTTGCCTGATAACTATTGTTATATGCGAATTCAGCTAACAGCAAGTAGTCCTCCCAACTACCTCGAAACTCTATTACACACCCTCTCAGCATATCCTCCAAAACATGAATTACCCTCTTCGACTGACCGTCAGTCTGAGGGTGGAATGTCGTACTAAAATCCATCCTCGTACCCAATGTTTCATGCAGCTTCTTCCAAAAGCAAGACGTAAAACGAGGATCTCTATTAGATATAATAGAGACTGGAACCCCATGCAATCTCACAATCTCTGCCACCCGTGCCAACTTCTGCAATGAGTAGTCATTGTAGACCGGTATAAAATGGGCAGACTTAGTTAACCAATCCACAATGACACACACAGAGTCCTTCTTAGCAGGCGTCAAGGGTAGCCCACTAACAAAATCCATGGTAATCCGCTCCCACTCTATAGTGGAATCTCAATCGCTGAAGTAATCCTAATAGCAACTGATGTTCTGCTTGCACTTGCTGACATACCAAACATTTGCCAACAAACTCCGTAACCTCACGTTTCAATCCCGACCACCAATAAAGCTCTCATAAATCCCGATACATCTTGTTACCTCCGAGATGCATAGCATAGGAACTATTATGCGCTTCCCGCGGTATAGACTTCCTTAGCTCTTCGTCCCTTGGCACACAAATTCTACCACGGAAACACAATAACCCATCACTATTTATCCCAAAATTCGCCGTTTCCCCATTCTCAATTTGCTTGAATCGAGAACTCAGAGTTTCATCCAACGACTGTTTAACTTTAATCAGCTCAACCCACAGTGGCTTCACTTGCAATTTGACTAACAAACTCCCGTCGTCATACAAAATCAACCGAGCAAACATTGGCCTTAAATCCAACATAGCCCTACGGCTTAGCGCATCAGCCACTACATTCGCTTTGCCCGGGTGATATTTGATCGTGCAATCATAATCCTTTAACAGCTCAATCCATCTGCGCTGCCTCAAGTTCAACTCCTTCTGAGTCAAGAGGTACTTCAGACTCTTGTGATCCGTATAAATGGTGCACTTCTCTCCATACAAGTAATGCCTCCAAATCTTAAGTGCAAAAACCACTGCTGCCAACTTCAAATCGTGGGTTGGGTAATTCCCCTCGTGAGTCTTAAGCTGGCGCGACGCATAAGCAACCACCTTCCCTTCCTGCATCAAAACACAGCCTAAGCCCACATGTGACGCATCGCTATAAACTGTAAACTCCTTTCTGGGCTTTGGCTGAGTCAACACAGGGGCCTCCGTTAAAACCTTCTTAAGCTTCTCAACGCTTTCTTGCTGTTTATCAATCCACACAAACGACACTCCCTTCCGTAGCAGCTTGGTCAATGGTGCAGCGATTAGGGAGAACCCTTTCACAAACCGCCTATAGTACCCTGTCAGGCCTAGAAAACTCCAAATTTCTGACACCGTCTTAGGTTGTTTCCGATCCAACATTGCTTCCACCTTCCGAGGATCAACTCTGATCCCCTCAGCTGAAACCACATGTCCTAAGAAAGTGACTTCCCTTAGCCAGAATTTGCACTTGCTAAACTTAGCATAAAGTTGCTTTTCTCTTAGAATCTGCAACACAATCCTAAAGTGTGCATCATGATCAACCTCCGCTCTCAAGTATACCAAGATGTCATCGATGAAGACTACTATGAACTAGTCTAGGTACGGTTGAAAAACCTGGTTCGTAAGATCCATAAAAGCAGTAGGTGCGCTCGTTAGCCCAAAAGGCATCACCAAAAACTCGTAATGTCCATAACAAGTTCTGAAAGCTATCTTATACACATTTGTTTCCTTAACGCTCAGTTGATGGTACCCTGAACGCAAGTCAATCTTCGAGAAAATTGAGGCTCCCCTAAGTTGATCGAAAAGGTCATCTATCCTAGGTAGGGGGTACTTATTCTTAATGGTTAACTTGTTCAATTGTCTATAATCGATGCACATCCTCATGGACCCATCCTTCTTCTTCACGAATAATACCGGTGCTCCACATGGAGACACACTTGGTCTAATAAACCCGCGGTCCAATAACTCATGAATCTGGGCCTTTAACCCCACTAGCTCTTTCGGTGCCATCCTATAAGGTGCGATGGACACTGGAGTCGTACCAGGTAACAATTCTATTCCAAACTCCACTTCTCTATTGGGAGGTAACCCAGGCAATTCCTCCGGAAAAACATCAGGGAATCCTTTTACTATTCTCAAATCCTTAATAGTAAAACTCTTAGATTCCAAATCACTAATGTAGGCTAAGTAAGCTTCACAGCCCTTCCTCACCAACTTCTCTACCATTAAAGCTGAAATCACGTTCGACAAGTAATCACGTCCTTCTCCGATCACCACTACCTCAACATCTTCCACACTTTTTAACACCATCCGCTTCGCAGCACAATCCAATGTTGTCCGATGCCTCATCAACCAATCCATGCCTAAGATGAGGTCGAACTCACCAAATGGTAATTCCATCAAGTTAGCTAAGAAGGTAACTCCTTGAACTACCAATGGTACATTCCTAAACAACTTGTTAACTTCCACCGACTGCCCTAAAGGACTTAACACCTTCATTTCATTCTCAATGATTTCACACTCAACCCTTACTGTTTCAGTCCTATTGCATGCAATGTACGAATGTTTCGACCCTACATCAATTAGTGCAATATAAGGTAGCTCACGAATTAAGAACGTACCCGTTATTACGTCTGGTGTATCTCCTTCCTCTCTGCGACGAGCAGCATATACTAAGGCTAGCTACCTTGCCTCTGCCTGTCCTGCACCTCTCCCCGGTGCTCCACATCCTCGTCCTGCGCTATTGCCGCCTCTGACTTGTCCGCGGCCCCTTGATGGTTGTTGACCACCCTTTTGTGGCTGAAAATTACCTCTACCATCGGCTCACTCCTGATTTGGCCTTCTCGGGTACTCTCTAATCTTATGTTCCATAGACCCACAGCTCAAACAAGCTCCTATTCTCCTCCAACATTCACCCGTATGCCCTTTTCACACACCTCACAAGGTGGTATCCCAGTATTAGCAACAGCAACAGGGGTCACAACCCTAACCGGCCCATTCACTCTAGCCCTTCTCGTAGGCCTCTGTCCGGCCCCCATAGCTTCCACGTTCCGTTTGTACTTTCCCTTCTCCTTTTCTCAGTTGAGGCGTTCTGTGCGCTTCACTCCCTCCGCTATCTTTGCATTCTCCACCAAGACCGCAAAGTCCCGCTCCCTCTGTAGAGCTATAAGCACCCTAAGATTGTCTCTTAACCCATCCTCGAATCGAACGCATCTCTCATACTCTATTGCGACTATTCCTTTGGCATACAGACTAAGGCGCAGACACTCAGCCTCGTATTCCACTACCGACTTATCTCCCTGAGTCAGATTCAGAAACTCCTTCCTTCGGGCATCCACATAGCCTGCTCCAATGTTCCCCTGGAATGTCGATTTGAAGAACTCCCAAGTGATTTACTCCGGTTGGTTGCCCTTCTTTATGGTCAACCACCACTGATAAGCTTCCTCCCTTAGTAAAGATATCGTCCCTTTTAACTTTTGCTCCGTCGTGCAATCCAGGTCGTCCATTATTCTCTCCGTTGCTTCCAACCAATACTCTGCCACATTCGGGGCCACCCCCGCTACTCCTTTGAAAATCTCTGGCCCATTAGCTCGGAGTCACTCTTCGATCGACCCACGACTCCCCGTACCATTATTGGGCCCAACGACCCTTTCTAAGATTCTTAACATAGCTTGCGATACTGCATCTTCTATAGCGGCAGCCCGGTTGTATGGTCCCCTTTTAGCTATTGGTGAGGCCAGAGCCTCCCCTACTCCAACGTTGGGCATATGGCCTGACTCCGAAGACCCAACCCTAACACTTCCACGACCTCAGCCGCGACCTCTTGCACCTCTTCTAGCACTCATCGTTGCGTGCGTATTTCTAGATTAGAATTTTATGAATTTAGTGCATAGTTCCACTGTTTAGAGCACATGCCTTATGTAAATAACAATTTAGAAGTTATTTCACGATTGTATATCTAATACAGGCTTAAGTTTCCTACGGGCTTTAGTCTCTAAAGACCTATTGTTTGAAGTAGCCCAATATCTAATTATAGTTCAGTAATTTAAACAGTAAAAGAATAGAAAAACTTACTTGGCTCGATGTCAAGGGCTCAGTGAACCACACAGCAAGAATCCTGCAAAACTTTCTAATCCACTTTTTTTTTAAAAAACCAAAATCCAAGGCCCATTTCACAGCCTGAGCTTTGCAACCGGGCTCTGATACCACTAAATGTAATACTCTCAAACCCGGCCCAGACGCTATGGCCAAATCTGACGATATCACATCAAAGGAAAATTCAAAACGACTTTATTTAGCGAAAAACTCAGGTTTGAGGTTTAAAAACCCAAAAACTCTTGAATCTTGTTAAGTTAAGATAAAAAGCCCATAATTTAATAAAACGTCCATGTGTTGAGTTATTTTGAACATCATGTTTAATCTTAAGAAATTTAATTAAGTTTAATAAATAAACAGTAATAATAAAACCCATAAGTAAAGTCAATTTGGAGATACAAGGCCATATTACAACCCAACAAAAATAAAGTGTTTAAAATAATAATGTTATATGAAATAAAGTAACAAAACGTCTAAATTACTTGCAATGTGGCCAACCCTGAGTCCCCTTCCACGTCGAACCGTCTACTGTGCATCACCTGAAACATTAAATAAAAGGGTATGAGTTTTGAAACTCTGTGTGCACAACCCTTGGCATTCAATACAATATACAATTATCACATTGGGCCTAAGCCCTATCACAATCGGTGGTCTTGGGCCTTAACCCATAATGACCCCATATCAATTCATATGGCAACAACATTATCCAAAACCCTCCCTAAAAATCCATCCGCTACACACCATTTCCCTTCCAACCTTATGCACATGTGGGGATTTCTAAATCGACCCACCCCCCGCTACACTCCAAAGGTAGCACCAACAGCGACACTACTCAACGTTGCAGCAAAGTTGCTAATCATATAATGGGCTTAAAACCACCGGTGGATCCACGATCATCGAGCGACTATGCGATCCTCAAATTCTTCCTCCTTACCATGGTTTCCCACCCATATGCATCCTAAACAGATTATCATATGAATGTAGCAAGCACATGAGTAACATCCATAAAACTCATACTCGTCACATATGGGTATTCTCGTCATTCTACCCTACAGGGGTATTCTCGTAATTTTACCCTTCAGGGGTATCCTCGTAATTTCTTGCTTGTCGGGTTTTAACTATGAACTTTGGCCCATCAACAAGCCCTCGCGACTAAAGTGAATAGACACTATGCACCAGGTAGGATACCAGAGAAAAGGAGGTGGGCCTCTAGGACCGCTTAAGTACCAAGCTCTCCCTAGATCCAATCCTAGACATGCATATGTCCATTGCCACACCTTAACCTATCGACTTGTCCACAGACATGTTTGATTATTACAAGAGTTTTATGTTATTCAAGAGTTTGTCAAACTAGGCCAAGAGTCTACTGAACCCTAACATATATTCCTAAAATCTCTTAAGGCCCATTAAGCCCATTTCATGTCATATAGCCCATTAAACCAATATCATGCTCTTATAGCCCATTGGGCTCAATTACGATCCAATCATGCAACCGTTCATGCCAATCCATTATTCATGCTCACATATCAACCATTGCCGTTTTGGGCCCACAAGTTTTGCGGGCCCATTTAGCCACTTTCAACTTTTCAGCTTTTCTTGTGTGTAGTGTTTGTACACGCCTGGTAACCACACGTGCTGCGAACCCCTTAATCACGAACCTACAACCGACATCACTTAACGATTAATCACGGATTAATACACACTTTATCAGAAACCGAAACCTCACCGTAACCTTACCGTGTGCCACACGTTCTAGTAGCCCTTCATTTGCTACTATTTGCGATTATCCTCTATATCTGCACCCAAACATATATCGTCAAAATCAAGTGACCCATATTCCTCATAAGTCACCCCTATAAACCATATTACATTCGGCCATTTACTAAACAACAACTGAGACATGTGCACTTACCTCTTGCTAACGATCCTTACCTACCACGTTGGTGATCTCTGAACCTTACCCTTGTTAATGCAAAGTTAACGACAAGGAGAGGTTAGATAGCCCTTCGGCTTTTAACAAAAACTCACTAAGAAGATTGACTAAATACTTACCGAAAACCCTCCTTTGATCCTGCGACCTATATAGCTATCGACAAGATTCGGCATTTAAACTTGACCAAAAGTGGATAACAATCGATTGTGATGAAGGAGAAATAACTAAGAATCGGCACAAGTAGGGCTATATGATATAAAGGTGTATTCGGCTTTCAGAGAAAGAAAAAGAACACAACACTAATAGGAATTTTTGGCAAAAATAATGATGGGTTCTTTTTTTCAACAAATGGAAAAATTCTGCTGGGGAGAAAAACAAAATTTCCAAGAACCTCTCAAAGGGATTCGACACCCTCCTTTTATAGCCAACAGCCGAAACTCCCTCCCCTTAGAGTCCCATTCGGCACCATCATATCCACACTCCTCATCTCCTAACTTTTCTCTCTGGTAATCCCTCCATCTCATCCAAATTTTCCTCTTCTATCAGCTCACAAGACCAAGTCAAACACTCCAACGAAAGAGTTCCATTTCAACCCAACTCTGGCCGTCCATTATGCAAAATGAACACTCCCAAAATGCCTTACCTCTGCTTGAACCTTGGACCTCTTCATGTCACCTTGTAGCTCCCCCAAGTGACGCCACTTGCCACTGGACCACAAGCCCATTTGTGTCCTATTTTCCTTTTATCCTGCTTAAGAGGCCTAAAGCCTGAGACTAGGGTCCACTAAGGCAAAAATTAACTTTTTTCCCTATGGTTTTCCCTATCCTTAAGATTTCAAATAAACCCGATAATACCACAAAATTAATATTCTAAGTGTTACTCATACATGCCAACTTTAGTGCACAGAAATTAGGCTTTTGGGATTTTAGGGCGTTACAACTTATCCATAATTACTTTTGATTCCCATCTCTTATTTTATTGTGTAGAAATAAAAAATTCCTAATTATTCCTAATCCTAAATTAACATAAGAAAAAATAATGTCAAGATCCTTCCCTTTTATTTATTTCAGATCCTTCCAAATTGAACTCATCTTTTGCTCCATCATTATTGCCTTTGCATGAATCACTTCGATCTTTCTTCAATAATGGACTCCATGGTTCAAATATGAAATCTGGAAATTTAGGCACAAAAATAAATGGATCATTGTATATTTTCTTAAGAGCACTTCTCATCGAGTCATCCCTTATTTATAAGTATCTCCAGTAAGCTTGATGCTGCCATTGCATATGTTGCATTAGGTCCATCAATTTTGACAACTCATCTCGAAAATCTGGGCTAGGCGATGGAGCTTTAAACATTGAAGTTACACCATCAGGTTCCGCTTCTGTTCTACTGATTCCGCCTTATCGGGTATTCCAAATGATTGCATCGTGGGATCTTCTTCTTCTTCAAGGTCCTCAGGATCCTCACTTTCTTCAACTCGTTGCTGTAGAACAGAGTCTCCGGCTATTCGATATAGGTCCCAATCCGTGATTGTGCCTTGGGTGTACCCTGTCTTCTTTATATTTGCAAGAATTTCAGCTTTCAAGCACTGAATAGTTATTGTAAAGGGGAAGTAAGTAGGGCCAGAACGTTTAACGGCACAATTTTGCATCTCCCTTAAGATGATCTTTCCCACATCAATGGTCTTTCCAGTTAAGATCAAGTATAATAAGACCATTCTCTCTAATGAGATTGTAGTCCCATCTGAGCAAAGCATTAGGCTGAATCAGATGAAATAGAACCATACCTTCGTGAGTGGTGTCAACTATTCTTTCCGGCAAGTGTGGATTCATTGTTTTGACACAGTCCAATTGGAACCTTGAATTGTAAGTTCCTCGAGAATTTCTTGTAGAATTTCAGGCTTGATATTGCTCATCAAAGATGAATATTCATCTTTCTCAAAATCAGGTAATTCAAAGAACTCATTAATAGCATTTGAATTAATTGGTACCTTGATTCCGCGAACTGGAACTTCTGTCATCTCGCTTGAGGTTAAATTCGCATAGAACTCACGAACTAGCTCCTCATCCACACTAGGTCTCTTCTCACAAAATAGTTTCCAATTGAGGGCTTCGATAACTTGATGAATATGTGCCATAAAGTCTCTGTAGTTGCTTTCCGTCAGTGCGAAACCTTTCTCAGGATGCATCTATTGATTTTTGAAGATACTTTCGTATCTCACTTTGGCTTCAACACAATGGAACTTGCTTTGTGTTTCATCAATTTGAGTAGAGGCACGAGTTCTCTTATGAGGCATGATTAACCTGATCATAAGATGGAAAAATTTATTTTCTCAAAAATTTAATTAATAAAAATTATTAATAATTCAATAAATTGAAATTTTAAATAATTGAATAAAATTAAAATTTTGAAAAAAATTAGGTCTTACCACCTTTTTTTGTAAAAATATAAGAACTCTAAAAATAATTCTGAAGGAAAATAAATGGAAATTTGAAGGAGGTTGGAGGGTTTGGTTAAAGGGGTTGGTGCAAGGTTGGTGTGCCGATCAAGTGCTTGAAGGGCGACTAGGTGCGCGGCTGATGGTGTGGAAGCAGGCAGCAATGTGAGACAAGGGTTGATTTGGCAAGCAGTAGCGTGCGGGACCTTCCGCAAGCTAGCCTGGTGCGCTGGGACGTGTGCAGGTGCTAAGTGCAAGTGCGAAACATGGCCTGGGTAGCTACTGGGCAGGAGCAACAGGTGCGCGTGGATGGGTGCTAGAACAGGTCTGCGAGCATGTTGCTGGGGCGTGCTGGAGCTGGCTGCTGGCCGAGTGTTGGGCTAGGCTTGCGGCACTTTTGGGGTTTTGGTTCTTTGGGGTTTTGAAGATGGATGAATGGAGGGAGAAAGGTTGATGGTATTTATAGAGGGAGAAATAAGATTTGTAGTAGAATTCTTAGAAAATTTTAATGATTAAAAAAAAATCCTTAAGTTCTAATTCTACTCAAAGTAAATAACAATTAATAATTAAATATATGCATATGAAATTATCAATTGTTATTAAATTATTAAGATAACATAGAATATAATCAAAATAAAATTAATCCTAATTCTAAGCTAAGTTGATAAAAATTATATATATAAATTATAAATAATATAGTTATATATTAAAGTTTATCAAGTTATTAATAATATTAAAGATATCTATTCTAGATGCTTTTTGAAAATATTCACAAAGAAAGGCACCTACTTTTTTTTTTACAAAAAGAGCGACTAAATTTTAAAAATAATTCAATTAAGTCCCTAGACTTAATGAAAATTTAAAATTGAGTTGCAAATTAAAACTTGGATCAAAATTGACCCTTTTATTTGAAAAACCAAAAATTTATTTTTCCATTTAGGGGATAATTTCTTAGAAAATTATGTCAAAATAAATTCCAGTAAAGATTGGAGGGGTCACAAACAGTCCCGCTTAAGTTCCAATCTCCTGGACAGAATTTATTTAAACATACTAAACTCGAAAATATACCCTAAATCATTTATTCAAAAAGGAAAACGAAAAATTAAGTATCCGATAAAATGAACGAGATTTATCCCGTTCAATTTTATCTCCCCAATAATGTTTCAGGCGCTGAGCATTAATTCGGAAATTACCTCCCTTACCTTGGAGTTCAACAACTTCGTATGGATAGACTTGGTGAATCGTAAATGGACCGGACCAACGTGATTTTAGCTTACCTGGAAAGATCTTTAATCTGGAATTTAACAAAAAGACTTGCTGACCTGCTTCAAATTCTCGAACTCGAATGTGGTTGTCATGCCATTTCTTGAGTCTTTCTTTAAGTAATTTGGCATTTTCATATGAGAACATTCGAACTCTTCTAAATCATTGAGTTGGAACATCCATTTCTCTTTCGCGAGCTTAAGATCCAAATTAAGCTGTTGAAGAGCCTAGTAAGCTTTGTGCTCTAACTCCAATGGTAGATGATAGGCTTTCCCAAAGACCAACCTATAGGGTGACATCCCTAAAGGTGTCTTGTATGTTGTTCTGTAAGCCCATAAAGCATCATCTAATCTTGTGGACCAATCTCGTCAGTTCGGGCAGACTACCTTTTCAAGTATGCCTTTGACCTCCTTATTTTCCAGTTCAGCTTGCCCATTCGTCTGCGGATGGTAAGCTATTGCAACCTTGTGTTTCACTCCGTGCTTGTCTAATAACCATTTTAACCACTTGTTCACAAAGTGGGATCCTTCATCACTGATGATAGCTCTTGGGGTTCCAAACCTTGTGAACACATGCTTCTGCAGAAACTTTATCAAAACCTTAGAATCGTTTTTCGGATATGCCTCAGCCTCGACCCACTTAGACCAATAATCTACTGCTACTAGCATGTACTTGTGACCATAAGACGGAGGAAAAGGACCAAGAAAGTCAATACCCCATACATCGAACAACTCTACCTTAATGATGTTTGTTCGAGGCATCTCATTTCTATTGGTGACATTTCCAACCCTTTAACATCGATCACAGCTCTTCACGTAAGCATATGTATCCTTGAATAGTGTTGGCCAAAAGAATCCGGCTTCAATACTTTGGCCGCTGTACGTGTACCTTTGAAGTGTCCCCCACTTGGAGCTGAGTGACAGTGGTATAAAATCTCTGGTATTTCATCTTTTGCCATGCATCTCCTGATCATCTGATCTGTACACTTTTTAAACACATATGGCTCCTCCCAAAAATAGTACTTCACATCGTGAAGAAACTTTTTCCTTTGTTGATACGTCTTATCAATTGACATCAACCCACAAGCTAAATAGTTAGCAATATCAGCAAACCAAGGGGTATTATGGACATGATTTACCTTCAGTATATGTTCATCTGGAAACGTCTCCTGAATTGGTATAAGAGGAGAATTCCCTTCTTGTAGCTCCAATCTGGACAAGTGATTTGCTACTTGATTCTCTACTCCCTTTCGATCTTGAATTTCTAGATCGAACTCTTGAAGTAGAAGTACCCATCGAATCAGCCTCGGCTTAGCGTCTTTTTTCGCAAGTAAATACTTAATTGACGAGTGGTCCGTATAGACAATCACTTTGGTACCTACAAGATAAGATCGAAACTTGTCAAAAGCAAACACAATAGCAAGTAACTCTTTTTCTATTACCGTATAATTCAATTGAGCTCCTGTTACAGTTCGACTTGCGTAGTAGATGGGATGAAAAACTTTATTCCTTCGCTGGCCCAAGACAGCTCCATTTGTGAAGTCACTTGCGTCACACATAAATTCGAATGGCAAACCCCAGTCTGGTGTGACGATTATGGGTGCCGTGACTAATCGACTCTTCAAATTGTTGAAGGCTTTTAAGCATTCCTCACCAAACTTGAATATCGAGTCCTTCTCCAATAATCTGCATAAGGGTTTAGCAACTTTGGAGAAGCCCTTGATAAATCTTCGATAAAAACCGGCGTGGCCCAAAAAGCTCCTAACACCTTTTACAGATGTTAGAGGTGGGAGTTTCTCAATAACATCTACCTTTGCTTTGTCTACCTCAATCCCATGTCTCGTTATCCGATGCCCTAGAACAATTCTTTCTCATACCATAAAATGGCACTTTTCCCAGTTGAGTATGAGATTTGTTTCTTCGCATCGCCTTAGTACCTTAGCTAGATTGGCTAAGCAATCATTGTAAGCATATTCGAATACTAAAAAATCGTTCATAAAAACTTCCAAATACTTCTCAACCATGTCAGTAAAAATAGACATCATACATCTTTGAAATGTAGTAGGTGCATTACATAAACCAAATGGCATGTGTCTAAATGCAAACGTACCGTACGGGCAGGTGAATGTCATTTTGTGTTAATCTTCCGGTGCTACTGTAATCTGATTATACCCTGAGTATCCATCGAGAAAGCAGTAGTAATCTCATCCTATGAGTCTATCTAGCATCTGGTCCAAGAACGGCAAAGGAAAGTGATCTTTCCTAGTCGCCTTATTCAGCTTCCGGTGTAATCGATGCAGATTCTCCACCCCGTAACCGTTCTAGTTGGTATCAACTCGTTGTTCTCATTCTCTACGACCGTGATACCTTCTTTTTCTCACACACACTGGACCGAACTTACCCATGAACTGTCTAAGATGAGATAGATGATACGCGCATCTAACCACTTGATGATCTCTTTTTTTACTACGTCCTTCATAATAGGGTTCAGTCTCCGCTGTCCATCGATCGTCCATTTTATGCCATCTTCTAGGGTAATCTTGTACATGCATACAGATGGACTAATACTGCGAATATCCGCTATGGTCCATCCGATGGCCTTCTTGAATTGTTTCAAAACTAAGATAAGTTTCTCTTCTTACTTAGTGGTCAATTCTGCTGAAACAATCACAGGCAGAATAGAAGCGTTACCTAAATAAATGTATTTTAAATGAGAAGGGAATACCTTGAGTTCTAATTTAGGTGGCTCCTCAATTGACACTTTTGGTTGGGAATAGTCCCTCTTTTCTAACTCTAAAGATTCAAAATGGGATTGCAGATTAAATCCCCTTTGATTAGCTTCTAGGAAAGCTAAGTATTCATCCTTCTCTTCATCATTTAGGGGATCCGATGTCAAAATTCTTTCCAGTGGGTCCTCAACACAGTTGAGTTCCTTCTCTACTATTAAATCCTCTAAATCGAACACTGCAGAGTAATCATCAATTGTGTCAGGAAATCGCATAGACTTAAAGATGTTAAATGTTACCTGATCGTCCTGAACACGCATAGTGAGCTCGCCCTTCTGCACATCAATAAGGGTCCTTCCAGTTGCTAGGAACGACCTTCCTAGGATGATTGGTACTTCTTTGTCTGCTGCATAATCTAGAATTACAAAGTCAGCAAGAAAGATAAACTTATCTACACGTACCAATACGTCTTCGATTTTTCCTTCTGGATGTGCTAAGGATCGATCTGTTAGTTGAAGCGTAAATGTAGTTGGTCTAACTTCTCCTATCCCCAACTTCCTAAATATTGACATAGGCATCAAGTTGATACTTGCACCTAAGGCACATAATGCCTTACTACAATATGTTGCTCCAATGTTCCACGATATGGTAAAACATCCAGGATCCTTCAATTTTGGGGGTAGTTTGTCTTGAAGATATGCACTGCATTATTTCGTCAGAGCTACCATCTCAAATTCTCCAAGTCTTCATTTCTTAGACAAGATATCTTTCATGAACTTGACGTCGTTCGGCATTTGCTCAAGTGCTTCAACCAACGGGATGTTGATGTGAAGTTGCTTGAGTACGTCAAGGAACTTCTTGAATTGAATCTCCTGCTTCTGCTTCTGAAGTCTTTGAGGGTAGGGTGGTGGTGGTTTCATTTCTGGAACTGATTCTGGTTGATTCGTCTTTGGCGGAAATTCTGCATCTAACGAAGTTGTTAGTTGATCAGAATTAGCTGGTCCTGAGGTTACTTTGTCGGGTTTTGCAGATTTTGGTTCTGGTGAAACTGGGATTTCAACACTTGGTTGAACTTCTTCTGAATCTTTAGCGTCAGCTCGCTCCTTTTCAACTTCGACAGTGTTGGGCTTTACTGTCTTTTCGCTCCTCAATGTTAACGCTTTACAATGTTCCTTCCCCAAATTTCTCAGATTCTCCGTGTCACTAGGTAGAGCACCTTATGGTCGGTTCCTGAGTTCAGTAGCAAGCTGGCCCACTTGATTCTCCAAATTCCTTAGAGTGGCGTCATTTTTCGTCATGTATGCCTTCAATAGATTCTCTAAGCTATTGGATGGTTCTGGTTGGGTTGGTTTCTGAACTTGTTGGGTGAAGCTAGGCGGCTGAGTTGGTCTAGGTTGGGCGTAAGTGTTACTGGTTCCAGCCTCTTGGTTACTCCAGGGAAAATTCGAGTGATTTTTCCACGATGAGATATAAAAGTTGGATTGCAGTCCTTGCCTCCCTTGGTTTTGGTTCTGGTTGCCCATGTAATATACGGATTCGGGATTCGATGGACATTCTTCAAACAAATGTCCTTCCCCACAATACACACAGGCTATATTCTCAAATTGGTTAGGTGGTTGGGCTGCAAAACTGTTAGACCCATTAGTGGTAAGATTCTTAAGCATTGAGGATATTGAAGACACTTGAGATGCGAGTGAAGTGAGAGCGTCCGCTTCATGTATTCCAACGACTTATCTTCCTAACGCTGCTCGATTGGTTGGCCATTGATAATTATTGCTGGCAATACTCTCAATAATTTCGTAAGCCTCATTATAAGACTTAGAAAGGAGAGCACCATTAGCAGAGGCGTCCACTACCATCCTCGTGTGAGCATTGAGACCATTATAGAATGTCTCAAGTTGAATGCAATGTGGGATTCCATGATGAGGGCATTTTCGTAATAACTCTTTGTACCTTTCCCATGCCTCATACAGGGACTCATCATCCATTTGTTGGAAGGCAGTGATCTCATTCCTCAACTTGGCATTCTTGCTCGACGGGAAATACTTCATGAGGAATCTCTCAGCTAACTCTTGCCATGTAGAAATGGAGTTCTGTGGCAATGAGTTCAACCAGGCACGAGCTCTATCCCTTAGCGAATATGGGAACAGCTTCAGTCGTAATGCATCTTCCGGTACTCCAGCTAACTTGAAAGAATCGCTCACTTCCATAAATAGTCTTAAGTGAAGATGAGGATCTTCAGTAGGCATTCCACTGAATTGGCCCACAGTCTGAAGCATCTGGAACATGACTGGCTTCAGCTCGAATTGTTGTGCCTCGATTTCGGGTCTCCTAATACCCGAATTAAGATCGTTAAATATTGGCATAGCATACTGTCGTAAAGCTCTATCCCTATCATCAGCAATAAGGATAGGATTCTGAGCAAGGTTTGCTCCGTTTCCTTGATTCATATTCTCGAAGTTCATCTCTTTGGTCCTTCTCTGGTTTGCTTGTCTTCTTCGTTGTCGAAAGGTTTGTTCTATTTCAGGGTCCACAGGGAGTAAGTTAATAATCTGGTCAATACTCATAAACACCTGAAATAATCACAAAAAAATTACGTCAGTAAAGATTTAAACAGGAAAATAAATAAACCAAAATGTAAAAACAGATTCACAAATAATGGCTTTTTTTTAAAACAGTCCCCGGCAACGGCGCCAAAAACTTGGAACGATGGAAATATGCAAGTGTACACAATCGCAACAAGTAATAAAGTAACAAGTAAATGTCGAGTTATCGTACCCACAGGGACTATAAAAGAATTATTTATGAAAGTAATTTTAAACACTTTGTTGAAGGAAAAATATTTGGATTTGAGAAATGATTAAAAACTAGAAAACAAAGTAGAATAAAATAAAATAAAATAAAGTTCTAATGCACAATTTCAAAAGCTGATTTTAATCAAGATGATATAATTGTGTTGGATTAATTATATTTCCTTACCTTAGAATTATTAAACTTATGTTTATACTTGTTACGAATAAATCACAGCAACTCGGTAATTTGCTAACTTATGAACATATTTACAAATCAAAAATCCATTCATCTCTTGTACGTATTCCTATGTCAATTCGATCGATAAAACAAATTTATAAAGGTAAACATGTTATTGCATATACATACTTATTAAATTAAACAATCTCTCGCATATTCCTATGTCGATTCAACCGATTAATTCAACCTAATAAGCATATAAAAGACTATGTGAGATAACAAAGTATCCTTACCTTGAAACAATTTAATCACAATAATCTTGCAAGTTATGCAAGGCATATGTATCGCCAACTACAATACTAATCTAATCTTCAGTTACCTTAGAAGAATTAAACATGCACTGATTAAGTACTGTGTCTATTAATTACAATTTCAATGCGTTTAAATAATTAATTCTTTAGTTATCTAAACAATTATAATGCCAAAATAACTTAGGCATGATTTTACTTAATCAAGCATTTTACTGAGGCCTATAACAGCATAAACATAAATTTAACAAATCAAGAAGACGAAATGCAATCAACCCAACACGAATTAATTCAAGCTAGATTGATTAAGTTAACCATTCCAACAACATAAATATTCATAGATATGTTCATCATCTTCGCCGATCAAGGCTGCTATGAACACTCAATTGCTACTCCAAAATGGTTGAATAAGACCCCTTTCCCAAGAGGAGAAATCAGCACAAGAGCAAGGAACTTTGAATGGGAAAATGAGAGAAAAAGTGAGAGAGGAGAGAAGAGTTGTGAGAGAAGAGATGTGAATGTTGAGGGATGAGATGAATGATCAGCAACGGGTGGCTTTTATAGCTAATTGTGGCTGCTAAAAATAGCAAATCCCATCAGCCAAAGAGACCCCCGTTGGCTGGCCACACACATGGCAAAGTTGAGAGATTCAACTTTGCTAAAAATAGCCTGGGGCAAATCCATAAAGCCACATTTTTTGGAAGGGTTTGAATGCAAGGTTGAAAGTTCTTCAAGGGCTTCTTTGCAAGCTTATTTAGTCAGCTAAAATGCTGATTTGGGTCAGCATATGGACGGTTCTGGGCAGCCCAATTGGTGGTTGGTTCGGTTTACTAAATTCGGTTCAGCCAGTGTAGTTCAACTAGACCCCTTTTTCCATAATTAATTAATAATAATTTATTTAGCCAAAATTAAATTGGGAATAAATTAAAATTAATTATATTATGAATTAACACACATTTTTGGACCATCTTAGGCTGGAAATAATTTTACCTCGATACTTCAAATTGCTTCTCGGTTTTATTCTTCGAGCAGTGTCTGCCTAGCTAATTTTCGCCCTTTGTGCGAATTTGTCGAAAATAGTCAAAATTAATCAAAATTAACAAAATTAATTAAAATTCATCATGTTCATATTTTTAACACAATTTAATTATTTTATAATATTTAATTATTTTTTGACAAGAATTTAACCAAAATAGCATGATTTTAAGTTAAAAGGGGCATGTAAAAACATGTAAATTTTCGTGTTTCCAGATACTCGCACACAACTGGTACTATTTCAATTTTTCTTTCAGTCACTTTCGTATCAAGTATATAAGCCAGATAAGCTTCACACCCCTTTCTCACAAATCTCTAAGCTGACATAGACGAGATCACAACTAGCAAACTATTCATATCATCAGATTCAATTCTAATAATCTCTTTAGTCTGACATTTCAATTCAATTGTCTTTTGTCTACAATACACTATAGCACTATGCATCGTTAGCCAATCCATACCCAAAATTACATCAAATTCGTCGAATGGAAACAACATCAGATTAGCAAGAAAACAGAAATCCCAATGCATTAACGAACAATTCTTGCAGACTTTGTCAACCAAAACACATTTGCCTAAGGGGTTCGATATTCTAATCACAAATTCAGTAGACTCCACAGGCAAAGTCTTACTAGATACTAAATTCATGCATATATAAGAATGAGCTGATCCCGGATCTATCAATGCAATCACATTAGTATCATAGAGAGTGAAAGTACCAGTGATAACATTTGGAGATGACGCTTCTTCGCGAGCGCGAATAGCGTAGGCTCTGGCGGGTGCTCTAGCATCAGATCTCGCTTCAGTATCTCTTGTCACACCTCTACCACCACTCACATTTCCAACATTACGGAATGATCTTCCTCTTACAGTAGGGTTGCTCTATTTTACATTCTGGGACTTATTTTTCACATATATCTCAAGACAATCTCGGATGAAATGTTCATGCGAGCCACATCTAAAATAGGCTTTATCATTCAATCTACACTCTCCAAAATGTCATTCTCCACAATGTCCACATTCCAGTTTATTTGATCTAACATTACCCACACTAGCCACTGACACAGATGAAGTTTTTGAACTTGTAATTTGCTTCCCACGATCTCTATTAGAGTATTCCACTGGGGTGTTTGATCGACTAAACAAATCTCGTTATTTCTTTGATGAAGAGTGATACGACTTATTCATCGATCTTTTTCTCGAGTCTCTAGCTTCTGAATCTACTTTTCTCTTTTCTTTGCTAAAATCCTCAACTTTACAAGCCCTTTCAACTAGCACGACAAATTCTTTCAATTCAAGAATCCCAACTAATAGTTTTATATCCTCGTTCAACCTATCAACGAACCGTTTACACATAATCTCCTCAGTAGACACATACTCTCGAGCATACTTACTTAAACGTACAAATTCTCTTCCATACTCCGTGACAGTCATCCGGCCTTTTTCAACTCTAGAAACTCTTTATGCTTCTAATCAAGAAATCTTTGACTAATGTACTTCTTTTGGAATTCAGATTGGAAAAACTCCCAAGTAACCCGTTCTTTAGGAACCACAGATATCAACATTTTCCACCAATGGTACGCATTATCTCTCAACAAAGATACAACACATTTGATACATTCATCAGGAGTGCAAGATAATTCATCGAATACTCGGATTGTATTTTCAAGCCATAACTCAGCTCTCTCCTCATCCTTATCAACAGTAGCTTGGAACTCTTCAGCCCCATTTTTCTGAATCTTATCTACTGGCGGCCTGTTCATCCATATCAGATCCATAACTTGAGGAATAGCAGGGATTTGTTGAGGAACAGGTTGGGGTGGAAGTTGTTGAGCAGCCGAATTCGTTCGAATGAACTCCGTGAACCACTAACTCATCATCTAGAAAAAGGCTTATTTAGCCTCACCTCCGTGACTATTCAACACGGGTCTAGATTCAGTGGGCACTATCCCTTGAGCGGGAGCAGTCGCATTACTCTCTACATCATCCGCTATAGCTCGTTCAGGATCCATTGCTGTACGAAAACACAATTTAAGCTGTCAGGAATCATCACACTATCGCAGAGTATATATGACATGTATAGTTAGACTCTCACACACGCTACGTTAGTACTAGAACCGACTAAACCGTAGCTCTGATACCAATAAATGTAACACCCATCACTCGTATTCACTGTCAGAATAGGGTTACGAGGTATTACTGATCAATCAACATCATTTAACATACATAATTCATATATTTATGCATTCATACTAAAATGTCATTCAATCATATTCATATTGTCCCTTATGAGGGCCTACGAGGCCTTAAACATGCTTTAGAAGTAGATCGGGACTAAACCAATAACATATGATATTTTCAAAAAACTTAGAAATTTTTCATTCATATAAGGGTCACATGCCCTTGTGAACAGGTCGTGTGCCTTACACGGCTGGTAGACACGCCCGTGTCATAGACCGTGTGGAAACAGGGCATACATACTTACTTGCAACACATGGCCGAGGACACGCTCGTGTGCCAGGCCATGTGAAATCTGGAGAGTATACTGACTTGGGTCACACGGCCAACCACACGCCCGTGTGTCTAGCCCGTGTGCCCTACGAAATGGCCACACACACCTATGTACTAGGCCGTTTGCCATTTAGGGGGTATACTGACTTATACCACACAGCCAGTCACACGCCCGTGTGTGAGACCGTGTGAAGCATACTGACTTCACTTCAATATCAAAACCAGGGGACACACAGTTGTGTAGCATGGCCGTGTGTCGCACACGGCTGAGATACACGCCTGTGCCTCTGCCCGTGTAGACAAAAATAGGCCATTGGTAAAGCCAATTTGCCACTCTTTTTGCACATACCTACACAAGCTCCAATGGCATCAGTTTAAGACACAAATATGAAGCCAAAAGTTCATCAACCAATATATAATCATACCATATTCATTTCAAAAATTCAATACTCAATTCCATACCATTTACCTATTCAAATACCAATCAATTCATCTTGTTTTACTAAGCATAATTCACATATATAATTCATCTAACTAAACCAATTCAAATATACATAATCACTTCAATTCCATTCATTCAAGATAGGTCTATTACCAAACATTAAATGTAGAACTATTTACACATTCATAAGCATCATCAAGTTCATCATCCTATGCCAACTTAAATGGCCAAAATGCACATCCATAAAATAAACCATTTTGACACAAGCCTATACATGCCATATACCATATATACATAGATTCAAAAATACCAAAATAGATGATCGATAGTGCGATGAGGTCTTTGACGATTCTCAAATCTGAGCTAGCTTCGTAGAACTATAAAACATAGAAACAATTAAACAAAGTAAGCTATAAGCTTAGTAAGTTCATATGTGAACATGAAATAATCTCAAAATTCATTAACAAATCAAAATAGATAATATCATAAACATTTAAGCCATCAATTCATGGGCTATCATAAAGTTTAACCATAACACCATTCATCAATTCTCAACTTTCATTAGTTTGATACTCGAATGGTTTTCCGTACATACTTGTGCCGAGACATTTCTATTTCTCATCAATACTTTTATTGAACCACTTCGATTTACAAATGCTTTCGATACAAATTCATTGATTTTCTGATGCCATAGTCCAACTATGGTCTTTAACATACATTGCTAAGGCCCTTTCGTGGTCTTTCGTTCACATGCCATAACCCAGTTATGGTTTTATTGTTCGATTGCCATAGCCCGGCTATGGTCTTATTAGGCAACTTGTCTTACTCAATTCATACGTTTCATTTAATATCCCAACATTTGTACAATAGAATAAATACTATCTCAATTTCATCCATCAACTAAATAGATACACATTCAAGTTCAACTATACGAACTTACCTCGTATTCGAAATTGACGTATTGGGTCGACTATTCGATAACATTGCTTTTCCCCCGATCTAAATTCGAATTCCTCTTTTCTTAATCTATATGTATTCAAAATTAACTCATTTATTCATTGATTCATTCAATTTGGTCCACAAGCACATACTTAGGCATTTTTACACTTTAGCCCCTAAAGTTCACATTTTTACAATTTAGTCCTTATCACATAAAAACACAAATTACACAATTTCTTTCTAAATTCATGAGTGCCGAATTTCTATAGGGTCTTTAGCAGCCCTAAACTTTCATTTCTTTCACATTTCAATCACACAATTTGCACATTTCACAAATTAATCCCTTTTTGACATTTTTGTCAAAAATCACTTTACAAAACTATTAAATCTATTAATAATTAATCATTTTCCATTATCAAACATTTAAAAGCTCAAGCACTCAACAATGGAACTTCATGAAATCATTAACAAATTCAAAAATTAAGGCACATGCTAGCTAGAATACGAAGCAACGATTACAAAAATATAGAAATAATCAAAAACCAAGCTAAAACCGTACCTTAATCAAACCAAGAATGTGTTGACCCCTAGATGGACATGGAAGCTTTCTTTTTCTCTTCAAAATTCGGCTAAAAGATGATGATAAAACAAGATTTTGGTTTTGGTTTTATTTATTATATCATTTATTAACTAATTACATTATTAACCTTATTAATAAACATATAAAATCTCACAATGGATGTCCATTAATGTCCATAAACATTTTAAATGGTCTAATTACCATTTAAGGCCATCATATTTAAAATCCAAAGCCAATTGACACCTTTAACAAGTAAAATGCAACTTTTGCATTTTATGCGATTTAGTCTTTTTTTCTCAAATTGACTAATTAAACGATAAAATTAGCTCACGAAATTTCACACATACATGCTATCATGCTATAAACACATAAAATAATATTAAAATAATTTTTTGATATCGGATTTGTGGTTTCAAAACCACTCTTCTGATTTAGCTAAAATTAGGCTGTTACATTAATCCTCCAAATAGATATATTAGACTATCCCGGTTTTAAAAATACCAGAGTTACTAAAAACGGGCCTTGATTACTTAACCAAATAGGCTTGATAAATCTTCTTCCTCTCTCCTAGGGTTTCCATGAAAATATTTGGGGAAGATGATATGAAATTGTTTTCTTTTTCATTTAATTAAATTGTCATTTAATAACTTTTCATCTTTCCAATTTAGTCCTTAGCCTTTTTTATTTTTCCATGGATAAATAATCTCAAAATATCTACATACTTTCATTAATGGTCTAATTACCATATAAGGACCTCAAGTTTTGAATTCCATAGCTATTTAATCCTTATAGCTACTAGAATTCAACTTTTACAGTTTATGCGATTTAGTCCTTTCCCTAATTAAACACATAATCGATAAATTTTTCGTTTCAAAATTTTCACATGACTTTTCCAACATAATATAGACCATATAATAAAATAAACATAAATTTTATTTCCGGATCGGATTTGTGGTCCCGAAACCACTGTTCCGATTTCACCTAAAAATGGGTTGTTACGCAACCGATCAAGATGCTCGTAGGATCTATATAACAAGATGCTGGAGGGGGCTTTTATCAGGATTACTCGTCCAAGCTAAATCTCATCTGCAACATATGCAAGACCTTAATATTAATATGGGAAAATAATGTATCCATTGACTTTCATTTATTCGAACGAGATTTAACAATTTTCAAGCATTATCAGGCATGTGATTATTTCATACATTTATAATATTCACAATACTTAAATAAACACATTTTACATTCATTTCAAATATAAAAGTAACATTTTTAATCATTTATCATTTATTAGCCATTATCTTTTTATTGGGCATTATCTTTTATCAAGTTTTGTCGGATATGTTTTCAATGTCATACATATATGATATTTATACAATTCACATACACAACATCTAATTCAAGCAGATAAATATACACAATTTAGTTACACAAACTTACCTCGACAAATGTTCGTATACATAAAATCTACTAATCTGACATTTTCCTCTTTTCCTCTTTCTAGCTCCGAATTTGGTCTATCCGGATCTATACGAGTAAATTTAATTTCAATTTAATACAATTTAAACTCAATTCAGTCCAATTCACATCTTAGGCAAAATTACCATTTTTCCCCTAAACTTTTAATTAATGACGATTTCGTCCCTAGGCTTGGAAAATGAAATTCATGCAATTTAATCCTTGTTTCAAGCCTAGCTGATTTTTACATGTAACATTTACAGCCCATGTATTTCATAAAATTTATAATTTTTCCATGATTTTTACAACTTTTCAATTTAGTCCCTCAATCATGTTTTCATCAAAATTCACTTTGTAAAAGTTGTTTATCTATCAACAATCTTTCATATTCTACCATAAATTTCAAAATTGGAGCATATTCATCTATGGAAAAAATTTCATACTTTGATAACTTTACAAATTAAACCCCAAAATAGCTAGATTAAGTTGTCCCGATCTCATAAATATAAAAATTACTAAAAACGGGACTTGAATACTTACCTAATTTGGCCAAGAAAGCTTGCTTTCTCTTTCCTAGGGTTTCCATGCAAAATATTTGGGGAAGATGATGATAAATGATGATATTTTCTTCTTTTTATTATTTATCATCTTTATTTTTCATCTTTCCAATTTTGTCCTTTTCTTTAATTTTATTTTCCATGGATAGATCATCATCCTTAACAACTAAGTATTTTAATGGTATAATTATCATATAAGGACCTCCAATTTAAAGTTCTATAGCCATTTAATCCCTTTAGCTATTAGAACTCAACTTTTGCACTTTGTGCAATTTGGTAATTTATCAAATTAGACATGTAATTGATAAAATTTCTTTACGAAATTTTCACACAATATTATTATCATACTGTAGATCATAAAATAGTATTAAAATAATTTTTTCTTTCTGGTCTCGGATCTATGGTCCCGAAACCACTATTCTGATTTTATCAAAAATGGGTTGTTACATGTGTTGCGCACTACTGCAGCTCTGTGTGAGCATCCTGTTACATGATTCGATCAGTTTTTATCCAGAATATAATACAGACACAAACGTAGCTCTACGTGAGCGTCCTGATATAAGCTCTTATGGGCTTCCTGACACGGCTCGCTTGAACTCTCTATTACCTTATCCAGTGCTTCCTGATATTACTCTTCGAAGTTACCTGTTATGCTCTATGAGCTTCCAAAGTAAAACTTTTATGAGTTTCCTATTTAGCCCTGATAAATGTCCTGTTACATGGCTCATCTGAGCATCCTAATATATGGCTCGAGAGTGTGCTCTCTGATTAAGTGTCCTAATGGGTACCCCTGCTTATGAATTGATGGTTTACAGCTTTGTACACCTTGAGTGTACTACCTGAATATCCATCTATATTTCAATAATTCAACGGAATAAATTCCTGACATGAGAAATTGTGAGACTAAGAGAACTATATCTCGAATGCTTTTGAAATACTTGAAAGTTTATAGCATGAAGAACTCATCCATGCTTACTTAATGTACATGTGAATTATGTGACTAACTTGCTTATTTAAATGTATGTGATTAGGAAAATTTGCTAATTTTTTGGAAAGCATGTTATCGTTATGCTTATTTAAATGAATATGATTGGTAAGTTTACTTTCCGTTATACGAACTTACTAAGCATTAAATGCTTACTAGGTTTTATTTTCTTTGTGTTATAGTGTTCGGAAGCTCGTTAAGGTTGGAGAATGGTCAGAGAATCATCACACTATCCTCCAGCTTGTTTTGGTATAAAAAGTAATTTTATCTTAATATAATGGCATGTATAGGTTAACTTGGCCTATGTTGGCATGTAAATAGTTGTTTGTAACTTAGCCATTGGAATGTTTAAAAATGGATTGTTTTGGTATGTTATTATAAGGTTATATATCATGTTTAGCTTATATGTATGTGGTTTGGTTAAATTGAATTAGGGTAAAATATAAATCATTACAAGAAGGTAAGTTTGATCATATGAATATGTGATACTATTCCATACATGTTAATGATGTTTTCTTTATTTATATGACTTGAATAGGTTGGCAAATGTATGCAAATGCTATTGTAGGTTAAAGGTTATATTTGAGTGAGAAATAAGGCTAAGAAATGACCTTATTTTGTCCACACGGGTAGACACACGGGCGTGTGTCTTGACTGTGTGTGACACATGGCTTGGCACATGGGCATGTGGTTTGGCCGTGTGTCCCGTGCATCTTAAAATTGAGAAAAGGAATGCTCAGAATTGGACACACGGGCAGAGACACGGGCATGTGTCTCAGCTGTGTGTGATACACGGCCTAAAACATGGGCGTGTGTTTTGGCTGTGTGAAACCTGCACCTAATTTGTGAAAATTAAATTGACCACACAGTCTAGCACATGGACGTGTGGCAGGCTGTATGGCACAAGTCAGAGAGTTATACGGGTAAGGGCACGGGCTGGGACACGACTGTGTGCCTCACATCGAATGCCCATACGGCCTGAGACATGAGCATGTCACTTGGGTGTGTGACTCCTATATATAAGAAAAATTTTGAAATTTGGCAAAAAATTTTCCAAGCTCCCGACTTAGTCCCGACTTGATTCAAATGTTTAAATTGGGCCTCGAGGGTCCATTCAAGGGACGATATGATTAGTTTTGGATATGAATAATAAATGACATGAATTATATGTAATTGTTCTGTAAACTTCGGTAGTGCTCCGTAACCCTGTTCCGGCGATAAATACGGCTTAGGGGTGTTACAAAAAGAATCATGAAATAACGAGAAGGGCCCTCCTGCTAATTAAGTATAAAAGATTATGGTGGGGATGTTATAATTGGCGTGTACAGGAAGAATAAGACCTTACGGTATCAGTCACAGCAAATGGCAAAGAGTAGAAGTTGAACCATGGAAAGTCCTAAAGTATTACAAGACTCTACCAAGGTACTGTCAATGAACTCACTAAATACTTCTGTACTTACGTGGTTATTACTTCTTTTTAGGTTTGTTGATAAGTGGATTCGCCTGGAGGGACAACACCAAAAGTACGCCAAGCTGGTGGCAGATTGGGCCATTATGCATACAGAGGACTGATGGTGGAACTTTAAATTTTCTTTTAAGTCTATCTTAAATAATTCCCTAACTTGTAGAGATTTGAATCAGATGAGTTGTAATAAAATCTTTATCATGTACTCCGTTTCAAATTTTTAAAAATGTTGAGATTTTCTTATGGACTTCAAATAACAATCTTAAAGAATAAATAATAAACTTTTTTTACTAAATGTTTTGCATTGCCTAGTAACACTCGAGATCCGGACTCGGTAAATCGAGTTCAGTTGAGAGCGTTACACATAGCCTGTCGCTTATTCAAGATTGAGGTAAGCCACACTATGAATGTCACAAGTAAATTAATCCATAAATGAATCTAGGATTAATTCAACTTGGATTTTGTCCGATGTGTTGTCAATCCGAACAATCACATCTTTGTCTCTATCTTAGAAGAGGAAACCACACTAATACCCAAGACAAGGTATCTCCCCATTTGGACTTGATAGACAACATAATAGCCCTTTAATCGATTTGCCTAATTTCGGTTCATAAGACTATGGACCTTTTAGATTACCTACTAATTCAAGTTGTCTTCTCACATTACAATCCAACCACGTATGCAACGTAGTATTAGTTAAACACTAGGTAATCAATGAGTCAATATTTGCTTATATTTTGCTTTACATGGAAAAATCATTAAGGACAAGTACAAAAGAGATTAATGTGAATAATGGAATTTTATTGAAACCAATCTATTCAAAAAATTACAAGCATAAATGACGAATAAACTACACTCAAGGCACAAGATCCTAACATACTTTACCCAACATTATCACTCAAGGAGCAATTCTCTTTAAAGTGGTCGAATCTCCCACATCCATGGCAAATTGTTGGAAGTTCCTTATATTCAATATATTTCTTAAACCTTATCAACCCCAATGAAAGAGACAATAGGGTTGTTCAAGTCAATCACAAAAACAATCCTCATAAAGCACCCTCGATTACCAAAATTTGTATGTTGTAGTCTATTTTAACCACCTTTCTAATAACCTTTGCAATTGCCCTCATTAAGCCCATAATACAAAAATGGGAGTCTATTTTAACCACCTTACTAATAACCTTTGCAATTGCCCTCATTAAGCCCATGGTACATATATGGGAGTCTTGGTAAATGAATCTAAGCAACAATCTTCGATGGATGTGACACTTTTGTAGAAAATTCGTGGCTCCATGGCTGAACAATAAGATAATGTCCATAGACCATCCAAGATCCTCCTACCAAGACCTTATCATAGTCCTTTTGATTGGCAAACTTCACAAGGAAATAATTATTATCCAGATCGACAATTTTGAATTCACCAACAACTTCCCAAAGGCTTTTAATTATGTTCTCAAGTGCTCGATACCCAATTGTTCAACCAAGAAAAAGAACAATAAGCATTTGGTGCATACTCTGATCAGTTAGACCATGAACTCTTTTAGAAAAGCAAATTTCTAGATAAGAGTCATCCATTGAGATATGCACATCATCTTCATGTAGAGCTATCTCATTATCATCCAAGAACCCCTTCCGTCTCATTGTCTCCATGTGCATTTGCCATAAACTTCTCCTTAAAGATTGCTTCCTCCATTTCCAAGTCATCACTATTCACAAGTAATGGATCCTTATTCTCTACCTTCTTTACAGCTCACTCTAACTCAGCCGATAATAGAGAGATTTCTTTAACTTCTATACCAACAATAAATGCTTATGGCTTTTTTAGTAGAAATAATAAGAATTGCATAAAAATTAAACTCAAAACTGATATAAATAAAAATTTGATATTAAACATTTTAGTTGACAATACAAATATAAATACACCTTCAATCAGTTAAAAATGTGAAATCAAACTAATATACGATACAATAAAAAAAAAATCGAAAACCCACTGATTACAACTACAAGTTAACCATGTGCAAGACCTCCGCGTTCCTCATTAATATCAAAACTTTCATCACCCATCAATTATTTATTTCTATGTTTCTGTATTCTAAAAAACTCCAATTAACAATGAAAGCTATAAATTTGAACAAACGTGCTAAAAAAAGTTTATAAACTAAAAAGTAGAAAGACAAAAAAGCCCATCCACCCATATGGTTATTGCGTGGAGAGAAAGTCAATTCCTAACGGTATCTATCCACCGACCGAACACCGACCTACCCTATCCCTTAGCTCTTGCTCGCCTACTCACTCCTTTAAAAACAAATAAATAATTACGTAAATTATTATTACTATTTATTATAATAAAAAGATGGCAAAACAAACAAAGATGGAATCATTATCATGAAATTGAGTTTAATTATTGATTAATTAAAAAAGGTTGAAAACGAAAAAAGTAATTTCCTTTTTAAAACCCTTTGAAATTCACTTCACTTGCCCACAAAACGACAATTCCTCCAATCCCTCCATCACCGCCTTCCTAATTACTTAATTGCTTGCGTGATCAAGTTTTTTATGTATTCTTTAATTAATGATTAAAGTATACTGTAGTATGAAATCTTAGCTAAACAAACACCTAACGACACCGGTTTCATCTCACTATTTTAATATGAAAGAAATGAGATTAATAAATTCTATTTTGAAAGCATCGCAATAAGAAAACAAAATCATAAATTAATATTTAAACAATAAATTAGGTGTAAAATAAGTTTGAAATCAAAGATGATTAAAGAAAATGGAAGACAATAAAATTCATATTTATATATACCAAAGACAACCCCAACATGCCAAGCTTTAGAGCATCCAAGTCCACGCCCCGTTTTCCTTTTTTCCCCCATTTATAACAATTACTAAGAATAATAATATCGTGTATGTTGTATTTATAACAAAATTCCCTTACTCCACATAGATTTGTGTCGGTGAATTTGGATTTTCTCTTTTATAGTTTTTCTTCCTTCTCTTTCTCTCTGCCTTTCTTTGTTTGTTCTAACATATAACTTTGTTGTGTCGGAAAAACATTACATTTCAAACACATGACACAACCAAACTAAACTATGTAATCTCCAACTCTCCATTCTTCTCCTCCCCCTTCATAGTTCCAGCTTTCTTCCCCTGTTCTAATAAAAACCCAAGCCTCCCGACTACACAACCCAGAGTTGAGGAACATAGGATTTCTCCAATAATTTGCAAGGCATGGAGAATGGAACAGGAGTTGTTGCGTCAAGGGAGAGTTCGAGGAAGTCCACGGCGGAGAGGCCTTACAAAGGGATAAGGATGAGGAAGTGGGGGAAATGGGTGGCTGAGATTAGGGAACCCAATAAACGTTCGAGGATTTGGTTAGGGTCTTATTCAACACCTGTTGCGGCGGCTCGGGCTTATGACACGGCGGTTTTTTACCTGCGTGGACCGTCGGCGAGGTTGAACTTTCCTGACCTTTTGGCAGGAGAGAGAGTTGGCAGCGCCGGTGGCGGCTCGCTCGGTGGGGATTTGTCAGCGGCTTCTATAAGGAAAAAAGCTATTGAAGTTGGTGCTAGAGTTGATGCTCTTGAGGCAGCTCACCACCACCACCACCATCATAATCATCGTGGTCATAATTATAATCATGGTTATGACGAAGAGTTGAAGCCAAGTACAGGCGGTTTTTTACATCGGGTTGACTTGAACAAGATGCCCGACCCGGAAGATTCAGATGGTGAATGGGAAAGGAAATAGGAAGTTAAAAAAAAAAAAAAAGGTTGATTGAATCATGACCCTCAAACTTTTATGATTACAAAGTTGTAATTTTTGTTCCGTCTCTTTTGGCGGCTACCCCGAGGGAAAAAAAGAAGGGGAAAAGAAGGCCCCCCGGGGGGGGGGGGGGGGGGTTTGCTAAAATGCACCGGGGGCAATTCCTATCGTGCATACTGTAGTGGAGGTAAGTCTAGGTTACGCTGAAAAAATGATGAAACCTTTTGTATTAATTATTAGTCGTAATGAAAAATCTTTTTGATTTTTCTATTTAGGCACTTTTTCTTTTCATTGGTGGGATTTGACGGTGGTAAAAAATTTGAACACTGGAGAAAAAGAAAAAGGATAATTGTATGTTTGGCTCTAACCTCTAATTTCTATACTTCATTTACATTTACAGGGTTTTTTTATTAATTTGGTTGTGCTTATATAGGAAGCCACTTCACTGTGATTCAGTAAAAAAGATATATAATTACTTTGGTGTCTTAGAAATCAAGTCGCGGATGTGATGGAATTTGAGCCATTTTTGGTTTTAACAAGGCTTTACTCCTGTTCTTCGGGGAGAGTGGAGGGACCAGATGTGCAAGTTGAAGCGACATAATCTAAAGATCACTCCCCACCGAAAAAAAAAGCAAATATATAATTATTTTAAAAATAATTTATATGTTAATTATTTGTGTTATATAATATTATCTTTTTAAAAATATATATTTTGTGATAGTATTAGATATTAGGAATGGACAAGAAGAGATGAAAAAGGGAACATGCAGTGGCCTACACATTCGGGAGTTAGGTGCAAATTGGCCACACTAACCACTAACGCTATAACTACTAGAGTGATAAGATTTTGAGGTAGGTATTTTTCTGGTTCTCCACTCTGGATGTGAGACACGTGAAGCTATAATAAAAATTATAATAAAAAGAACAGAACGATTGCCGTCCTCCTGGAAATGGATGATGATGTTTTGGTCGGTCCAACTTGGTTGTTGCGGAAGGTTTTTTTTATAATAATCTATTACATTAGTTGTCAAATCTCGCCCCTCCTTGACAATCCAAAAACACCAATACGATTTTTATGCTTTGACTTGTTTTCTTCTTCGTCCTCCTTAACAACTACTTTCTTCCAATCACCGAAAGAAAATTGTTTGTTTAAGAGTAACTTAAGAATCGTCAATGCCCATTGGCCTCTTTTGATGTAGATATTTGGCCAATTAGCTGTCTATCAAATCTGCGGATTTAAGGGATTGACATGAATTTCTTCTTAAGTACTGCGTGTTGACCCTGGTGAAAGAGTTGTATGGCTATAATGTAAATCCCATACAAAATACAGGAGTAAATTTTGAGAAAAAGGTAAAACACAGGACAAAATTGAACGTACTGCACGTGTCATCTTCTCTCTCCAATTTGTTTTTCATTTGAGTTAAGCTTTTCCTTAGTTATCGAGCTTTATCTAAGGGCAGCTCTTACAACATCTCTTCTTGTGACGATACCGATCTTCAAATGACAGGAAGAGCACTATGTAATATGTAAGTGACATGTTGAATCCAGTTCTAGTGGTAGGCCGATATGGATTGGATGAAAATCTTAGCTTTGAAGCTTAATGCTTTCCTATCATACCAAAAGAATGACATATAAATGGGGAAGCAGTCAAGCTTTAGTGTCAAACCGAAGTGTGCAAAAGTTAGTTGTTTCACGTACGACTAATGGAGCTGCTGTCACTAAATCCCCAAATATCGGTCCGTTGGTTTCATTAACTTATGTACTTTGTTGAAACTCTGCAAAATTGAGGACCATTGAGTTGGACATACAGAAAAAGTAAACGATAAATACAAATGAGTTTTCGAACCAATTGCAGTAAGCTAAAATAGACACAACAAAGTTAAGCAGCCTGAACCAGCCAAGGGATTCCTAGGGTGGTTTAGTATATACCCCAACTAATGCATGGCTGGTAAATTGTTTTAATAATGTGAGGTGTGACTCGCATTTATTGGACGTTTTGCAGGCACTTAATGGAAACAAACGTGCGACATCACGACGAGGAGATATGTGATGTTCGATGACACGACAAGCAAGGACGACATCACGATAAGGGTCGTCGGGATGAGGCGACGATCTCTTGAGGTAGGAGCAGGGGCGATGTCATGATGTTGTGACGATATCTCACCTAATGTAGTCGCGTTTTAGACTCCAAGCAAGACTTCTCCCATTTGGACTTTGATTACTTCAAGACTATTTTAGTTTGATTATATCTCTAATTTGAGTCTTTATAAAGGACCTTTGTAACCCTGATTTAGACAAGCCAATCCACAAGGGCTTTTCTTGAGGGCGACAAGATATAGTCGCGTATGAGTTTTGGTGATAGTTTCGTGGTAACTATGGAGAGAATTTGTTCCCAAGTTAGGGTTTTGTTTTTGGGGCTTGGTATTGTACATTTAGTACATTTAGGATTATTTTCTCCATATAGTACTCTCGTTTGTTTACTCATTTAGTGAAAAGCTTAAGCTTCCTTTATCTGTGTTTTTTATCTTCTTCGAAGGAGTTTATCACATAAATATCTGTGTGCCCAATTTTCTTTTTCTCTTTTTCATTATTGTTCGTTGTTTATACGAGTCAATTCCCAACAACTAAAATTCATGAAGTAATGCTCAACCTCTGACTTTTAAAAGGACAATAATGGGCTTTTTTGCCTAGTTGACCAAAAATAATTAATTATTTACGAAAATGATTCAAGTCAAAATTTATGTACGAAAATGACTTGTTCTCCACGATGCCCGCTATTGTCGCCTGACACACAGGCAACATTGCTCCCAATGATAACCCGTTAAAAATATTTTTTAAAAAAAAAACTTTTTGGGGCTTTATTTTTCAAAATACCAATTAAAAATATGGGTATTCGGGGAGGGAAATAAAAGAAAAAAAAAATCACCAGCTCTTTTTTGGTGCCACTGGTATGTCAAGCGAAACATGTTAAAACATTTTTTTTAAAAAAAAATTTTTAGGTGCCTGCATCGTGTCAATTAGCACCAGTGATATTTAAAAAACCATTGTAGAAAGAGTTGTTCAAAGTTTTGGTCATTGTTGTAGAAGATTTGGAGCCGACTATTGGGAGATTTGAATTGCAGAAGTCAACGGGAATGAGGAATTCTCTTCTTTAGTGTCGAAATCGGCACGAAAGGCCATCATAAATGGCGAAATCAGTGGCTATTGGGTATGGCGGCTAGGGTTTTCAATTGAGAAGTAGAAAGAAAAGAAAAAAAAAAACAACTGAGTACGACCACTAAAGTTTCAATTGAGAAGAAGGGAAATTCAAATGAGAAAGGAAAATAGAGTATATGAAAAATAGAAAATCAAATATGGAAAAAGAAAGATATGAAAGAGAATTGAATATTTCATATCTCTATTTTCCATATAAGTTATTCTTTTTTCTTTTCCATATTTGACTAAACCTTATCTCATCTCTCTATGTTTCTTCTGTGTCTCTATCTTTCTCACATATCTCTTTTTCCCCACTCTAATCTCATTTAAGATTATTTTTTTGAAATAATATTTCATCCATTGATGGTAACACTAAACATGCCAAGAAAACAAGAATACCTATAGAGCAAGCATTGGTCACAAGCTTGTCCATTTATTTTTTATTTCAATTGTTTCTTATCAGCCTTTTCTTTTTCTGTATCACTTGTTTTTTTTTAAATTCCCACCAATGTCACTTGATACAATGGCGACACCCATTAAAAAAATATTTTTTTCCTCCCTAAATACCATTATTTTTAGCGAGTATTTTTGAGAAATATAGACTGGTGTCGCCGACACAATAGCGGCACCCAAAAAAATATTTTTTGTTTTGGAAAAGCTGATGATTGGGTCATCAATAGGGGACGGTTTCGCTAGTGTGTCAAGCGGCCGACGACACCGACAGGCACTATGAAGAACAGATCATTTTCGTAAATAATTAATTATTTCAGATTAATTGAGTAAAAAAGTTACAATTGTGATTTACCACGTTTTACAAGAACATATGAGGTCATGAATTGTAACAAAGATCAACTCAATGAGTGATCTAGATTTTAGAAAAACAATGATAGATCTTATTAAGGGGGCAATTTACCCACCTATACCCAAAAATAAAAAAATTTACGGAAAAGGGCCGGAATTGGGAAAAATTACGGAAAAGGGCCGAATCCCCCAAAAACGCGGCCACGTAAGCGCGTTTTGGGGGGACGGGGACCAAAAACGCGCCCTGCTGGAAGCGTTTTTGTCCACGTCAGCCAAAAACGCGCCCACGTGGACGCGCCTTGCTGACGTGGACAAAAACGCTTCCAGCAGGGCGCGTTTTTGGTCCTTACCACCCTGTTGAATTTTTTGGCCCAATAGTCTCCGGCAAAATAATTTTGAGGAGACGTTTCTGAACAAACACCGGCCAAAAACAGCATGCGTACTGGAAAACGCTTCATCGAGGACGCGTTTTTGCTACAGTAGTCTACGGAGAAATAATTTTGAGGGGACGTTTCTGAATAAACAGTGGCCAAAAACGCTTCCAGCAGGGCGCACTGTCAGCATGCGTAATGAAAAACGCTCCCACGTGGACGCGCCTTTGCTACAGTAGCCTCCGGCAAAATTAGGCTATAAATCAGTGAAAATTCATTCTCAGTTGGCAGAAAGGGAAATTGAGGCAAAGGGAAAAAATTGAAAATGAGTGAACGTATTAATGCTGTTATTTACTACGACGGTGAAGTTCGTGACACCGAAAATGGCGTTGTTTTCTTATCGGAGAACACAGCGCGACTGAGTTTTAATCGGAACATCGATTTGGTTGAACTTCGCAAAAGAATTAGGCGTAAAATATTTGGAACAACGCCAATGAAAGTTCAGTGTATTAAGTATAGGTTTTGCGCTTCGGTTGATCCGGTGAGATATGAGTCGTTCGACATCAAAGGTGCTCGGGGCTTTGAGGCAATGGTGGAGACTCATATTGCCAGTGGATCACCCTATATGGAGGTATATGTAGAATTTTCATCTCTAAGTGATCTTGCTGCGACCTCGACATGTACTGTCGTTCGAGGGGAATACACGACCCCAAGCCGACACTCTGTAAGTGGGAGGCCAAACACAGAAGTGCCGGTGTGCGGTGGTAGTATGGAAAACATAACCCCTGCACGACACTCGGTCGGTGGATGGGACATGCATATCCGTCAGTCGACGTCCGATGATAGAAATACGTACTGGGGGACGTCGTCAAGTTCTAGTGGTTGGCAATCCACATACGATTGGAATCTGTACGAAAGATGTTTAAGGAGGGATGATGAACTCCCGACGACATCCACCGGCGAGGGGCCTTCGTTTGTTGCAGGTTATGGAGGGTCGGATGATGAATCCGATGTGGATCCACCTCGAGAGGCAGGGCCCGACGGTGCAGAAGTTGGATTATTTTCTGAACCGGAGCCCGTTCCAATTGTACCTGAAGACGTTGAGGGCGGTTCAGACGAAGAAGAAGAAGATCCGCTATTCAGGGCGTACTCGCCTCCAGCCCACATGCATAATGTCGATCTATCTCATGATGATGAATTGGAGTTTCCTGAACTAACACACCGGACGCGTGACCGTACAGATACATCGTTTGATTCCGACGAATTAGAAGTTGGTAACCAGTTTGCGAACAAGAATAATTTTCTTGTTGCATTGAAACAGTACAGCATTAAGAACGGGGTTAACTACACGGTGGTTAAATCGAAGCTCGATAAGTTCGAGGCGAAGTGTGCAGTGCAGGATGGCACATGTCAATGGAAAATCATGGCGTCGTTGAAGAAAAAGACAGGGTTGTGGGAGATTAAAAAGTACAAAGGTCGACATACATGTCTTGCCGGTACAGTACCACTATGTGTTCAGTGATTTCGAATAACAGTAATAATATGTAATATTGCATTGTTTAACGTACTTCGTTGACAGGTGTAACACAAGATCATCCGAGGATGGATTCAAAGATGTTGGCTGACATGATAATCCCGATGTTGAAGGCCGATCCAAATACTACGGTGCCGACCTTAATTGGCAGTATTCGTAGCCAATTGGGGTACACGCCCTCTTACAGAAAGGCTTGGATAGCCAAGCAGAAGGCGTTAGAAAAGTTACACGGTGGGTGGGACACTTCATATAATGAAGTGTGGCAGTGGTGTCAGGTGCTAGATAGATATGTCCCAGGCAGCATGACAGACCTTGAAACGGAACCTGCGTACTACAACGATCGTCTGCTCCGTGGATGCGCAGTGTTCAAGCGTCTGTTCTGGACATTTAAGCAATGCCGAGATGCCTTTAAATACTGTAAGCCATTGGTACAAATTGACGGTACCTTTATGTATGGTAGATATACCCATCGGCTATTGCTAGCTGTTAAACTCAAATTTTATTAAATATATTAAATATTAATTACAAAAAAAACTTAATTAAAAAATTCTACTGCTGATGCCGGTGGGAACCAGTGCCACACGAGGGCGGTCGACGGTTACGAGCTGGATTCCTCCTTCTTCTGGCTTCCGGCGGGGGTTGTGGAACCTCGGGCGGGGAATCAGATTCCTCCGGCAGTGGGTCTGGTTCTGGATGTTGCGATGGTGACCCACTCTGATAAAATATTGACGCCGGAGGTGTTTGCATAAACCACGGCGGGGGTGACTGCATCCCGAACGGCGGAGCCTGGCAGAAAGAAGTGCTTCCCGATGCCGCCTCCTCTGAACCCACATGCGACGTCGGCCTCACCATCGGATGGCCAGGGGAAGTAGTCGGTAACGGGCTCGAACCCGGCCATGCAGTCCAACCTGGGCTAGGAATAGGAAACTGAAACATATATGGGTTAGGACCAAAAACGCGCCCTGCTGGAAGCGTTTTTGTCCACGTCAGCAAGGCGCGTCCACGTGGGCGCGTTTTTGGCTGACGTGGACAAAAACGCTTCCAGCAGGGCGCGTTTTTGGTCCCCGTCCCCCCAAAACGCGCTTACGTGGCCGCGTTTTTGGGGGATTCGGCCCTTTTCCGTAATTTTTCCCAATTCCGGCCCTTTTCCGTAAATTTTTTTATTTTTGGGTATAGGTGGGTAAATTGCCCCTTATTAAGGCAATATATTTTGTGTATATTAAAATAAAAATATATAAAATACATTAAAATAAAGTTTGGTTGAATGATAATTTTAAGGTTTAAGTAATTTAATTGATACGAATTCAAAATTCAGGTGACGTCAACTCAATTATAGATTTTATTAATAATATAAATAATAATAAAAATAAGATAAAAACTAAGTAAAATTCATAAAACAGTAGCATTCTACCGTCCCATTCACAAGCTCAAACATCCAATCAAACACTTACTTTTGGGCTGGGAGCCTAGTGGGTCAATGCATCTAGAAATATCATGATATAAATAGTTCAGACATTTGGCATTAAATATTAACAAAAGAAAGCAAAATATTAGAACTATTGAATAGTTAAAATCTCATGGACAACATTAAAGGTAAGATAAAATAAGAATTTCCAATTATCATCCACAAGAAAACCTGTAATGCTGTGTTCAACAAGAGTTTGCAGGGCTGTTGATGCTGGAAAAAGATCAACAAATTAGATTTTTTTTTCTTTAATGATGAATAATGTATGACATATGATAAACAACGAAAGCGATAGAGTCTGAATGACAAATATCTTCAGCAACTGTTGTTGTAGCCTTCACAACATTCAAATCCTTATTTCTAGTCATAAAGTCCCCAACTATATACTCTACATCTTGGCTGCATACACCCAAATAAAGAATAAATGTTCAAATACAGAGAACAAAAGTAAAGTTCGAAAACCATATTCCCAAGTAATAAGATATCTCATAACAATAATTTACTAATTCTTAGAAGTGTGACTTCGAGTAACAAATATTGTGGACCTCACAACATACCCATAAAAGAGTTTGACACTTGTATCTTAATGGAACCAACAACATCGCAGATTCAGAGTTAGTCTGCAAACCCCAAAGTGTAGTAGCCCATTTTTCAATGAAATCGGAACAGTGGTTTTGGGACCATAAATCTGATTTGAAAATAAAGTTTATTTTTATTTTATTATATGGTCCGTATTATGATAGACATGTCGTGTGAAAATTTTGATATGAAAATTTTATCGATTAAGTGTTTAATAACGAGAAGGACTAAATTGCATAAAATGCAAAAGTTGAATTCTCGTAGCTATAAGGATTAAATAGCTACGGAATTCAAAACTAGAGCTCCTTATAAGGTAATTAGACCATTAAAGAAAAGTATGTAGAATTTTGGTGACTCATCCATGGAAAAATTAGAAAATGGTAAGGATTAAATTGGAAATGGAAATAATTAATTAAAAAGATGATAAAAGATATCATCTTATTATTTTGTCATCTTCAACCCCAAAATTATATGGAAACCCTAGGAGAGAGAAAAGAAACTTTCAAGGCTTAATTTGGCAAGTTTCCTTGTCCTGTTTTTAGTAATTTTGATACTTTTGAAACCGAGATAATCTAATCTATCTATTTGGGGGATTAATTTGAAAAGTTATCAAGGTATGAAATTTGGGTCATGGAAGAATATACTGAAAATTAGAAATTTATCGTAGAAAATGAAATGTTGTAGCTAGATAAACAATTTATACAAAGTGATTTTTGATGAAAACATTATTTAGGGACTAAAATGTAAAGTTGTGAAATTTGATGAAAAATTCTGAATGCACATGCTGTAAATTTTTCAATGGGATTTTGGTTAGGCTTGGAATAGGGAGTAAATTGCACAAGTTTCATTTTCCGAGCCTAGGGATGAAATTGGAATTTATGAAAAAATTAAGGGCAAAATGGTAATTTTACCTAGAATGTAAATTAAGTTCGAATGAATATGAAATATGAGAAATTGATATTTAAGCTATTTATATAGATCCGAACAACACAAATTCGAGGTTAGACCGAGAAAAAGAAAAGGTTTCGGATTAGTAGATTATATACGTGAACAAGTGTCGAGGTAAGTTCGTGTAACTTAATCGAGCATGTAATTATGTTAATTGAATGTTGTGTTTGTATGTAATGTGGCTTATATTGATATGCATTGCTTGAATGCTATAATGGAAAATTTAATACATGTTTGAAATAATGAAAAATGGGTTAAGTCTCGATTGAATATTGAATTCCGATGAATATATGTGCTTTCCCGAAATGGATAAGGTCCTGCATTTGTTGCGGACGGGATTTAGTTCGGACGAGAAATCCTATTAACCTCATTACAGAAAGGATTTAACCTAGAAGGGTAATCCTGATATAATACATCTCGAGTATACGTTATTATTAGGGTTTAGCCTGGACTGGTAATCCTAATCAAGCTCCTCTGAGCATACGTTATATAAAGGATTTAGCCTGAACTAGTAATCCTGTTATACGATATGTAGCTCGAGAGTGTGTTCCTTGGTTAAGTGCCCTAATGGGTACCCTTGAATAAGAATTGACGGATTATTGAATCATACACCTCGAGTGTACTACTTGAGCATCCATCGGATTTCAATGATTCAACGGACACAACTCTTGACCTGGTATGAGAATTTTGAGATGAAATTGATAATGACTTGAAAGAATATTGCTTGATGAGCTCATCCATGTTTACTTGATTTATATGAATATTTTGGTGACTAACATGTTTGATTGAATGCATGTGTTTAGGAAATTTTGCTAATGGATGGAAAACATGATATTGTATACTTAGATTTAATAAACGGTATTGGTAAGTTTAGTTTCTGTTATACGAACTTACTAAGCATGTAATGCTTACTCAGTTTTATTTTCCCTTATTTTATAGTGCTCGGAAACTTGCGAAGGTTGGAGATCATTGGAGCATTGTCACACTATCAACTCGTTATTTTGGGTATACCTAGTAAAATCATTTTGGTATAATGGCATGTATACAACAACTTGGCCAAGAGTGGCTTGAAAATGATGTTTTGTAACCTAGCCATTGGAATGGCTAGTAATGGCTTATTTTGGCACGATTAAGTAGGCTATTATTATATATTTATATGTGTTATGATAAGTATATGTGATCAAATAATGTTAAAGCCTAAGTTAATCCAAGGTAAGTTTATAAACACATATGCATGTAATGGTATGCCATGATGAATGATGGAATCTGCTTAAATTGAATGCTTGGAATGGTTGGATTGTACTTGGTATGTTTTAGTGTAGGTAAATGGTAAATTTGGGTGATAAATGAGGCTAGGAAATGACTTTATTTTGTCCACACGAGTAGACACACGGACGTGTGTCTAGACTGTGTGTGACACACAGCTTGGTACACGGGCGTGTGGTTAGGCCGTGTGTCCCCTGCACCTTAATTTTGAGAAACAGAATGCTCAGAATTGAGCACATGAGCAGAGACACGGGTGTGTGTCACAGCCGTATGTGCCACACGGCCTAGAACACTGGTGTGTGTCTTGGCCGTGTGAAACCTGCACCTAATTTCGAAATAAATTAATTAACCACACGGCCTAGCACATGGGAGTGTGGCATGGCCGTGTGCACAAGTCAGAGAGTTACACGGGGTCGAACACGACCTATAGCACGGGCGTGTCCTAGGGTCACACAGGTGTGTCCCTTGGACCACAAGGGCGTGTGAGCCCTGCACCTTGGAAAGTTTTTGAAATTTTGCGAAAAATTCTTAGAGTTCCCGATTAAGTCCCGACTGGATTCTAATGCTCGTATTGTGTAACACCCCTAACCCGTATCCTCACCGGACGAGGGTTAAGAGGCATTACCAGACATATTGGATCATATCACAGACATTTCACTAACATCAATATTCACAAACATTCCATAGCAAAATATACACATAGAGTGCCTTTAGAAGGTCTACGAGACCTTAAACATGCATTGGGAAAGGGTTGGGACTAAATCAAGCACATACAAATTTTTCTGAAACTTAAACATTTTTCAAAGTTACAGAGGTCACACGCCCGTGTGGGTAGGCCGTGTGTGTGTCCAGGCCATGACAAAACAGGGCATACATACTGACTTGTCCACACGGCCACAAGACACGCCCGTGTGCCAGGCCGTATGAAAATTAGGGAGGCTACTGACTTGGTCACATGGCTAGTCACACGCCCGTGCGTCTAGCCCGTGTACCTAATTGAATTGGCCTCACACGCCCATGTGCTCGACCGTGTGCTCTGCCCAAGCTCACTTTGAAGTGACCCTCGAGCAACACGGTAGAGACACACGCCCGTGTCCCTGCCCGTGTGGGCACAAAGTAGGCCATTTACAAGGCCAATTTGCCACCCAATTTGGGTCATCCCTACAAGCATCAAACAAGCAATAAATATCCCACATTTCCAGCCAATTGCAAGCACAAAACATACACCATTTAAACCATCTCCTCATCAACCAATTTCATGCTCAAAATCTAAACCAAACATATCAAAATCTCATCAAAGCACATACCAAATTGACCATTTCTTTTGGTCATTTATAAACATCAAAACATATCATTACTTAGCACAAATCATGTACCACATCCAAAACATATTTTCTTCCACAAGTAAGCCATATCACATGGCTATAAAATGCATATCTCAAAACATATCACACTAGTCCTAGCCTATACATGCCATACTTTTAACATTTACACTTCCAAAAGGTACCAAAATAGAGTTCAATAGTGTGGTGATGATCCTCGATGATCCCCGAGCTCCCAGTAGTTTCGATAATCTATAAAACAATATAAAAACACACAAAGTAAGCTTTCAAAAGCTTAGTAAGCCATTACAAATAAACTTATCACATAGAACAATTATAAACCATTTCATACATATGGTTCATGGCATAACACAATCACAAGTCATATTTCTCTTATATCTCAAATGATCATGTTCACTTGCTCATAATCACATATCATGTAATGTAGCTCACATATCAAATGATCATATACATACATACCTTTCATTGCCAAATTTCATATATATACATACGTACCAGAATTTGGATGCACATTTGTATACTCATTCATTTATCGGAATACCTGTTGAATCGTTCTAAATCAAACAGGATACTCGGATAGCTCAGAAAGCTCGTACAATGCCAATCCTAGATGTGATCTTACATGTAATCAATATCTATGCCACTGTCCCAGACAGGGTCTTACACGAAATCAAATACGATGCCTATGTCCCAGACATGGTCTTACACGTAAATCTCAAATTGATGCCAACGTCCAAGACGTGGTCTTACACGATAACTCATATCGGAATCCTATGTCTTGACATATGTATCCTAACTATTCCTATGGTTCGTATGGGGCTTTTCGGACGTCATCACATTATCGAAATTTTCTTAGATTTCACATATTCAGCTCTAAAAGCCATTCATCACATTTTATTAACATATAAGCAATAATAATTCAATTTAAACACATTTATTTGTATATAGACCTCGTACAGATTCGGATGGAAATAAACGATTACTCGACCACTTTAGATTTCCCCCAATCTAATTCCATTTTCTTTGGTTCTTAATCTATATGTAACAGCCCGATTTAGGGGTTAGTCAGAACAGTGGTTTCGGGACCACTAAATCGAGGTCGGGGAAAATTATTTTGATGTTGTTTTATGTGTTGTAGCATAATTATATGGATGCATGAAAATTTTGGTGCTTTAATTTTGATGATTTCATGCTTAATTGCGAAAAAGGACTAAATCACATAAAGTGCGAAAGTTCTATTTTTTAAGGTAGAGGTGTCAAATAGCCATAGAATGTTAAATTAGAGGTCTTTAAAGTGCAATTAGGCCATTAGGAGGGCATGACCGGCCATAGGAATGAAGGAGACAATAGCATTAAATGTTGGTCAAATATGGTAGAGATTAAGTGATAAAAAATGACTAAAATAAAACAAAAAGATGAGATATCATCTTTTACTATTCCTTCTTCTTCTACCACTGAAATTTGAAGGGAGAATATGGTTTTTGAAGTTCAAAATTTTATCTACATTTCATTCTTGCTAGTAAGTCAATTTGATGATTATTTTTTATTATTTCTGTACTTTTGGAGTCCCCAAAGCTTAAGCTAGCTAATGAGGGGACTAATTTTTGATATGGTTGAAAGTCTAGGGACTTTCCATGAGAATGGTTATGTTGTTAACTGAGTTTTTATGGAAGAAAATGAATGTTAGGAAGATGAGAAACAACTTTTGTGAAAGGTGTTAGCATGAAAACACCTAAATAGGACTTAAATGTAAAGAATGAATTTGTGTCATAAATGCATGAAATGGTTGGAATGGTGAGTAGTTGTAAGAGAAATAAATGTTCAGCTAGGCTTTTTTTTATTGAGAAAATATGTTGAAAAATGATTTACGAGCCTAGGGGCAAAATCATAATTTTGCCATAATATAAGGGCAAAATGGTCATTTTTGCCTAAGTGTAGATTTTGATGCATTATGATCATAGAATGATCTAAATGAATGAATTTAATTGTTATAGATCAAGAAGAGCACGGAAACAACCTAAACCGTGGAAAAGACAAGGTGACGGATTAAATCGTTAGTTAACACGTTTTGCACCGAGGTAAGTTTATGTGTAAACAATGCATTTTTATATATACATTGTTGTTGATAATTAGTGCATAGCTTGATTGGGAACCTGAACGGTTCAAGCGGATTGAATGTGGTAGTTATTGAATAATTGTCATATGAAATACGAAATAGACATGTGAATGTATAATGACTACACTTGACGGTGGGCTATGTTTGATACCACCATATTACTTAATTACGATGGGCTATGTGCGATACCATCGTCTATTTATTAATTGATGGGCTATGTGCGATACCACTGTAAGTATCTTTTTGGTGGGCTTTGTGCGATACCACCGTAATTATCCTTTTGGTGGGCTATGTGTGATACCACTCCAATAAGGACTGATGGTGGGCTAAGTGCGAATCCACCGAGTAATTTGGTTATGAGTAGTTGATTATGAGATTTAGATGTATTGTATTATATGACATTGTGGTTTTAAGTGCAGGGAAGCATACTAATGAATGTATGCATTAAACTTATGATATGGTTGGAATGTGGAATTGGAAGGAATGAGTAAGCATGATTATGAATGTGGATTGTTTCTTGCTTAGTATGTGATGCTATATACTTGACTAGCACATACTATAATGTTATATTGTTTACATGTAAACTTACTAAGCTTAAAGCTTACTCCCCTCCTCTTTTCCCTTGTTTTATAGAGTTTAAGAGCCGAGCCGGGATACGTGGATAACCGGAAGATCGCCCACACTATCAGCTCACCTTGGTATATCTAGACTTAGTGATTTTGTATATGGCATGTATAGGGGCTAGACTAGTTAGATTATTGTGTTATTTTGGCCAAAAGTGTGTTAGCCCCTTATTAAGATAACTATTTTGTATATTGCCATGGTTGATGGCTCACCTTATCATTTATGAAAATATGAAATCATTCATGGAAGCTCATATATGAGTAATTGCTTTCGTAATGGTATGTCTTTAGGGAGAGCTCAGTCATGATATTACAGTAGAATGACTTTGTGACTAAATGAGTTTATAATTAATAGGAAAAAGGCTGGAACTTAATTATAAATCATTTGAGCCTTAAATGCATATGTCCAATCAGTCGATCCGCTAGCTCGTTGAAACTAGAAATGAATTGTGTGTTTGAATAGAAATGAACGAAATTAATAGGAAAATAAAAATGGGAAACATTTAGGGATGATTATGGTTTTTGTAAACTCTAATTTATATAGGGTTTTTTTAGCAGTTTATAACACCTTTTAACTTAAAAATAATATTAATTCTGAGCTTTTGTTAATTAATTAGGTGAATTTTGTTTATATTCCGATGATGGGCATTAATTTATAAAAAAATGCAAATATGTGCTTTATTGTATTAATTTTGTGCATAAATTAAATTATTTAATGTTATTTATTAATATGTTATATTTTATTATATAGGGGGACCATGAAGTTGATATAATCTAAAGCTTATTATAATTCTTGCATGGACATGAGCAATTCTACCCTACTTGGATGGAAAAACCATACAAATTGGGTCTTGGAGATGTTATTTTGACCCAGTTAAAAATGATGTTACATGGTGGACAAGTCTAATTATTTAATGGGTCACAAAACCGTCCAAACAAATGGAAGACAAGCCCAATTCGACACAAGCATGTTGGCTGCCCAAAAATCAGTTTGGGGATATTTATTGGAGGTCCCTACAGTTGAAATTAAATAAAAAAAAAGAGCCCATGAAGTTTGCCCTTGAAATCGTCCAACCCTTGCTTGATTCTAGCATGATTTCATGCTTGAATCAAGCAACCATCATCCACCCTTTTCCCCAATGTGTGGCCGGCCAAGTAAAGGAGTAAATGGGGGGGGGATATTTTTCACTATTTTTAGTAAAATCTCCTACCAACCTCAAGTATAAATACCCACTCCTATCTCACATATCTTTCATCCTTTACTCAATCCCTTATCTCTCAATTCATAACATTCTTCCATTCTCTCATTTCCTCTATTCATTCCCACACATAACATCCTATAGTTCTTTCTTTTCTTAGCTAGCAAAACCTTGATAAGATCATCTCTTGACTGGCCACCTTGAGGAGCCATTTACAAAGGAGCAGTATGAGGATCAAAGGAAAACATCTTCAATCAGAGTTCACGAGATTACTGGTTCTTACTTTGTTACTTTGATTTTAATCATGTTTGCAAATTGCTTTGCTATCTTGTCATCAACAATGGTAGCTTAAATCTGTTTAGCTAGGATGATAGCATTAATTCAATGAAGTTTGTTTAAATCATGTTTATAGTGTTTGTGCCTCGATCAATCATGTTTTCAATTAAACTCAGGAATGTATTTCATTCATACATGATTGGATGCATTAGATTTACCTAAGTGATCCTAACCAGAGGACAACTAATGGACACAATAGTTGAAAAGTGCATGCTTAATTTAGATCCTAACCCGACTAAATTGAAGGTTCATAATAACTTTAACGAGCTCTATTATCTTGCATAGTTTTTAGGTTTATGTGATTACATTGTTTCAAATCTAACCCGTCCCTATTACTTCACATGAATTCTAAGAAACCCTTAGTTTAATATGATCATTAAAATGTATGTTTTACTAAGTAAAAGATTCTGAAAGGACATAATTTGGTTTCAAATCTCACGAAAGATTGAGTTGCCATAGAATATTTTCCGAACACTGTTAAGCATGAGAGAAATAAATTAAGTTGAATGATGTAATTATCTTAGCCTATTCATGTTATTAATTGTTAAACTATGTTTTTTTGCTACTAAACTCATTTCATACATTTCACTTCATAGTATGCATTTAGATTAAAATTACATTAGGAATCATCTTACATTTAGTAATTATTTTTTTCATCACACCACTAAAAAATAGTGTTTTTATCACCAGATTGTTAACTCTAATTTTACAATTAATTTATTAGCATATACAGTCCCTGTGGAGACGATTACTCTTTTACTTAATTATTACTTGATAACGAGTGTGTACACTTGCACAAACCTATGCGTAACAGTTTTCTTCGAAATGAAGAAATGAAATCATTTGGAAATGAATGTAGGTATCCAAAAATGGAAATGGTCCATTTGCAATACTATATGGATTACTTAAAAAATGATTGGAAGAATGAGTTTATGTTTTTGGACTGTTTTGAAGCTCAAAAATGAAAATAAACCATTCGGTCATAGTGAACATGTTGAGTTATGAAATACTAAACATATTTTCTCGAAATTTTACCAGGGGCAAAAGCATCAAAATTTTACCAAGGTTAAAATCATCAAAATTTTGTTGGGAGTAGAATAGAGATGAGAAAATTATTTTATATATAAATATTAAAGTTTATTTTGGAAAATTGAATGAATCGAGTTGGATCATATTACAAAGTACTAGGTCAAAAAGGCCCAAGAAATACTCGTAATTGGACCTTGTGTGAGAAAGGCCCAAAAATCCCACATGGACATAAAGGGGGTGATAACCTTAGTAAGAATACTAGGGTGTGTCGTCCACCCTAGTCCTATTTTAAGTAGGATGTTTTTCTATTTGAAATAAACCACTACAACTTAACAAGGGTTCTACCTTTTCTTCTTATAAATAGATGGCACCAGTAGAGCTATTAACACAATTTTGAGAGATTGTTATTCTACCGAAAAATAGAGAGAATTTATTCTCAACTATTACATATTTTTTGGAATAACAATTCTACTGATTTCTATTAAGAAGAGAGAATTTTTGTTTTCACCTCTAAAGGAGAGAAAACTTTTTCTAGTTCGACGTTTAGATTCAATTGGTTCGAGCCCATACTCGAAGCAGTTCATGGTACGAGAATAGCAGAGAAGATCATTTGGTTCAAAGTTGGGAAAACGAGCGTCCACTAATGTAACACCCCTAACCCGTAACCGTCTCCGATTTAGGGTTATTACCGATCAATCCGGAACATTTACAATCATTTTACAATACAAAGTCAATCATCATCCAAACATATCAAAACATAAGCATATAGTCATTTAATGTGGTCTACGATACCTTAAACACGTGTTAGAAAGGGGTCGGGACTAAACCGAATACATACAAATTTTTCAGAAAATCAAACATTTTTCAAAGTTACAAAGGTCACACGCCCGTGTGGGTAGACCGTGTGCCTCACACGGCCTCGGACACGCCCATGTGTCCAAGTCGTGGCAAAACAGGGCATACATACTGACTTGTCCACACGGCCTGAGACACGCACGTGTGCTTCACCCATGGTCGACACTAACTTGCACCACATGGCCAGTCACACGCCTGTGTGTCTAGCCCATGTACGAGCCTGACTTGTTTCAATTTTTCAAACTCGAAGGACACGGTCGAGCCACACGCTTGTGTGCTCAACCGTGTGGGCAATTATAGGCAATTTTCAAGGCCAAATTACCATCCACACTTTGGGATCACCTACAAGCACCAAACCAATATCAAATTATACCTCAAATACAACCAAAACATACCAATATATGCACCAATTAATCATCAACCACACCATTTATTTCCATACTCAATTTCTACCCAAATAAGTTCATCTAAAATACCAATTTTCACATCCCAAATCATATAAGTTAAGCATCATATAATTCATACCACAAGTTCACACTTGAATCATCATTCTCATCAACCAATTTAAGCATGAGACCTACCATTTTCATCATTCACATAACTCACACATATATATACCAACATCATTCAACTTTCAAGCCATATCACATGGCAAGACTATACAACTCAAAACATGTCCTAATCACTAGCCTATACATGCCATATACCAAATATATACAATTTCCAAAAGTACCAAAATAGATAGCCGATAGTGTGATTGAGCCGCTAACGATCCCTGGATCCGAGCTAGCTTTAAATACACTGTAAAACAGAGAAACACTTCACACAGTAAGCTTTATAGCTTAGTAAGTTCGTAATATAATACATTTAATTCAATGATTCAAATCAATACAAAAAATAACCCATCACATAGATTAATTTACAAGAATGCACAATCTCATCCATATCCAATACTCACATTACTATCCATTCATCTATTTCCAAATTCGTCAACCACATAAGTTCCATACATACCTTTGCCAACACTTAGTTAACGACAAATTTTGCTACTCAATGCTTGATACCACATTTCGATCAATCTTCATTTATCCTTTGATTCAGTCGCACACTTAGTGCCAATTTCATAGCCGAAGCTTAAATATCATCGTACATTTAGTGCCTTTACTTTAAACCGAATTTAGCTTGGTGTCGCACACACAGTGCCAATCAAAGTAGTCGATACTTTCTTCATTTCGCACACTTAGTGCCTCATTTCTCAATTCACATTTATCATTAATGATTCATCAACCACATAATCTTTCAATATATATATATATATATATATATAGCACATGACCATAATCTAAATAATTCGTATTTTAAACGAACTTACCTCGGACGTCGAATTAACAAAACAGGTCGATTAATCGATCACTTTATCTTTCCCTTGATTTCGATCCAAACCTCTCTTTTCTTGATCTATACATATTCAAATTTAACTCATTTAATCACCAAATCATTCAATTTAATCCAGACATACATATTTAGGGCATTTTACAAAATAGCCCTCACATTTTCACATTTTGACACTTTAGTCCCTCTTTCATAAAATCACAAAATACACAAAATTTCCATTCACACATGCTTAGCCGAATTTTCCTTATGCTCATACAAGCCCACATATTTCATTTATATCACATTTTAGTCCCTCAATATATTATTTTCACAATTTAGTCCAAATTGCTCAAATTCACCAAAAATCCAAAGATAAAACATGTTAATCTTTCACATATCTTTCATATTTCACCAACTATCAACACAAAGCTCAAGCATTCATCAATGGCATTTCTCAAAGTCTTCATTAAAATTTAAAATTAAGCATGGGCTTGATAATACACTAAGCAACGATCACAAAAACATAGAAATCATCAAAATATTATAAAGCTTCAAACTTTCTTTTTCTTTTCTAGTTTCGGTGGAAGAAGGATGATAATGGCCATTAAAATGTGTTTATTTTAATTATATTAACATTAATAATCATTTTACCATTTTGTCCTTTTATTATTTCATTTAAAAATTCCACTAACCTTCGGCATTTTTGTCCATCCATTTAGCACGTGGAATAATAACAACATAAGGACCTTCTATTTAAAAAGCCATGACAATTAAGCACTTTAGCAATCAGCACACAACTTTTGCATTTTATGCGATTAAGTCCTTTTTGCAAATTAAGCACACAATCGATAAAATTTTCATACAGAATTTTCACACATGTTTAATCACACATTGTAAACACGAAAAATAATATTAAAATATTTTTTGACCTCGGATTTGTGGTCTCAAAACCACTATTCCGACTAGGGTCTAAACCAGGCTGTTACAACTAAGCCAAAAACACCAACTCATTTATTATTATTTAAATCCTTAAATGAGTTGGTGTCATGAGTTAACCGAGCACCAATTCGTTTAAGAATTATTTGAAAGTACTTCAATTTTTTTAAAAAAAAACCAATAAAAATATGCATATGGTGGTATTTTAACTCATGCCAATTGCACCATAAAATCTTAAATTTACCACTCAACCAAAGCTTTATTTTGATATTTTTACACATTTAAATTTTATTATGCATGTTTTATTTATGTATTTAAATTTTTTTTACTTACAATTTAATCTATTTTTTTCATTTTAATATTGTACATATTTTGTAACACCCCTAACCCGTATCCGTCACCGGAATAGGGTTACGAAGTATTACCAAAATTTTTAGAACAATTTTGGTTAACTTACGTCATTTACTAGATACTTAGTTCATTTTTATGCATGTTGTAACAAACATGTTAACCAAATTCCATCATCAATATACTAACATGAATTCTATGAATTAATCATTTTAAACATATATCATAATATGATCTTTTATATGTAAACATCGAAACATGTTTACCACTAGCCATTCCAATGGCTAGTTATAACCAAACCTTTACATGCCATTGTTGACCAAATTAACCTATACATACCATTATAACCATAATTAATTTACCATATATATACAGATATGGGCCGATGATGTAACATCCTGGAAAGGGCCTATGCATTTCCAGTCTAACTGTACGAAATGACAAGTCTTAAGCACTATGAATAAATTTTTGATATTTTTGGAAACTCAGAAATGTATGAAAATGAATTGGAAATGAACATTTTTGGAAACTTGGAAATGCATGGACATGAACATTTTTGGAAACCTGGAAATGCATGGACATGAACATTTTTGGAAACCTAGAAATGCATAGACATGAACATTTTTGGAAACTAGGAAATGTAAGGAAATGATTCAAAAATGGAAAGTGAACATTTCTGGAAACTTGGAAATGTAAGAAAATGGCAAGTTTACAGAGTCGATCGAAAATTTTAGGAAACTTGGAAATGACCTAGAAATGTCAAATTTTAAAGTTTAAAATAGGAAATTAGGGCAAGGAGGCCTTAAAAGAAAAAGTTGGAGAAATTTGACACACAAACAAGCTTGGAAAAGTGGCCTGGAGATGCCACTTAGGGCCTATGGAAATGGCGCCATGTGCAAGAGGAATGGGCCTGGGTTCGAGTCACTTGGGAAGCAAATAAATGAGGTTTTATTTTGGCTTCCAGAAGGCTGAGGTGGACGGCACATGCTTCTAGAAAAGGAGGTGTTTTATTTTCATAAATATGTGATTAATAAGGTGATAAATAAAGGATTTTTAATTAGATTATTTTCAAGGGATAATAAAGGATTTAAATTGGATTAAACCCTTTTATTTATGATAATTAAAAGATAAGGTTATCAGATAGAGGAGTGGTGGCCAAGTAAAGGACTCCTTAGCTGATAATTTCGGCTATAAAAGAAAGTTAAAGGCTTTCCTCTCATCTTTTCTAAGTGTTGCCGAAAATTCCCTAGCAAACTCTCTCTGCCGAATTTTCTTCTCCTCTTTTCTTCTTCTTTTCTTCTGTCAAGCCAAAACCCCTTTGATATCAGTCTAAGTCTACATAGCCGAATCTCTGTGGCTTCAATCAAGGGTGCCGTCGACTGTGGTGATAAGGTAAGAATAATGGATTCTTGTTGTTTATTCTCTTTCAACCAAGATTTGGGAACTGATTCTTTTGGTTGTCTTTTGGCCGAATATTAAAGGAGGAATTCCGGGATTTCAGATCTAAGGATTTAAGGTAAGAAAAGCATGGTTTAGGCCAGAGGCCAATTGATTTAAGATTATTAAGTGATATGGAAATCAGATCTAACATATGTGTGTAGGGATTTCAACATCTCCATAGCCAAGGGTTACTTTTCGGGATTTGAAATCACAAGGTATGTGTTTAAGATATTCGGCCAAGGTTATTTTAAATATTTAGATTTATTATCAGAAGCCAAAAACTAACCTGTGGAGTAATATAGTGTTTAGCCGAATTCACAATGGAGGAATACAAAGATCCGGCCCTTGATTCTTAAAATCAATTCAGTTACAAGGTAAGTAATACAAATCCTAGTTGTATTTGGAAAAATGGCCGAATGGTCTTTTAAATAGTAAGTGATTAACTTATATAGGATTTGAGATCTAAATCTGTAATCAGTTCTCTTCGGGATTTTCGAGGACTTCATTAAGCGAATCAGGTGTGTACTCCACACTACTTTGTAATATGAATTATGGTTGCATGTATTAAAATATATGTTAATGAAAATATGAGCATGGCTAAGGTACCATGTTAAGGTACTAAGTACTCAGGTACGTTTCCTACTTCTACTAGGAATATGAAATATGTTATTCATAACATGAGAATATGATAAGAATGTGAACTATGGTATATTATCCATATTAATGTTTATAGGGCATATGGTTGTATATTCAAAGGGGAAGTGAAAAGTGGTAATTTAAGACCACAGTAATCTGAAAAGTGGTGACTTACGGCCACAGTAATCTGAAAAGTGGTGATCTAAGACCACAGTAATCTGAAAAGTGGTTTCCTAAAACCACAGATGCGGAGCCTTAAGCCCGCAAATTGGTGTGTAGCGGAAGGAGGGTCAACTTAGTAGTCCCCACGGTGTGTTTGGCAGGTACGGGGGTGTGTAGCGGATGGACAATTAGGTTTGGGTTTGGGAATGCATCATAACTTGTATTTTATGATTGAATGTATTGTATGCCTGATTCTATTACGATTTAGTGCCACGTACACATTGAGTCTGGTTGACTCACCCCGTTGGGGAAATATTTTTTTCAGGTGATGAGCAGTAATGGACCGGGTCGGCAGGAGCTACAGGTGGCCATGCATCGCAAGGAGAAATTTAAAGACTTGGGCTTTTATTTTACTCAGTACTTAAATTTTATTTTGGGTTTTGATTGATGTAATAAGGCCATGAGGCCCAAGTAGGATTTCTTTATTTCTGTTTAAACTTTTAATTTACTATGTTACGAACTATTTTTAATTAAAGTTCAACTTAAGAATTATTTATTTAAAAATAAACCCTAAACTGTTTTGTCATCGTAATTAAATGATTTCTAAGTAAATAAGTGGGTTTCGATCTAAGCCCAACCCAAAACAATATTTTTCAAAAAATTACACAAATTTTCTCTAAGTAACAAAGAACTTTGAAACCGATTTTCTTAAGGAACATACCAGGTCCGGTTCAGGCTCGTGGGCCGGGTGTGGGGTGTTTCAGATGAATAGTGTGAATGATCTCCTCCAAACTTCCAACCCAACAAACTTTCGATTTATATTCATTCATTTTCAATATAAACATGCATGGCACATTTAATCCTTTTGATTACAAGCCCTAACACATATCCTTACCATATCTTGTATTCTTATAATGTTTTCAAAACATATCTCTATATTCCAAGTACATTTTCATATTAATTCATCTCAAATTCGATCTATTTCATGTCAGAACTTTACTCATTAATCAATTGAGATAACAATAACTATACGGATAGTACACTCAAGGAATACAAATATATTCTCACAGATGAATGTATTCATCAAACTATTCCATGTTCATATATAAACATTTCATACTTTCATATTTCATGTAACATTATTTTCATATATTTCAGGCAGATACATGTAAAATTAATTTCTTTTCATGTCATATTTCCATATCTCTTATTTCATTCCATGGCAACTTATCTTTAGTTCATATTTAACCCTGTTAGAACTTTGCCCATTGAATTTATTTGAAATATCGATGGATACTCATATAGTACACTTAAAGTGTTCAAGTCTATAATCCATCAATTTGTATCCAGCGGTACCCCTTTAGGGCACATAATCGAAAAGCACACTCTCGAGCCACATATCAGGATGCTCATCTAGGCTAAATATCAGGAAGTTCACAAAGAATTTTTAATTAGGAAACTCATAATTGCCCATAAAGAGACTTGTAATAGGAGCACCGGATAACCATGTCTCAAAGAGTTCAAGCGAGCCATGTCAGAACACTCACAAAGAGCTGCGTTTGTCTCGCAACATATGCAGGACCACAACCGATAGAATCATGTAACAAATTCACTACCAATCAGGATGCTCACAAGAACTATGTAGCAGGATTACCAGTCCAGGCTAAATCCTGTCTACAACATATAATCAGTGAGACCAGGATTACCAGTCCAGGCTAAATCCCGATTTCAACATAAGATCAGAATTACTAGTCCAGGCTAAATTCTGTCTTTAACATATGCTCGAGAAGGCTTATATTAGGATTACATGTCCGGGCTAAATCCTTTCTGTAATGAGGTCAAGGATTACTCGTCCGAGCTAAATCCCATCAGCAACACATGCAGGACCTCATTCCATATAGGAAATCACCTTTACCCATCGGTATTCAATATTCAACTAGAACTTGTCACTTATCGGACATTATCATTTATCGGGCTTTGTCGAACATATGCAAATAGTTTCAAATATATTCATAGTATTTATATAATTTATATGCACACATCCAAAAAAAGCATAAAAATATACAAAATTTAGTTACACGAACTTAACTGGCTAAATTGCAGAAATATCAAGATTTAGGGGCATTTTGGTAATTTTCTATTTTCCTCGATTTTCACCCAATCTTAAATTAATAATTTCATTCAATTTATTAAATTAATAATTTCATTCAATTTATTAATTTAAACAATAAAAAAATTCATTTCCTTTAATTTGATCATTTTTGACATTTTTACAAAATTGCCCCTAAAGTTTTACTTTTATTCAATTTAGTCCCTGAGCCTAAAACATGTAAATTATCCATTTTTAATGTAAACCCTTGCTAGCTAAATATTCATATATTTATCTTCCTCCTCCTCTCCATTCCACATCCTTAATATATACATAATTCCACTATTTACTTATATGTTCATATCAAGCTATCCACTTGAGTCATAGTCACTAAATTGTTTATATCTTGAGCTAAAGAATTCCAAAGTAAGATTCTCTTGATGTTTTTGAAACTAGACTCAAATATATTTCTACCATAAAAATTTCAGAATTTATAATTTAGCAAATAAGTACAGTAAAATCTTTAAATTTATCCCTGTTCTGCTGTTTGACAGTTTCGACCTTTCTTTACTAAAAATTAATTATCTCTTAGTACGGTATTTGGATGATGTTCTCGTTTGTTTCTCTTGAAAATATACTCATTAAGAATTTAAAAATATAAATTTAAACCCCAAAATATTTTTATACAATTTTTAATGATTTTCCAAAGTCAAAATAGGGGAGCCCGAAATCATTCTAACCTTGTCTCACAAAATTTATTATATCTCATAATTTACAATTCCATTGCTTAACACCGTTTATTCTATGAGAAACTAGACTCAATAAAATTTAATTTCTTATTTTATTCAACCTTTAATTCGATTTCCACATTTTTTGGTGATTTTTTTAAGTTAGACCACTGCTACTGTCCAAAACTGTTTTAGTGCAAAATGTTAATTACCAAGTTTATAACACCCTCATTCCATTTCTCTATAATATTTCCCATCACTTTCTCTTATTTCCCTTCACTAACATATCAAGAACATATAGCCTTATATAAGAAAACTCTACTATAACATCATTTCCATGCTTTTTCAATAATATCAAACTTAAAAATATATTGAAATCTTGATGTTCTTACCTTGTTCTATTGATTTCAATCTTTAACTTGATTTTCTCTTTCCTCCAGCTTCTATTTCTTGAATCTAACTTGATATTCTAGCTCCCCATAGTCTCCTTGTTATTTTTCTCTCTTGATGGCTATGGATATTCTTTTGATTTCTAGGTGAAAATGGAAGATTTTTGGTGAAAAGACCAAATTGTAAAGAAAGCAAAACTTTCTTTCTTTCTCTCTTCTTCTCATGTTGATGCATGGGAAAGATGAAGAGAATTCTTCATCTTTCTTTCCTTATATATTACATGAAATAATAATAAAATAATAATAAAATATAATGTATAAAAAATCAAATTAAAATATTAATAAACTAATATTTATTTATTTAATTAATCTAAAATATCTCCACATCATCATTGCCTTCTAGATTTCTCTCTCCTTCTAATTGACCATTTTGCCTTTAATGATCTTTGAAAAGTCCATCCTTGATTCATCATTTAATTTGGTATAATTGCAATTTAGTCCCTCATAATTCTTCACCTATTCAATTTGGTCCTAATTCATCAATTTTCCTTAGTTTCTAAATCATTCCACCCTTAAAATATTTACACTATTGGTCCTTCAAATTTTTCATATTTACACTTTAACCCATCAAATTTTGAGTATTTATTCTTGTGCAACAAAACTTTTCTCACTTTTACGATTTAGTCCTTTCTTGAATTAATATATCATAATATACTTCTAATTGTTGATATAACTCAAAATTTCCCTTTTTGTCACTTTATTTCCTTATTTTACTATATTAAGGATAATATCTTACTATAAAATTTTTCGGGATATTACATATTTCATGTGTTATTATTAGTTAATTTCAAACCATACGTTTCATATGTTATTTTGAAACACACATCTATATTTTAAATATGTGGTTTCTACTTGTATACACCTTTGATAAAATTCTAGTATTATCTACACTATTATTTAAACCTTTGATTGAGTTAATGTCACAAGTCAATCATGTACCAACTCGAATAGAAAAATTACGAAAATATCCTTTTATAATTAAAAGAATTGATATTATTCTATGGTATTTTAGCTTTTTTTTTAAAAAAAATAAATAAAAATTTACTTGTATGATTTGAGTTGATAAAACATTAATTTTATCACTCAACCAAAGCTTTATTTTAATATATTTTATACATTTTAATTTTATTATGCATATTTTATTACCTCCATTAATTGAATATTTATACTATTACTTAAACAAGTTCTTTACTAGTACACCATTAATTACTATTGAGTAAAATTTTATTTTTTATTTTTACATATAGTGTTTACTCGCACCTATATAGTATATCTATACTTACTATTATTTAAATCCTAACTGAGTTGGTGTCGCAGGTTAATCGGGTATCAACTCAATTGGAAAAAAAAGAGACTAATATACCCTATTAAATAATTACTATTATTATTTTGATGATATTTTTGTCCTTTCATACTTTTATATAATTTTTAATAAAATTATTAAAATTAACATATCCAAGGATTGAACACATGTTTAATGAATTTATAAACAAGACATTTACCACTAAAGCGATAACCATTATTGAGTAAATTTGAAAAAATATAAATTTTTACATAAACTGCTTTCTCCCACTAATATCGTGTATAAAGATAATTTTTTTTTCATTTTAATTTCGTAAAAATTGTATATCATTTGTTACCGTTATTAATTTTAAATTATATATTTTATTATTTGTTGTATGTTGTTTTTAAAAATAAACTTGTATTCTAAGTACGTGTTTTCCATACACATACACATATAATAGAATTTCTAATTTTATTTTTGTAAATTTACAAAAGAAAATTAAAAATCATCAATAAATCAATTTTATTCATAGTCAACCATCATCAAACTTACCATCTCACTCATCTTTCAACTTCCCCTAGCTTTTAATTATCATAAATTTCTCCTACCATTCTGGACAAGCAGAAGAAAATCCATTGCATTCAACGTAAAGAAAAAGATTATGAGTTTTGTTTTTACATGTCAGTCTGAAACCAAAGTAAATGGAAAATTATATTCAAAATTTTCTTTAAAAAAAATACTCGGAGGAGAGCCTTCAATAGTTTATCCTATGGGAACCGCATGAACACAATGAAAGAAAAGGGATGAACATTTTGGGGTTTCCAGGAGTTAGGATGTTTTCATTTGTTTTCAATTTCTCAACAATCGGTGCAAAACTGAAGAGATCAGTTTGGAAAATAAGTGTGCGACGACAATACTAATTTAGGGATCTAAATGCATGGGTAATGTTAAGAAGAAGTAATGTAAAAGAAATGGGAAAAGAGGTTAAGAGAAAAAGTTTTCTTTTAGTTTTAATAAAAGAATATAATAGTTACTTTTTTTATATATAAGAAATTATAAGATTTAATAAAAAAAAAAGAAATCAAGGTTCAAGGGTGCAAAAAGCCTCAAAATTTTCAAAAAAAGTAATTAAGTTATTGCTTTTCTTTTTGCACCCATTTGGGTACTTGAACTTCCAAAATGTATCAAAAAGTCCTCAAACCTTTCAAAAAAGCAATTAAGCCCCCTACTTTTCTTTGCACTCAATTAGGTACTTGAACTTTTAAAATCCATCAAAAAGACCCTCAAACTTTTTCAAGAAAAGCAATTAAGCCCCTGTTTTTATTAAAAATTATAAAAATTAAATCAATAAAATCTATAAATATATTAAATTTTAAAAAAATATTCAAATATTAAAAATTAGAAAAAAATTATAAAAATCGTAAAAAATTATAAAATTTTATAAAAATCATAAAAAATTCATAAGATATATAGAAATATAAAAAAATTATAAAATTTTATAAAGTTGTAAGAAAATTATATAAATATGAAGAATATAAATTTCGTAAAAAAAATTTATAAAAATTATCGTACCAAAAAAAGCATTTTATAATTTTTCTATAACTTTTATTGATTTTTATTTTTTATCATTTTTCGCCACATGTCATATTGTGTTACGACACGTGATGACTTTAATTGAAAAAAACTATGGGTCGTTAATTTTTTTATGATTTTATAAAATTTTACAATTTTTATTTTTTTACGATTTTTATAATTTTTTTCTATTTTTTCATAAATTTTAAATTTTTTTTAAATTTTTCCTAATTTTTAATAAGAGTAGGGGCTTAATTGCTTTTTTGAAAAATATTGAGGGTCTTTTTTATGCATTTTGAAAGTTCAAGTACCTAATTGAGTGAAAAAAAAGCAACGACTTAATTGCATTTTTTTTTGAAGAAGTTTGAGAGCCTTTTTAATGCATTTTGAAAGTTTAAGTGCTCAATTGAGTGAAAAAAAATAGAAATGCTTAATTGTTTTTTCAAAAAAAAAAAGTTTGAAAGGCTTTTACACCCTTAAACCAAAAATTAAATTAATTAGAAAACCAATTAAAAAAAGCAACGATCAATAGAGAACCGAGAGAAAAGCAAAACCCCAACTTAGAAACTCACCGCTAATACAGACTACCCATTAGAAAAGACATGATGATTTTTTTTTCTGTCAAACTTTAAAAAAAAAATATATCTTAGTTTTCTATTTTTTTTTTCTCTTTTTAACTTTTAAATTTATATTTTTTATTAAATTACCTCAACATATATTCATATGAATTGTTACAAACTAGCTTGATTAAGGTAGTGGCGCTACTTGTCTCATGAATTTGGTAAGTATTACATGGTTGGTAACTTGTGAAAGATGTGATACATATGTGATGATATGAATTGAACTGGATTGAACATGATATAAATTGGTATTGTACGAAACTATGATATGTGATCATGAATTTATATGTGCTTGAAACATTGGTTACCTTAATAACGATCTTGGGCAGAGTTGGGTATAATTGGTATGTCATAGGATTGGATTAGTGTACGAGATTTTACTTTGGTTTATATCGATGAGGCGTGGAGCACATATTATACTTCAAACATCCGATGAGGTGCTGTAACACCCTGGTTTAGGGGTTATGCGTTTGGAGCATAACCCGAGTGGTTGGCAGGCTTATGGTCTTGTTGGATGAATTTTTAAGGGTTTGGAGAACCCTAGAAGGCAAGGGATGCCTTAGAAAATTTTTAGTTTTTAGGGGTTAAAAAGGGGAGCTTGGCTTTAGAGGGCTTAAGAAATTTATTTGGAAAGTTTTGGCACAAGAAAGGCTTGGCAAAGTGGCTTCATGCGCTGCTCAAAGGGCTGGAAGTAGCGCCATTAGGGTCTTGGGTTCGATTCAAGAAGGCAGCAGGCTGGTTTTTATTTTTGGGGTTTTAGCGTTATAAGGAGGGAGGCTTTAAAAGAAGCTGGGGCGAGTTCATGACACAAGCAGTAACTTGGCCAAGTGGTTTCCGTGCAGCATTTAGGAGCTGGAGGTGTACGTGGGCGCTGGTTCGAGTGACGGGAGCAGCTTTTGCGTGTTGTTTTTTTTATAAGCGGTAATGGGCTTAGATAGGTAGGTGTTATAATTTAATATTGGGGATTTATGGCATGAAATTCTATGAGGCCGAGTGGCCTGGGCGTTGGAAGTAAGGGGCTACTGCAGGGGGTCGCGGGTTGGATCCAAAAGAACTGCAAGGGTGTTTTAATTTCTTTTTTGGGCATTAAAGAAGAAGGAAATAAGGAAGGAAGGCCTAAAAGAATTATGGTGTGTTTTGTATCACAAAACAACGCCTGGCCCAAGTGGCCTGGGCGCTACTTGTCTGCTGGATTCCCCCAGGTCCCATGTTCGAACTCAGCAGGCAGCAGCGAAGGTTTTATTTTATTTTTGCTGGCGTGATGAGGGTGTTGGCCTGCACATGGTTCCTTGTTGTTGTTGCATTCGGCTGGAAGGAAGTTGAGGGGCACATGGCTTCTATATTTTATTTTATTGGTTTTGAAGAGGTGCTAAGGATAATAATTCGTTTTTAAATTGGATTTTTTATTATTAATTCTAAGGATAATAAAAGATAAAGAAGATAATAGTGGATTAATGGAATTATTATTTGATTATTATTATTAAGTATTCAAATTCAATTTGAATTGCTTCAAATGAGTGGCCTAGAATTATTTTAGGTAGTGAGTGAATTTTTTTAAACACTTCAAGGAGAAGTGGGCGGCAAGCTCAAAAAGGGGGGGTGCCGAATGCTTATAAAAGCACCAATTGACCACTTTGCTTTGTTTGTTTTCCATTTTTGCTTAGCCGAAAATCCTAACCTCTTTCCTTCTTATTTTTCTTTCATTTTTCCATTACTCTCAAACCCCTTTAGCCGAATCATCTACTCCCTTTTACCTTTCTTCTTCTTTTTCTTACTAAAAGTCCAGCCTTGTTTAATTATAAAATCAATCATAGCCGAATTTAATCCCTATCAAAGTGCCGAAATCCCTTTCCTTTATATTAAACTCCACTTGGCCGAATATTGTGCAAGAGAAGGTGGCTTTCCTTTAGTCGATTTCGGAAGGTAAGGGTCTTAGGCTGAATGTGTATATTTTTCTCATTATGTCGACTTTGGTAAAGGTAGGTGTGGGTTCCAGCAACTGTTAATTAAGGGTACTAATCACAGATTTAACCAAATTCGCTGTAGGATCTTCGGGATTTGAAAATAAGCAAGTGAGTTCGCCAACGTTCGTCAATCAATTTTTGATTCGTGATTCGGGTGCTGAAGCTAGTATTCAAGGTGATTAGGTACAGAGAGATCTAGTGTGGCCGACCTGTCTTTTCGGGATTTAGAGCATCCAAGGGTGACAGGTGTGTACATACACACGTATAACTATTTAAATGTGCTGAGTGCTATGTATGCTAACTTTGTGTAGCATCGGATTAATACCATAACGGTATGAGTGGTGATTCAGGTAAGTACCTGTTAATATGAATGTGTTATTGATGCTTTTGGTAAGCATGATGTATTGATACATGATATGTATATATGACTGATGTGGGATTAATGAGTGGAGGGGGCAGTATTATTGTGCCGACGGGCACCAGTGTTTTGGTAACACACTGTGACTACGGTCACCAGAGGTTTAGTACCTCCAGAGGTTTGGTACCTCATTGCGTCTCGTCCCAGTGGCTTAGCACCACAGTGGGTTGGCCCCATGTTTTATTTAAGGGATTGACGCCAGTGATTTGGCATCACACGATGGGTTGGCCCCATCAATCGATTGTGTCTATGGACACCAGAGGTTTGGCACCTCCAGTGATTTGGCATCACATCTGTGACTATATGTCACTAGTGGTTTGGCACCACCAGTGGTTTGGTACCACAACGGGGTAGACAGTGGTGATTGGTTGGCTAGGTTGGGGCACATAATAATTATGCATGTTAATTGTTATATGTTGTGTATGAAAATGTTTAAATCAGGGGAAGGGTTACATACTGAGTCTTGGTGACTCACCTTCTCCTTTACATTTTTCAGGTGACACGTAGATCGCGGATGTGGAGCCGGGAGGACTCGAGGCGGCCGTGCAGAGGATTTAATTTAAATGGACTTTAATATTAGTGATGATAATTTTTATTTCGGGTTTTATTTTAAATTTTGACCTTGGATTGTAATAAGGCCTCCTAGAATATTTTATTACTGTTATATGCTTGAATACTTGTTTTAAACTTTTACGTATAAAAATGAGTACATGTTTTTTTTTAAAAGGAATCGAAAAAGGTTTAAAGTGCCATCGGGTACACTTAAAATTTGTATAACAACTTGACTCAATTAAATTTTCAAATTAAATCTAAGTATGGTTTCAGCAAGATAACCAAAAACGAGAAGTTTTCAACAAAACTTAAATTGATTTTAAAACGGGTTTCAAAAAAGTTTTCTCCGTAACAAACCAGATTCGGTCATAATGTTTGGGCCGGGTTTGGGGTGTTACAAAGTTGGTATCAGAGCCCAGTTCAAAGCTCGGCTGTGGGGGCCCAAGGCCCAAAAAGGTTTTGTTTTATGCTAGTAGGCCTTTCTAAGTTGTTTTTGGGTTTTGAATGGCATGGCACCGAGTCTCCGGCACCGATTCGCCCAGGTAAGTACATCTAAACCTCTTGGTGAATTATATTCTGTAGAAGGGTAGGAAGCATGGAACGTAGATAGACTTATAGGACTTGGACCCTAAGGTTAGATTACTCAAACACAAACGGAACATAAGACTTAAAGAACTAAACCAACCTATGGCTAAGCCATTGAGCTAGGGTGTGGTAACCTTTGTACGCATGTCTAGGATTGGAACCGGAAGAGCTTGGTACTTAAGCAGTCCGAGTGACTCACCTCCTCTTCGCAGGTATCCTACCTGGTGCGTAGCTTCGGTTCACCCTAACTCAGAGGGCTCAGTGGTGTGGCAACCTCTGTGCGCATGTCTAGAAAGGTTCAGTGGGAGCTTGGTATTTAAGCGGTCCGCGTGACCCACCTCCTCTTCACTCAAATCCTGCCTGGTGCGTAGCTTTGGTTCACCCTGACCAAGAGGGCTCGGTCATAGGCCTAACATAATGACTAAAACCCGAAAGGGAACTAGCCACGTTTTGAAATGAATGAAACAACAAAAACCCTAATGTTTTCAGAACTTTTGCAATAAACTCTTTCAAAGCTGAGAACGTCACTTTTACAACGTTTTCTCGAAAACTTGATTTGTGAGAATTACAGAAATACCCTTAGGGGTAAAATTACCAAAATGCCCCTGACCCATAAAATATTAATTCAATAGTTTTGCCCAAAAATTTCCTTATTTTATAAATATCCAAAACCTCTACTTTGCAAATCACCAATAAAATACTTTGGGTTTGTTAAAATTACAAAATTACCCTGATTGACAAAATTACCGAAATACCCCTAGTTTCTAAATGATGCCATAACTTCAAATTTTGCAAATTTTCAGAAATGCTCTTCAGTTTTGGGAATTTCAAAGTGACCTGTTGTATTAAAGTTTGAAATCTCTCGGTCTTTAATACGAAAATACCCTGTAGGAAAATGACGACAATACCCCTGAGATAGAAATGGGCAGAAATGTCCGAAGAGCGAATAGGCATGGAAAGTATTAGGGAATGGATGTATGTACCCTTTTGTGTGAACTAGGGTAGAAGACTTAAAACATTGTTTGATCGAAAGAATCCCTAGTAAACTTTCCATAAAATTCTTCGCGGATAATCAAGTGTAACAAATTACTAATGCATAAAATTTTCTTAATCAGATTAAAAGCGCAGTAGGTAGAATGAGTTCTAGAGGACGTGGACGCCGTGGACGCGGTAGGGGTAGGATGACCGTATCTGAACTCGTCAGGTCGGGTCAAGATTCTGAAAATGAGGTACCACCGCCGCCGCCACCCCCGACTTTTGGAGCTGAGGAGCAGGATCAGACAGGGGGTGAGGCAGTGTCGCAAGCTGTGTTGCGAGTTCTCGAGTTGGTGGCTGGGGCTGGTGGAAATCTGGGAGCTCGGAAATCTGTTCCCGAGCGAATTCGGTCCAACGGGGCAGAAGTGTTTCGGGGTGTGTCGGGAGTAGCACCCAGTGCAGCGGAATACTGGCTAGAATCTACAGAAAGGATCATGGACGATCTAGACCTGTCTAATGAGGAGAAGCTGAAAGGAGCCGTGTCGCTTCTAAAGGATGAAGCATATCAGTGGTGGCTCACGGTCCGAGATGGTGCCACGGCAGATGATCTTACGTGGGATTACTTTAGGGTTGCTTTCCAGAAAAAGTATGTGGGTACCAGCTACACTGACGCGCAGAGAAAGGCTTTTCTGGGATTAGTGCAAGGAACTAAGTCAGTGTCGGAATATGAGGCGGAATTCTTAAGGCTAAGTAGATATGCTAGAGGCATCGTGGCTACTGAACATGAGCGTTGCGTCCGCTTTGAGGACGGGCTTAGAGATGACTTGAGGCTGATAATTGCTCCACAGCAGGTTCGTGAGTTTTCGTCGCTAGTGGAGAAGGCTAAGGTGGCCGAAGGGATCAAGGAGACCGTAAGACAGAAGCATGATAGGAACAAACAGAAGAGAGGCTTTGGATCGCCTGGATTGGGCAGTAATGTGGAGAAGAGGGCTAGATTTAGGGAACTAGAAAGAGCCACAAAGCCTACTCAGTGGCCACCTCAGTGTGTTAGATGCGGGAAATCCCATTCAGGAGAATGTTTGGCTGGAAGTAAAGGGTGCTTTGAATGTGGGTCATTCGATCACCGCGTAAGGGATTGTCCTCGGAAGCTAGCTAAGAATCAACCAGAGGGTCAGAACCGTCCCCAGGTTAGAAATGAAGGACCACCACAGAGGGGTCGAGGAGCAGCTAGAGGGAATGATAATGGTAACGGGCGTGGCCGAGGTGCTGAAGGTGCAGAGGCGAGGCAACCAAGGTTGGTTTATGCAGTTGGCCGTCGCGAGGAGGAAGATGTGCCAGACATGACAACGGGTAAGTTTCTTATTTTCGAAATACCCTCAATTGTCTTGGTTGTAGTTACGTTAATTCACTCGTAGGTTGCTAGTAAAGTGTATGGAACTTGGATTATGAACGTAGGTAATGTGTCTAGAAGGTATGATAGCCCTTTAAGATCAGAGTGCGCAGCAGTAGCGTAGTGTGATGAGATAAGGATGCACGATTGAACGATAGTAAGTAATTTCGAGGACGAAATTATTTTTAGGGGGGTAGAATTGTAACACCCTGGTTTAGGGGTTATGCGTTTGGAGCATAACCCGAGTGGTTGGCAGGCTTATGGTCTTGTTGGATGAATTTTTAGGGGTTTGGAGAACCCTAGAAGGCAAGGGATGCCTTAGAAAATTTTTAGTTTTTAGGGGTTAAAAAGGGGAGCTTGGCTTTAGAGGGCTTAAGAAATTTATTTGGAAAGTTTTGGCACAAGAAAGGCTTGGCAAAGTGGCTTCATGCGCTGCTCAAAGGGCTGGAAGTAGCGCCATTGGGGTCTGGGTTCGATTCAAGAAGGCAGCAGGCTGGTTTTTATTTTTGGGGTTTTGGCGTTATAAGGAGGGAGGCTTTAAAAGAAGCTGGGGCGAGTTCATGACACAAGCAGTAACTTGGCCAAGTGGTTTCCGTGCAGCATTTAGGAGCTGGAGGTGTGCGTGGGCGCTGGTTCGAGCGACGGGAGCAGCTTTTGTGTGTTGTTTTTTTTTTTATAAGCGGTAATGGGCTTAGATAGGTAGGTGTTATAATTTAATATTGGGGATTTATGGCATGAAATTCTATGAGGCCGAGTGGCCTGGGCGTTGGAAGTAAGGGGCTACTGCAGGGGGTCGCAGGTTCGATCCAATAGAACTGCAAGGGCGTTTTAATTTCTTTTTTGGGCATTAAAGAAGAAGGAACTAAGGAAGGAAGGCCTAAAATAATTATGGTGTGTTTTGTATCACAAAACAACGCCTGGCCCAAGTGGCCTGGGCGCTACTTGTCTGCTGGATTCCCCCAGGTCCCATGTTCGAACTCAGCAGGCAGCAGCGAAGGTTTTATTTTATTTTTGCTGGCGTGATAAGGGTGTTGGCCTGCACATGGTTCCTTGTTGTTGTTGCATTCGGCTGGAAGGAAGTTGAGGGGCACATGGCTTCTATATTTTATTTTATTGGTTTTGAAGAGGTGCTAAGGATAATAATTAGTTTTTAAATTGGATTTTTTATTATTAATTCTAAGGATAATAAAAGATAAAGAAGATAATAGTGGATTAAATGGAATTATTATTTGATTATTATTATTAAGTATTCAAATTCAATTTGAATTGCTTCAAATGAGTGGCCTAGAATTATTTTAGGTAGTGAGTGAATTTTTTTAAACACTTCAAGGAGAAGTGGGCGGCAAGCTCAAAAAGGGGGGGTGCCTAATGCTTATAAAAGCACCAATTGACCACTTTGCTTTGTTTTTTTTTTCCATTTTTGCTTAGCCGAAAATCCTAACCTCTTTCCTTCTTATTTTTCTTTCATTTTTCCATTACTCTCAAACCCCTTTAGCCGAATCATCTACTCCCTTTTACCTTTCTTCTTCTTTTTCTTACTAAAAGTCCAGCCTTGTTTAATTATAAAGTCAATCATAGCCGCCGAAATCCCTTTCCTTTATATTAAACTCCACTTGGCCGAATATTGTGCAAGAGAAGGTGGCTTTCCTTTAGTCGATTTCAGAAGGTAAGGGTCTTAGGCTGAATGTGTATATTTTTCTCATTATGTCGACTTTGGTAAAGGTAGGTGTGGGTTCCAGCAACTGTTAATTAAGGGTACTAATCACAGATTTAACCAAATTCGCTGTAGGATCTTCGGGATTTGAAAATAAGCAAGTGAGTTCGCCAACGTTCGTCAATCAATTTTCGATTCGTGATTCGGGTGCTGAAGTTAGTATTCAAGGTGATTAGGTACAGAGAGATCTAGTGTGGCCGACCTGTCTTTTCGGGATTTAGAGCATCCAAGGGTGACAGGTGTGTACATACACACGTATAACTATTTAAATGTGCTGAGTGCTATGTATGCTAACTTTGATTTGTGTAGCATCGGATTAATACCATAACGGTATGAGTGGTGATTCAGGTAAGTACCTGTTAATATGAATGTGTTATTGATGCTTTTGGTAAGCATGATGTATTGATACATGATATGTATATATGACTGATGTGGGATTAATGAGTGGAGGGGGCAGTATTATTGTGCCGACGGGAACTAGTGTTTTGGTAACACACTGTGACTACGGTCACCAGAGGTTTGGTACCTCCAGAGGTTTGGTACCTCATTGCGTCTCGTCCTAGTGGCTTAGCACCACAGTGGGTTGGCCCCACATTTTATTTAAGGGATTGACGCCAGTGATTTGGCATCACACGATGGGTTGGCCCCATCAATCGATTGTGTCTATGGACACCAGAGGTTTGGCACCTCCAGTGATTTGGCATCACATCTGTGACTATATGTCACTAGTGGTTTGGCACCACCAGTGGTTTGGTACCACAACGGGGTAGACAGTGGCGATTGGTTGGCTAGGTTAGGGCACATAATAATTATGCATGTTAATTGTTATATGTTGTGTATGAAAATGTTTAAATCAGGGGAAGGGTTACATACTGAGTCTTGGTGACTCACCTTCTCCTTTACATTTTTCAGGTGACACGTAGATCGCGGATGTGGAGCCGGGAGGACTCGAGGTGGCCGTGCAGAGGATTTAATTTAAATGGACTTTAATATTAGTGATGATAATTTTTATTTCGGGTTTTATTTTAAATTTTGACCTTGGATTGTAATAAGGCCTCCTAGAATATTTATTACTGTTATATGCTTGAATACTTGTTTTAAACTTTTACGTATAAAAATGAGTACATGTTTTTTTTTTTAAAAGGAATCGAAAAATGTTTAAAGTGCCATCGGGTACACTTAAAATTTGTATAACAACTTGACTCAATTAAATTTTCAAATTAAATCTAAGTATGGTTTCAGCAAGATAACCAAAAACGAGAAGTTTTCAACAAAACTTAAATTGATTTTAAAACGGGTTTCAAAAAAGTTTTCTCCGTAACAAACCAGATTCGGTCATAATGTTTGGGCCGGGTTTGGGGTGTTACAGGTGCTATGCACATTAATATACTTTTGGTTTATACCAATGAGGCGCAGATTGCAAATTATACTTTAGGTGTACCGATGAAGCACTGGGTGCCAAATATATTAGTGTGATGGTTGGATGGTATGTGTATCCGTCTTGAGTAAGTGTCTGGTTAATAGAGATCATGAAATATATACCATGCTATGTAACATTTGGTAGGAAATGCTAATATTGAATGATGTATCTTGATTATTAATGTTAAAGTATCAAATTATGGCATGTGAAAGATCATGTGAACCAGTTAAAATGAGCCCTGAGGGTCGATATGGATATAAAACGAATCAATGGATTCAATATAGAAATGAGAAAATGAAATGAACTTTGTGACATGATATGATACATATGTAAATGTGATATGATAGTAGAATATATTATATGTTCATATATGATATGCCAAATGAAATATGATACGAGGATTGCCACATGAGACATGAAATGCAAATTTGATTTAGTTAATATCTAAATCACATTTTGATTGTATTTGAGATCTTATTTCTATTTCTATTATTGATTTAAATCATGTTAACATCATTGAGTCTTATTGCTCAGCGTACGGTTTGTTTATTTCTATGTACAGGTATCGTAGATCTCAAAACTTTGAAGTGATTGGCAACATTCAAATTCCACTTTCAACTTAGAAAGTTTGTATAGTTTTGTCATGTTTATAGCAAGTGGTATGTACCCTAAGATTTTGAGTTGGTTTTTAGGTCCATTTTAATATTTTGGTACTCATGGTAGGAACGTTTACCTTTTAAATATGTATATGTTTGTTTGATGATATAAAAAAAAAGTTCTCTCATTCAAGTTATGTGATGCTATAAATTGAAATTAGAACATTACTTGTATGAATGATGCTCAAATCTAGAGCGAATTGGTTTGTACTTGAGATAATACACTAATAAGTGAGTGATATTATTTAAATGATGAATTGACATTTGAGTTGATGCCTAAATTGTGATAGGTTGAGTTGTTTGGTCATTTAAACCATTTGTTATTGATGTTTAGCATGTTTGAGGCAAAAATTTGAGGGAAATTGCCTTCATAGTTGCGATATCCTTTTGTTAATGTCATGATGTTAAACATTTGTTTCCATAGTCACAACTATCCCCTACTAAGCTCGCAACATTGAGCCTCCTACCTATAAAGTCGCGACATTCTCCTGTTGAAGTAGCGACATCAACTTCCTATCTTCAAGGTTGCGATTCACTTTAGTTGAAGTCGTGACATTATGTTTCTGCCCCCAGTTTTGTGACATGAATCATTTAATGTCACAACATTACACTTATATTTTAATTTTTTTTTACGTTTTAGTCTCTCGTTTATTACTGATGTTCTTAAGAGCTTTCTAAGCTTGTTTATACCCAAGATTTGAATAAATATTGTGTTTTATCAGGATTTGAAACTAAAATTTCTTATATGACTTGTCTATTAAATATTGCAATGAAATCATAGTTGCTTTGGTAACAAATGTGACACCTTACGTCTTGGATCTAGTGACTGGGTTGGGTGTGGGTTATTACATATATATTTTTATGCTTTTTGAATAATTTTAATGATGTTTAAAAATTATTTTTATATATTTTTTTGAGTTCTAATTTTTTTTAAAAATAATTAAATGCTGACATGGCAATTCACATGTATGCCATGTCAATAGAGTTAAAAAAATGTTAACTTTTACATCTATTTTGAGGTGATTTGATAAAAAAAAAACACGAGTTTAAGAGCAAAAAAGACATAAATTTAAATAAATAACTAAAATAATTTTTTTTCATTAAATTGAAGAACCAAATAAATTATTATGCCATTAAAAAACCAACAATAAACAAAGCTCACCATTTTTAAAGAAATCCGATAACATATAGCAAATAGTAAGAAACACCCAAAATACATGACAATCAAGACACCAAGAAAAAGAAATAAATGTTCACCTAAGGTAGGAGACTTGAGAATTTGGCGCATCAAACCGATCACTAATTCCTTCGTGTTTGAGCTTCAATATTCAATTTTCCTTGTGAAAAATATCTTGCCAAAACATTAACTAAAATTAAAAACAGAGAAGAAAGAGCAAAATTTAAAGAAATAGATTAGAAAAATCTTTCGACTTCATGAGAATAAACTGAAGCAAGGGCCTGAATCAATCAAGAACAATGGATGGGTGACTTGGGTCCTAGGTTTAATAAAAGGAATTTGGGAATGAAAAAGGAGATGAAATTGGCTAACAACCAGGATTTTTGTTTCTCGAGAAAAAAAAAACCGAGAAAAGAGGATTTGCAAGTGAAAGAAAGAGAGATAGGTAAGAGTTAAATTTGTGTAAAATGACTTATCGCAGGCTCTCTCTCCATTGAGTTACAAAATATTTTACATTGACCAATTTGAAAAATATATATTTTACCTCAAATAAAGAGATCCTAATTTTTATTCAAATTTAGCAAATCTTTTTATATGTTTCTATAAGTGGGGCTCTTGCTTCTAATCACACAAACTCACCATCTGAGTTGCAATTGAAGTTGTGCAACTTACTTTTATATCCAACATTTTTGCAGTTCGCAAAGGGGGATTTAGTCAATCAATTTGCATAGGTTCTCAAATTTCTCTACACTTAAAGAAGGATAATCAACTTCACCCTTTCCAAAGCCTTGCTGAAATCGGAGTCTCCATATTTGGTTAGTAATTAGTGCATGCCGCAATTCAGTGGATTTGATTTTTTGACATTTACCCGGCTTATTGTAAAATACGCTTTACTCTCAATGCTCGTGCATCCTTTCATTTTGTAAGAAGCTTGAGATCTATTTATTAAGTAAATTAAAAAGAATTTACACCCTTATTATTATTTTTTAAATTTTTTTATTTAGTTTATTCATTTCTCTATTTTTAATTATAAAATAATGAAAATTTAATTATATATTGAAGTATTATAAAATTAAATATATTTTACTTCTTTCCTTAAAACATTTGTATTTGATTTTAATTAAAATTAAATATTTTATATTTATATTTAATTCAGTTATATATTAACCTTAAGATGATAAATTATTAAATTATTTTACGTAAAAATAGTTACCGTTATTTAAAAGAATATATTGGAAAAGAAATTGATTAAAACATAAAAATTATGTTTAAGTTAATATTATGATTAAATTAAATTTTAAATAGTTAACATATCTTTACATAACTATTATTAAAAGAAAAAAGAAAACCAAAATATATTATTATCGTTAATAACAAATTTTTAAAAAAATAAAACTTAGCTTAATTCTAGGGTTAAAGGCTACATGAACTTTAAAATCTTAGGTTCAAGTTTTTCTAGGTAAATTATGTGGGAGTTCTCAACTTGTATTGATTCTAGTTTATATTCTGTCATATGTGGACTTTATATAGATTTATTTTTGATATATATATATTTAGATTTATTTTAGTTATCGACCTAATTATGCTTTATAATGATTAATTTTGATTATGTTATTTGGGTTTATTTTTTTGTAATTTTATTTGTTATACGTGTAATTTTAAGAAAAATACATTATGTTTAACATATGATTATATTAAAATATAATGCAATTTATAGCTTAATTTAACAAGACTTAAAATATTTTATAACTAATTAGATAATTATTATTATTAAAAATTGTTAAATATAAAGATCAAAGATTGTTGAATAATATTTTGCGTGCCCCTTATTGATATGAGCATTAGGGTATTTATACATAATATTATTGGTACTATTACAGCTCATGATAGGGTACCACTATTTTGTCTTGACTCTGCTGCCTCCAATACTGACATTCTCTGTCAACTCCAGGTTTGTTGGGCATGTGTCTGCAGAGCACGTGGTCCTTTCTGCTCTTGGTACTAGCGCTATGGGCGAGCTCCATACTTGCTAGACATGTGTCTGGGTGGCCTGTGAAGCACATGGCACTTCCTGCGAGTTCCTTGGGTATTAGCCAACATTCGTTGCCGATCCTCTAACTTGGTGGTATATGAGTAGAGTTTATCTGTCACTAGAACTAGAGACGATCGTTCTCGCGACGAATGGGGTTGAACTATTTGATTTCTGATACCCCTCATCTTCATCATAACTCAAGTAAAAGAAGAAGGCATAAACTTTAAAAGAAAAAGCAAGGTTTCTAAAAATTATCTTTGTCTTGATTGCAGAAAATGCTAAAGATGAAGGATTTAAGGTTGAGAGAGACACTCTTTTAAAGAAGAAGTTCCCCTCCCGTCTCTTAGACAATTTGTGTGACCAAAGAAAATAAACGGCCCAGATACAAACAGACGAAAACAGTTCAAATTTCAACGACCAGATACGCACGCATGAGAACCACTTACAAACGTACCTGTAAGCTACATTTAATGCTGCTATGATGGACCTAAGGAGTGTCACTTTATGACACCCCTTAGGCCCATTTTAGGGGGGGGAGTAGATTGTTATATGTCAATAACCTGAGACCTGAACACTAGAAAAGATTCGAACCTTCAACCCATGACCCGATCGCAAGAGGACAACAAGGCGAATCCAACCGCAAGGCAAAGCTATAGACCCAGCTCGCAAGACCCAACTCGTAGGATTCTCATGCAAGCTCATAAGATAGGACGGCAAATACAGCTCGCAGAACCAGCTAGTGAGAAAAGGGTACAGGCTCAACTTGCAAGGATCTAGGGAAGGTCGCAGTCCCACTTCGCATACCCAAGGAACTCATAGGAAGTGCCATGTGCTCCACAGACCACCCAGACACATGTCCAACGGGTACGGAGCTCATCTAGAGCGCCAGTCCTAAGAGCAGAAAGGACCGCGTGCTCCGCAGACACGTGCCTAGCGAGCCTGGAGTTAGCAGAGAATGTCAATACTGGAGGCAATAGAATCAAGACAAAATAGTGAGACCCTATCATGAGTTGTAATAGTACCAATAATATCATGTATAAATATAGTGATACTCGTATTAAAGGGCAAGCAAAATATTTCAACAAAGATAATACAAATAAATAGAATAATAAATAATCAACAAAGGTAAGTTGTCGTTTTATTTAAAATTCAATTAATAAATAAGCATTGTGATTTTCAAATCGTAAATGATTTTTTTTTTTTTTAAATTTGAATACCTTACCCTACTATTATGTTAATACTTTTGCATGGAACTTGAATATATATAATATCCATTCATGTTGGATTTGGGGTTTTGGTGCTTGAAAATGGCTGGGATAGACCGGTCCTCCATTGAAAGCCGAGTTTGAAAACTCTGTCCTAAATCCTTCAGTTCAGCCAGCGACTAAGGCAGGTAGCAGCAGCGGCTTTGGCCCAAAAACTGGTTAAAGTGTTATTTATTATTTTTTAAAATTTTGTAAAATTACAAATTAACATTAATAATAAAATTTCAGTTTTAACTCCCAAAAATTATGAACTATAAACTTGACATATCAATTTAGTATTTTTTTTACTTAATTGATACTTAAACTTGGTAATCATAAGTTAAATTGGTATATTTTTTAGATACTTGATTAATACTATTAAAATAAATTGATGTGGTAATGAAGACCAATAGCATTTTAACACGTGACAATCTTATATTTTGAAACGTGACAAAAAATATTTAAAATTTATATTTTTTTACGCACAGAGAATGAAATTGTACAAATAATTGTACACAATTTTTAAAATTTTTATAACATATTAGATTTTTTATATTATTATTTTGAAATTTAAAATATATAAAAACTAAAAATATTAAAAAATTATGAAAATATTAGAAATATTATTTGACATTAACAGGAACCTAAACAATTAGTTCTCTAGATACATTTGAACGTAGAGAATCATTTCTCCAAATACATTCCAAATATGTTTTTGGTAATTTTATATATTTTAAACTTTTCATAGGTTATCATATTTTATATTATTAAATTAAAAATACATAAAATTTGATATTTTATAAAAATATGATTTTTATACATTTTAGATTTTATATATTTTGTATAAATTATATTTTATATATTTGGACAAATATATTTTATAAAATCTTGATATAAAATAAATATTTTATATATAAGATTTTATATATTTTAAATTTATAATAATATAATATATAATATTTTATGGAAAAATAAAAATGAATAAAATTACTCAAAAGCATGTATAAAATGAATTGGACAAATAATTGATTAGGTTCAAATGTATCTGGATAACCAGTTGTTCAGATTTCTTCTAGTATCAAATAATATTTCTAATAATTTTATAAGTTTATATATATATATATATTTATATTTTAAATTTCAAAATAATAACAATATAAAAATGTGATATGTTATAAAAAACTATTTTAAAAATATATAAAAATATTAAAAAAATGTATGTTTAGAATGAACTTGGACAAATGATTGTCCAGATTTAGCTAAACCTAGACAACTATTTGTCCAAGTTTATTCCCCATGTGTAAAAAATTATGATTTTTTTTATAGATTTTAAATATTTTTATAGATTTACTTTTTTGCCACATATCAAAATATAATTACCACATATTACTATACTATTAGTTATTAATGTCACCACAGTATATTTTAACAATAGTAGTTAAGTATTTAAAAAAATACTAAATTAATTTACAATTCCCAGATTCAAGTACCAAATTAACTCTAAAAAAAAGTGAAGTATTAAATATATACAAATCGTGAAATATCTTGTATATATTAACCCTAAATTTATAACTCATTTTTCACATTCCTAAAGCAATTGTTTATTTGACTTATCCCTGCTTCAATCCCATTGCTTTTGAAGTTTTCAACAGTTGGTATCTCATCGAATTGCATCTGCACTAGGATGAGGTGTCAGACATTCACAATATCTTATATTTTCCCCATTCAATTATTAGTTCGTCAAATCACCTTTTATACTGCAAATAAAAATAAAGCATATAATCTACTCCCAACTGATGACTTACTGGATTTCTCTAACATTTTGTTGTCAATGGTTCATTATATCAAGCAAGACCCTAATGTCTGACTTCATTAATGGAAGTTAGAACACTAGTATAGCAATATGATGTCATCATTATCTAATTTGCATATTCATATTCTATTTTTTTGAGCAATTGTACTTGAAAAGTAACATATTTTGACATATTAATAACTCATGTTTGATATACCATTTCATATAGCCGTATTGTTTCTACCCCACCCTATAAGGAACAACAATTCTTTACTAACATCAATTGGACATTTAGACTGAATCTCAAATAGTGTGTGGCGAGGGCAGGGATGCATCTAAATTTGTAATATCGCCATACCTATCGTTAGGCAACTTTGAACACGTAACGCAAGAAATAATATAATTAAAATATAATAGAGAACATGATTAATGATATTATAGACATAAATGTGTCCAAAATCTTGGGAGTCCTAAAAATTGTATGGAGAAGGGAACAATGGCGGCTATGAGCCCAACATCTTTATAGAATCGTACCGACAGTATTATTTTTGTTCTTTTTTTCTATTTTTTCAATGGAAGAATATGAATTTTGTCACCTTCTAATTTCTTGCAACTTATAAATTGTTTTGTATTGTTAATTACTAAATAAATTGATAGAGATCTATTTTTCCTTTCTTTTTTAATTAATTGTCAATTCGACACCTAGCAACTTGTGAGAGAATACAACAATTTGATAACCTTATCTTTTATGACCTTTGCCAATAAAAAATGAAAGTACTCCTAAGAAACAAAAATTGATCATGAATCATATGTTCAATCTCATTGGAATTACAAAATCTATTGATTTAGTTTGATCTAATTGGCTTTTTAGCAACACAATTCGAGGATTATTAGATAAATATTATAATTTTTATATTCGTATCGTGTGATGTTGGTGTTTAACATTATATGTAAAATTTTTATATTTTTAAATTTTTAAAATTTTTAAAAATATTATATATATTTGTATAATATTCATGTTAATTTCTGTGATATATCATGGTTTGAATCACGCATGGCTTGTATCACAGGGCTTTCCTGGGGAGCTGGCACTGAATTCAACTCACCTTCAGGAGATTCCACGCTCGAAAGGATGATAGTAAGAGCCTCTCAAGGTAGAATATCTTGCGCTTTGATGGGGAAGTTGTAGTTTTAAAAAAATGTGATGCCCGTGAATGGGGTGATGGACGTCGATACTTTGAGACCTCCTCTTTTGTGGGGGATCCCTCCGTACAAGATTAGCAAATGGCTCTCCGATAGATTGTTGTACCCCCATTCGTTTACTTTTTCCATACGAGGGAAGACTTGCAAAACCAAATGAGACAAGGTCAACATGAAATCACACAAGCCACCAAACAAAAGGCTAAACATCATATACTTGTTGAAGGCCAAGTATAAGCCACCTTATATTCGCCTGAGGAGAAGTTGAAACCAAGAGAAGAGGTTTGCTCTTTCATATCAAGATTTAGCATGGGCACCATATGGGAAGCCCCGAAAAGGTTTTCTATTTACAATCTGGAAGCCTTGTATAGTTTGTAATAAAATGCCAAGGTTTCGGCTATAATCCTTGGAGATATTTGGCAATAGCATCCCTAGAGTCAAAAGGCCAAAAGTGCTCGCGTCGTTTCCAAATCCTAGTATCCTTCAGCCCGTCAATTAAATTCACAAGTGCATATCTCATTGCTCCCTTGTCATAGAGGCAAAAAAGAAATACCACCTAGAGAGAAATGTCCTAGGGAACAACTAGGTTCCCATTATGATTAACGAAGGAGTAAGTGTCAGCCCCAACATGGATATCCTCCAATTTTGACCAGTAGAGATAGTGAGAAGGCATAGGCCTTTTCCATTCAATAGGGAACTTCCACAAGCTTCAATTCTACCAAAATATACTTTTGGATCTAGTTACAACTTGCCCACTCCTCTATAGATAAATTACTCCATCCCTTCCCTCCTAACCACGAAGTAAAACCCCATCTGAGCTTCATTTTCCTATGGACTGTACATATACTGGAACAATAACACATCAGTCCATATACCCCTCTACTCGCATTTGATGATTAATTTGATTAACAACCACTAGGAACTCCCAACTAGTTGCTTGAGTGCCAAGCAGTGGAAATTCAACAAGTCCATGACAAACTAGTGAGGAGGTAAGTGAAACCTCGCCTTCAACAAATACAACGGTAGGTAGAATCCTGTCCCTCCCCCTCTATAGTTTGGCTCAAACACAGAGCTTAGGTAATGCTTCCCATCCGAAATGCTAAATTCATATTTGGGATGCCTTTGAAGGAGCCTCCTACACCTCAAAACCCTTTGCATTTCTCGCTTTATGGTAGTATATCTATATTTACCACTCACGACCATCTCGTCTACAACCCTCCACTCTTTAGGTATTTGCCCCTTATTGCTTGAAGTTGCTATAATTCCCCTGGGAACCACCATCGCCACCCTATTGTCACTGGTGGAAGGCTTACCTTTGCCTTTTTTGACAAAACCCTACCAACTCTTTCTCAACTCTTTGCAAGTGTAACCATGTTTAACTCATTGAAACATTGAAAATGACAATGAAACGTAAAAAAAATTCAAACATCAACCACTGAGAAGGAACTTTAAACAATAGAAAAAGCAAGAAAACTTTGAAACTCCAAAAAGATAAAAGTGATTACAGGGAAGATAACAAAACAATTTTATAGAACTTTTTAACAAGTTGGAATCAGTGGCGATGCCAGGGGGTTGGTAGGGGCCCCGACCCCCCTAAATGGAAAATTTTCCATTTAGGCCTCTTTATAATTTATATTTAAATTAGTAATGGTAAAATTGCACTTTGGCCCCCCCCAAATGATAAAAATTTGATTTAATCTGTAGTAGCCCAATTACGACTCCAATGGAAATAGTGGTTTCGAGACCACGAATCCGAATTAGAAATATATATATATATTATTTTATTTTGTTAATTTAATATCTATATTATGTGGTCAAGAGCGTGTTAAAATATTATTTACTAATTTGGACGTTTGAGTGATTATTTTTAAGTGAAAGGATTAAATAGTTAAAGTAGTAAAAGTAGCCTTAATTAAGTGAGATGATTAAATTGAATTGTTCCTTATATGAGTGGACTTGCATGTCAAATAAACCATTTTATTTGTAGTGGACGGCATGATGATTAAAAGGTATATTTTCAATTTTTTTCTTAGTTAGTGGTGTTTTATTATATTTTATAATTTGAGTAAAGTAAATAAAAAAAATAAAAGAAGAGTGTTCATCCTTTCTTCTTGAAGTGGCCGAATGTATGAAGGAGAAAAAGAGACTTCAAGCTCTCTTCATTTCGGTTTATGCATGATCAATTGAGGTTGGTGTTTAAGCTTAGTTTTCTTTAAATTCAACGTTTTTGAGATTTTTATCATGCATATTATCCAGCCCATGTGGTAATTTAAAGTTTGGTTAAATTTTTCATGAGATACCATTGAAGGAAGAGTTATGTTCTTGATGATTAATGGTAAATTATTGATGATAGGAGATAGAGTAGTGATTTTTGTTCTTGAACTTTAAGTAAAATTTAGTAGATTAAAATTTAAATGTTAAAGAAATTTCTTGAAGGATTAAAGTGTTAATTAAGTAGTTTGTATGGACTCAAATAAGCTAGAAGGATATTCGGCCATGGTAAAATGAGCTCAAGTTTATGTAAATTGTGTTTTATCCTTGAAGGACTAATTTGTAAAAATTGTAAATTCTAGGGGTTAAATAGTAAATTTCGTAATTAGGAGTTTTTGGATCAAAATGAATAAAATTTTATTTGAATGAGCTCAATTTGGGATTATTTAGATCAAGAACAAAAGGAAACGGGATTGGATCGGGGAAAATCGAAGTTGCACGAATAGTCGGGAAGCTCAAATTCATCGACCTCCGAGGTAAGTTTATAAGCAAATTTGGTTGAATTGAATTCCTATTTTAAATAGAATTAATGTGTATATGATTAATTGAATAAAACTCTTTAAATTATGTGAGGCCGAATGGAACATTTGAGTGAGGTATATGTGGTCGAATGTGTGGTTGAATTATGCATCAAATTTTATATATTTGATGTAGATGAACATGTATGTATTAGGTAGTAAATATATGTGGACCTTGAATTGGTGTTGATTATAACCGAATGAGCAAAGTTTATGTATGTATATGTGTGGCCGAATGGATGGTAAGTTATAAGAAGAATGTTTTGGTTTGAATATGTAACTTATGTGTATTAGAGACTGCCGAAAGTAATGGGGTTGAAATGGATGAATGCATTATGATGATCATGTGTTAAATGGTATATAGATGAAAATGATAATGAAATTATATGACTATGTGATTGAAGAAAATGTTTGACTAAGGGCACTATGTGTGCGAATTTAATTACCGAGCACTGTGTGTGCAAAATCGGTCAATTGGCACGAAATGTACGAGAATTAAGCAATAACACTGTGTGTGCGATACATTGCAAGTAACGACACTAAGTGTGCGATACGTTACGTAATGACTTGTCCTACTTGTGCGGGTGGTTAAATTGACTAGAGACCTTGATAATTGAGTGGAAGTGTCCGAGAAATGGTACACAGGTAATTATAATGTGACAATTGAAGTATTAGTATTATTGAGGTGAGTTGTCCTTGTTTGAGATTTGTAGTAATGTAATATATATGTGAGCTTAGTTCGAATTGGCATAAGGCATGTGAAGGTTCGGCAGGAAACCTATTTTAAATTGGTGGATTATTGAACGATAAAAAGATATGCATAATGGTGCATAAGTAGTGATTAATGATTATATTATTTGATCAAATTTTATATTGATTAGTTGTATATTTTTATATATAAGCTTAAAACTTACTAAGCTATAATAGCTTACTTGGTGTGTTTGATGCATTGTTCTTTAGATTTGAAGTGAAGCTTGAGCTCGGGGATCATCGTCGAAGTCAATTACGTTATCAACTCTTTTGGTACCTTTTTGATTTTCAAACCAAGGTCCACAAACCAAGGTCCATGGCATGTATAGACTAAGCTACTTGTTGAAATGTTTATTTAATGGAGTTAATGTGAATGTACAAGGATGCCATGCGAAAATGGTTATCTTATTTTGTTTAAGTTGACTTGTTTATGCATGGTAATATATATATTCATACTTATATTGTCTTTTGTAAATGCTCAAATGTGAATGGCTTTGTGGTAAGCATTTAGGGTAAAATTTTTATACCTTGATAAAATGTACATATGGCACGCATAAATTCATGCAAATTAGGTTTGATTTATGCATGTAGTGTAACACCCCGTACTCGGTACCGTCGCCGGAGTTGAGCAAGGGGCATTACTAGACTTGACTACTAGTTCAGAACCTGAAAATCTTAAAGCAGTCAAACTGCGTTGTGCCGACCAATTCGGCTATAACTCGAGTTATAGTGTTCGAAATTCAGATCCGTAAATTTTCCTTGAAAGTAGACTCATATATCTATTTACCATAATTTTTCTAGAATTTTTCATGTGGCCATTTAGTACAGTTTATTCATCAAAGTTACCCTTATTACACTGCCGGACAGTTCTGACCTGTCCCTATAAAACTGCAGTTATCTCATTGCACAATTTTCATATACTGTTCTAGTTTATACCAACGAAAAATAGACTCAATAAGGGTTCTACACATATATCCCATGCTTCCTAATTATTTTTGTACAATTTTTGACAATTTTTCCAAAACAGAACAGTGACTCGCGAATGCATTCAGAGTAGGTCTCACTAAAACTGAATTATCTCATAATGTATAAGTCTTTGCCTACCATGTTTCTTTCATGTAAAAATAGACACAATAAGGTTTAACTCCATGTCTCATTCACCTTTTAATTCAATATACCCTATTTTTGGTGATTTTTCTAACTCATATCGCTGCTGTTACTACCAGTTGTTTTGTCACAATTTATGAAGGACTAGCTTCTTACCAAACTCACCTACATTCCTAATTCAAGATTCATTCCGCATATATAAACATTTCCTTAACAAAATTAAACTTTGATTTAGAAAGCATAAACCTTACCATCAAGAGCCAGCATACACATTAACAACACTACAACATACTTAATTAGAAATTTAGCCATATTCGCATGGCCATTTTTTAGGGTTTACATGAACCGTAAAACTTCCTCAAACAATCCAAGCCTATCCTATACATGCCTTCGTTCAAAACCAACCCAAAATGAAGGAGTACCCCAAAAAGATAGGTTGATAGTGTGAGCGACTTTCCAACGACCCCGATGAGCTTGTGGCTTGCCCCTAATCTATAAAACAGAGGAAACATCTCACACGAGTAAGCGTACTAGCTTAGTAAGTCCCAATTCATTTAAAATTGTAACATCTAATTATTTATGAAGATAAAACAATCCACATATGGTATTCTACATAAACGACTAAGTAAATAGTTTACACAAGGTCAAGTTTAATAATTCAAGGACCCACTTTCATAGTAGTTATTCATGCAAATCAATTGTCCCATAGTAGCATGTTCTAAGTTCAACTTCCGTCAATTTTCTTTCATCAATGACAACTTAGCACCAGTAATAGTTAACATAGCATACCTCACATACTTACCCGAACCATTTTCTTGACAATTTAGTTCCAAATTGTCTTGACAAGGATTAAACTCCTCTTAGGCAAATTTCATCACTGGCATTTAGCCTGCTAGGCGTAAAGCCCGATAGATAACACCGGCACGAGGCCTGCTAGGCATACAAGCCCGAGAGATAACACCGGCACGAGGCCTGCTAGGCATAAAGCCCGATAGATAACACCGGCATGGAGCCTGCTAGGCATAAAAGCCCGATAGATAACACCGGCACGAAGCCTGCTAGGCATAAAAGCCTGAATGTCAATATATCTTTACCTGCTTTTCACATGTTTACTATGCATATCGAATCATACACCCTAATTACCATTGCATTTAATAAATTTGAAATCAATCAAATCCATCACTATCACAAGCGGCCAACTCATGGTTTTATACCAAGCTTATACAATTTATATCATTCACTAAATATGTAAAGGATCTTTAGATATAAAGTAGCTCAAAACTTACTCATCCACCTTGCATTAGTCCCAACAATTGCCATCATATTCTCAACATGAATCATCAATCAACATGTAACTATACATTCGGCCATGATGCATTGGAATACTAACATTCATTAATTTTTAAAAATCAAGATAACCATAATTTACTCTTTGGCATAATTTAACCAAGGGACTTACCTCAGTTGTCGATAAGCCGTGCAAATCGGCTACTCGATAATCTTTGTCTTTCCTCGATCTTGATCTTTCTCTTTTTGTTCCCGATCTAATTTGATTCAATTTCAACCAATTAACTACACTTCCATTCAATTCGAGAGCAAAATCATAAAATACATGATTTCAAGACATAACGATGTGCATTCGGCATACATCCCCTACTTTGTTCAAGTGCTTTCAATTTATTAGGAAACACTTGGCGACAATTTCCTTGATGTGTTTTAACTTACAACTTACCTTCTTATCTAGCCGTACCTTAACTTATATAATTACACATATATAATCAAACACATTAGCTCAAATTCTTTTTCTATTATGGCCGAATGTACTACTTCCATACCCTTGCATTTTTCTTCAATATACAACCAAGAAACAAGCTAGATAACCACAACTTATTCATCCTAATTCCAGCCGAATATTAGCTTGTTTAAACCCAAATTTAACATGATTCCTTTATTAGCATCCTAAGCAAATAATTACTACATTCATAAGACTTATTAAATCAAGCTAAGGTATCCACCATTTCTTTCTTTTTCTATCTATCAAACAATGTAACCAACCATAGACAACATGCTTTCATCACACATGAAAAGGCCTTAGAACTAAGTCATGGCCGAATCTAAGGAGAGCTTAGCTCTCAAATTTTTGCACAAGAACTCGATAGTATGTAGGACTACCAACAACCATGCAAAACCATTCATCCATGTCTAATCACTATACAATATAAGTATAGCCGAACATTAACACAAAGGAAAAAGGATTCAAGATTGGTGGTCTCACATTCGGCCAACTAGTAGGGTACTTTCAAGCCAAACAACATAATCTTCTCACCCATTTTATGCCATTTCTTTTCATACCATCTAACTTATCAACTCAAGAAGCTACAACATTAGCACCCATGGCCGAATCTCCTTCTACCCATATTAACAAAGTTTTTTGCTTGTTTCAAAAGAAAAGATTAAGAATTTAAGCCATATCAAGGTGAGTTTTCAAAATCAAGATCAAACTCTTACCTATCCTAGTGCATGCAAGGCCGAATAGGGGGATGAAGCTCTTCCCTTCTCTTCCAAGTAGGAATCGGCAAGGATGAATGAAAGAGGAGAGAATTTTCTTTTCTTTTTGTTATTTAACAAAAATCATAGCATGCTTTTCAAAAATCAAAATATGTATAAATTAAAAACATATTTTCCTAGCATGCTTTAATATAATAATGCCTAAGTTTCATAAAAAAAATAAAATAGAGAGCATATATGCATGCTTGCCGTCCACCTTGTTCAATGTGGGGAATTTGACATGCAAATTCCCATGTTTTATGAACAATTCATTTAGCTCCTTTTCATTAATGCCCACTACATTAATCCTTCTTGCAATTTAAGCCTTCTTAGCAAATTAAACACTTAGATAGCTGAAATTTTCTACGAGATTTTTACACCCACTAAAAGCACACATAACAAACACAAGACATAATATTATAATATCTCACAGGCTCGGATTCGTGGTCCCGAAACCACCGTTCCGATTAGGGTCAAAATTGGGCTGTTACAACTCTCCCCCCCTTAAGGATTTTCGTCCCCGAAAATCTTACCGTTAAAAAGGTTCGGATATTGTCGCTTCATTGACTCTTCAGGCTCCCACGTAGCCTCTTCAACTCCGTGACGATTCCATAGAATCTTTACTAATGGAATTCTTTTATTTCTTAACTCTTTGATTTCCGAGCCAAGATACGGATCGGTTCCTCATCATAGGTCAAGTCAGACCGAATTTCAATCTCTGACGGGGTGATCACATGGGACGGATCCGATCTGTATTTGCGAAGCATCGAAACATGAAATACATTGTGTATCTTTTCTAACTCGGAGGGCAATCTTAATCTATAAGCAACCGGTCCAATACGTTCAATAACTTCGTACGGTCCGATAAATCTCGGGCTCAACTTGCCTTTCTGACCGAATCGGAGTATTTTCTTCCACGGAGAAACTTTTAAGAACACCCGATCTCCGACCTGAAATTCAATGTCCTTACGTTTTAAATCGGCATAGGACTTTTGACGATCCGAAGCAGCTTTCAAATTACTCCGAATAACGACCACCTTCTGTTCTGTTTCTTTAATCCAATCAACCCCGTGTATCTTGTTCTCACTGAGCTCAGTCCAATACAATGGTGTGCGACATTTTCGACCATATAAGGCTTCATAAGGTGCCATTTTTATGCTAGATTGAAAGCTATTATTGTAAGCAAACTCAATCAGGGGTAGGTATCGTTCCCACGTACCTTCGAACTCGAGAACGCAACACCTCAACATGTCCTCAAGTGTCAAAATAGTTCGCTCAGACTGACCGTCTGTTTGCGGATGGAAGGCTGTACTAAAATGAAGTTAGTACCTAATGCCTCTTGCAACTTCTTCCAGAATCGCGAGGTAAATCTTGGGTCTCTATCTGAAACAATGGAACTCGGTACACCGTGCAATCTTACAATCTGCGACACATACAATTCGGCGAGCTTGTCAAGTGAATAGTCGGTACGTACCGGCACAAAATGAGCTGACTTAGTCAATCTATCAACGATGACCCAAACGGCATCTTTCTTACTCGGTGTCATAGGGAGACCGGATACAAAATCCATAGTAATTTTATCCCATTTCCATTCGGGTATCATAATCGGCTGAAGTAATCCGGAAGGTACCTGATGCTCAGCTTTCACTTGTTGGCAGATTAAGCATTTGGAGACAAATTCAGATATGTCCCGTTTCATGCCGGGCCACCAATAAAACTGCTTCAAATCGTTATACATTTTTGTACTACCCGGGTGTATCGACATTCGGCCATTATGGGCCTCACTCAGAATCATTTGTATCAAATCTGAGTTCATTGGAACACACAATCGATTTTATACTTCAAACAGTCATTTGCATCTATCTGGAAGTCTGATTCTGTAGCGTTCTCACACTGAACCCGAATAGCTACTAACTTTCGTCAACTTTCTGTGCCTCGCAAATTTGCTGAATAAACATCGGTCTTGTTTGCAGCTCGGCTATGATCGAACCATCCTCAGACATCGTCATCCGTGTTTAATGCACGCAGAACAAATAATGATTTTCGACTCAACGCATCCGCCACCACATTAGCCTTCCCCGGATGGTAGTCAATCACTAATTCGTAATCTTTCAGCAATTCTAACCATCGGCGTTGTCTCAAATTTAGATCTTTCTGAGTCATTAAATATTTCAGACTTTTGTGATCTGAATAAACATGACATTTTTCGCCGAATAAATAGTGACGCCAAATTTTTAATGCAAACACAATGGCTGCTAACTCCAGATCGTGAGTTGGATAATTCTTTCATGTGGCTTCAATTGTCTTGAAGCGTAGGCTATGACCTTGCCTTCTTGCATCAGAACACAACCCAACCCACTTAAAGATGCATCACTAAAAATAGTAAATTCTTTACCCGATTCAGGCTGAGTCAGCACTGGAGCCTCGGTTTAAAAGGGCTTTCAACTGCTCGAAACTCCTCTGGCATTTTTCTGACCACTCATATTTGACATCCTTCTGTAGTAGTCTCGTCAAAGGTGCAGCTATCACGGAAAAACCTTTTACAAATCGTCTATAATATCCCGCGAGGCCTAGGAAGCTTCGGATTTCAGAAACATTCTTTGGTGGTTTCCACTCGAGTATGGCTGCTATTTTGTTTGGATCCACCCGAATTCCTGACACCGAAACCACATGACCCAAGAAGCTGACTTCGTTCAACCAAAACTCACACTTACTGAATTTTGCATATAAACGATGATCTCTCAAGGTTTGTAGTACTTCTCTCAAGTGCTCAACGTGTTCCGCTTCACTTTTGGAGTAGACCAATATATCATCGATAAACACTACTACAAACCGATCCAAAAACCGTCGGAAGACCCGGTTCATGAGATCCATAAAAACGGCAGGTGCATTGGTAAGCCCAAAAGGCATAACCAAAAACTCATAGTGCCCGTACCTCGTTCGAAATGCCGTCTTTGGCACATCGGAATCTCTGACTCGTAATTGATAATAGCCCGATCTCAAATCTATTTTCGAAAACACTGAAGCCCCCTTTAACTGATCAAATAAATCATCGATCCGAGGTAAGGTAACGGGTATTTATTCTTTATGGTCACCTTATTTAGTTGCCGGTAGTCGATACACATTCGCATTGTCCCGTCTTTCTTTTTCACAAACAAGACTGGTGCTCCCACGGAGAAAAAACTCGGTCGTGCGAAACCCCTCTCGGTCAATTCTTGCAACTGCGCTTTCAATTCCTTTAATTCAGTAGGCGCCATTCGGTACGGAGCTATCGAAATTGGGGTCGCATCCGGCACTAATTCAATGCCGAACTCAATCTCTCGTACTGGGGGTAAGCCCGGTAATTCTTCAGGAAACACATCGGGGTATTCACACACAACTGGTACCGATTCCATTAGTTTCTCGGACAGTTTATTATCCAGTACATAAGCCAAATAGGCCTCACACCCTTTCTCACATACTTTTGGGCTACCATCGAGGATATCACTGTAGGCAACTCATTTACATCACCGGATTTTATTCTAATTGTCTCACCGTTTCGGCATTTCAGATTAATAAGCTTCCTTTTGCAATCCACCACTGCCTCATGTGAAGTTAGCCAATCCATACCCAAGATTATATCAAATTCATCGAAGGGCAACAACATTAAGTCTGCTGGAAAGCAATAGCAATAGTCTCGACGGGCAACCTCTACACACTTTATCTACAAGCACACATCTACCCAAAGGGTTGGACACACGAATTACGAACTCGGTAGACTCAACTAGCAGAGTCTTACCAAATTTTAAAGTTTCACACACATAAGAATGAGTCGAACCAGGATCAATTAGTGCAATCACAGTAGTATCAAAAAGAGTGAAAGTACCAGTAATGACGTCGGGGGAGGAAGCATCCTCTCTAGCTCGCGCAGCATATGCTCTCGCCGGAGCTCTAGCCTCAGATCGATCTGTAGTGTTCTTCGTTCCTTTCTGGCTACCACCTACATTGCCTGAATGTCTGGGTGGTCTACCTCGCATTGGTACGCTGTTCGGTGTAGTATTCTGAACGGCATTCTGCTCAGCTAATTTCGGACACTCTCGGATAAAATGACCCGACGATCCACACTTATAGCAAGTCCGATCATGGAATCTACAACTCCCTGAGTGCCATTTCCCACAGTGCTTGCATTCAACTCTGGTCTGTGGAATGTTACCAACACTGGCTATCGAGGTAGCTCGGGAGCTCATAGGAGGTCGATCCCGTCTAGGTGGATCTGTAGTAGTTTTCTGTCGGTTGTAGTCATCTCTGGGCCTCTTGCTCGTGGGATGGAAGACTTTACCCGAAGACCTCTTTCGGATATCTCTGGCTTCGGTATCGGCCTTTCTTTTCTCCTTCCCGAGCTCTTCAGCTTTGCAAGCTCTCTCAACTAAAGTTACAAATTCTTGGATTTCAAGAACGCCAACAAACATCTTTATGTCTTCATTTAGGCCGTCTTCGAATCTTTACACATAATGGCTTCAGTAGAGACACACTCTCTAGCATAACGGCTGAGCCTGACAAATTTTCTTTCATACTCCGTTACAGTCATTCGTCCTTGTTTCAGCTCAAGGAACTCTTTTCGTTTTTGATCAATAAACCTTTGGCTAATATACTTCTTGCGGAATTCAGTTTGGAAGAAATCCCATGTCACTCTTTCTTTCGGAACCACTGATACTAGTGTGTTCCACCAGTGATATGCAGTGTCCCGTAGTAAGGATATAGTACATTTCAAGCATTCATCCGGAGTACAAGACAGCTCACCAAGTACCCGAATAGTGTTATCGAGCCACATCTCGGCTCTCTCAGCATCATCATCGTCATTGGCTTTAAATTCTTCGGCCCCATATTTTCGAATTTTGTCAACTGGGGGCCTACTAGATCTCATGGGATCTATTACTGGGGGAGCTAGAGGATCCGGAGTTGGATTATTCGGGGGTGGAGGTTGGGGCATATTCGGGTTATTCTGAATAAATTGGGCAAACCAATCATTCATCATTCGATAAAAGGCTTGCTTTGTCTCTCCTTCGTGGCTACCCGAAACAGGTCGAGAGTCTATCGGCGCTGATCCATGGGTACGGTCAGGCGCCACGCTCTCCACATCATCAGCCACAGCTCTTTCTGGTTCGGAATCCATTTACTATACAAACAAAAATTCAGGTTGTCAGAAGTCACCACACTATCAACATATAACCACAGGCATGTATAGCTAGACTCACACGCGCCACGGTAGTCCTAGAATCGACTAAACCGTAAGCTCTGATACCAATCAAATGTAACACCCCGTACTCGGTACCGTCGCCGGAGTTGAGCAAGGGGCATTACTAGACTTGACTACTAGTTCAGAACATGAAAATCTTAAAGCAGTCAAACTGCGTTGTGCCGACCAATTCGGCTATAACTCGAGTTATAGTGTTCGAAATTCAGATCCGTAAATTCCGAAAGTAGACTCATATATCTATTTACCATAATTTTTCTAGAATTTTTCATGTGGCCATTTAGTACAGTTTATTCATCAAAGTTACCCTTATTACACTGCCGGACAGTTCTGACCTGTCCCTATAAAACTGCAGTTATCTCATTGCACAATTTTCATATACTGTTCTAGTTATACCAACGAAAAATAGACTCAATAAGGGTTCTACACATATATCCCATGCTTCCTAATTATTTTTGTACAATTTTGACAATTTTTCCAAAACAGAACAGTGACTCGCGAATGCATTCAGAGTAGGTCTCACTAAAACTGAATTATCTCATAATGTATAAGTCTTTTGCCTACTATGTTTCTTTCATGTAAAAATAGACACAATAAGGTTTAACTCCATGTCTCATTCACCTTTTAATTCAATATACCCTATTTTTGGTGATTTTTCTAACTCATATCACTGCTGTTACTACCAAGTTGTTTTGTCACAATTTATGAAGGACTAGCTTCTTACCAAACTCACCTACATTCCTAATTCAAGATTCATTCCGCATATATAAACATTTCCTTAACAAAATGATTAAACTTTGATTTAGAAAGCATAAACCTTACCATCAAGAGCCAGCATACACAAACAACAATACAACATACTTAATTAGAAATTTAGCCATATTCGCATGGCCATTCTTTTAGGGTTTACATGTGAACCGTAAAACTTCCTCAAACAATCCAAGCCTATCCTATACATGCCTTCGTTCAAAACCAACCCAAAATGAAGGAGTACCCCAAAAAGATAGGTTGATAGTGTGAGCGACTTTCCAACGACCCCGATGAGCTTGTGGCTTGCCCCTAATCTATAAAACAGAGGAAACATCTCACACGAGTAAGCGTACTAGCTTAGTAAGTCCCAATTCATTTAAAATTGTAACATCTAATTATTTATGAAGATAAAACAATCCACATATGGTATTCTACATAAACAACTAAGTAAATAGTTTACACAAGGTCAAGTTTAATAATTCAAGGACCCACTTTCATAGTAGTTATTCATGCAAATCAATTGTCCCATAGTAGCATGTTCTAAGTTCAACTTCCGTCAAATTTCTTTCATCAATGACAACTTAGCACAAGTAATAGTTAACATAGCATACCTCACATACTTACCCGAACCATTTTCTTGACAATTTAGTTCTAAATTGTCTTGACAAGGATTAAACTCCTCTTAGGCAAATTTCATCACTGGCATTTAGCCTGCTAGGCGTAAAGCCCGATAGATAACACCGGCACGAGGCCTGCTAGGCATACAAGCCCGATAGATAACACCGGCACGAGGCCTGCTAGGCATAAAAGCCCGATAGATAACACCGGCATGGAGCCTGCTAGGCATAAAAGCCCGATAGATAACACCGGCACGAAGCCTGCTAGGCATAAAAGCCTGAATGTCATATATCTTTACCTGCTTTTCACATGTTTACTATGCATATCGAATCATACACCTAATTACCATTGCATTTAATAAATTTGAAATCAATCAAATCCATCACTATCACAAGCGGCCAACTCATGGTTTTATACCAAGCTTATACAATTTATATCATTCACTAAATATGTAAAGGATCTTTAGATATAAAGTAGCTCAAAAACTTACTCATCCACCTTGCATTAGTCCCAACAATTGCCATCATATTCTCAACATGAATCATCAATCAACATGTAACTATACATTCGGCCATGATGCATTGGAATACTAACATTCATTAATTTTTAAAAATCAAGATAACCATAATTACTCTTTGGCATAATTTAACCAAGGGACTTACCTCAGTTGTCGATAAGCCGTGCAAATCGGCTACTCGATAATCTTTGTCTTTCCTCGATCTTGATCTTTCTCTTTTTGTTCCCGATCTAATTTGATTCAATTTCAACCAATTAACTACACTTCCATTCAATTCGAGAGCAAAATCATAAAATACATGATTTCAAGACATAACGATGTGCATTCGGCATACATCCCCTACTTTGTTCAAGTGCTTTCAATTATTAGGAAACACTTTGGCGACAATTTCCTTGATGTGTTTTAACTTACAACTTACCTTCTTATCTAGCCGTACCTTAACTTATATAATTACACATATATAATCAAACACATTAGCTCAAATTCTTTTTCTATTATGGCCGAATGTACTACTTCCATACCCTTGCATTTTTCTTCAATATACAACCAAGAAACAAGCTAGATAACCACAACTTATTCATCCTAATTCCAGCCGAATATTAGCTTGTTTAAACCCAAATTTAACATGATTCCTTTATTAGCATCCTAAGCAAATAATTACTACATTCATAAGACTTATTAAATCAAGCTAAGGTATCCACCATTCTTTTCTTTTTCTATCTATCAAACAATGTAACCAACCATAGACAACATGCTTTCATCACACATGAAAAGGCCTTAGAACTAAGTCATGGCCGAATCTAAGGAGAGCTTAGCTCTCAAATTTTTGCACAAGAACTCGATAGTATGTAGGACTACCAACACAACCATGCAAAACCATTCATCCATGTCTAATCACTATACAATATAAGTATAGCCGAACATTAACACAAAGGAAAAAGGATTCAAGATTGGTGGTCTCACATTCGGCCAACTAGTAGGGTACTTTCAAGCCAAACAACATAATCTTCTCACCCATTTTATGCCATTTCTTTTCATACCATCTAACTTATCAACTCAAGAAGCTACAACATTAGCACCCATGGCCGAATCTCCTTCTACCCATATTAACAAAGTTTTTTTGCTTGTTTCAAAAGAAAAGATTAAGAATTTAAGCCATATCAAGGTGAGTTTTCAAAATCAAGATCAAACTCTTACCTATCCTAGTGCATGCAAGGCCGAATAGGGGGATGAAGCTCTTCCCTTCTCTTCCAAGTAGGAATCGGCAAGGATGAATGAAAGAGGAGAGAATTTTCTTTTTCTTTTTGTTATTTTAACAAAAATCATAGCATGCTTTTT